>CM021781.1:553253-870982 GCA_011076525.1 Nettapus auritus
CCCATGGTCCTTCTAGCAGCCTGGGGCTGGGATCCATGCTGGGGGAGCTGTGCACCAGCACTGATAAGGAGCAGTGCCTGCACTGTCAGGGAACACAATAAAAGCTTTTGCTTTACTTTCTCCGCTGTGTCTGACTCACACCTGCATGAGGAACAGGGCAAAGCAGGAGCAGTGGAGTACTGCCACTCATCCCCTGAAAGGACCCTGTCTCTGCTGGCCTCTTCAGGGTCCTGGCCTGAACACACACATGGGCTCTGGTGGCTCCCACCCTGGGGAGCTGAGGGAGCAGAAAACAAACCCACTAAAGCAGATGAAGAGTCTGCTGCTGGCTTAGCTCCCTGCGCTGTGGTCAGTGGTGTTGCACACAGTGGGATGAATGCAAGGTCAGGCCCGGCACAGTGTGGGTGCACAGTGTTGGAAAGCCACGCTTCACCTTTGCCACATCATAGAACTGCAGCCAGAAAGCCAGTAACTAACAACAGGGAGTTCACACACCACCAAATGCTTCTTCTGCTAAAAGCCAAAGGGACAAGTCATATGAATGGTGCTGTTTGTGGGGCAGGGAGGATGCTCTGAAGCAAAAGCCACACCAAGAGGAGAGGGCTGCAGCCACAGCCCCCAGCTGTGTCCAGGGTCACAGAAAGCAATGGTTAGGAGACTGAGAAACCTCCAGTGAGATGGCAGGGAAAAGGCAGTCCAGCACATTTGGTGATGGGGAGCAGCCAGCAGTGGGGTTGGTGGGATGGCTGGGGAGTGCCCATGCGCGTGCAGGGACAGTGCCCGGGAAGCCGTGTACCCCTGCAATGCAAACTCTTCACAAGTAACATGGCCATGTCTGAGCAGAAAGCACCCACCTTGTCCTTCCCATCTGACATCCCTCATACCTAGGGACAGCAAGAGGATTTGGGTAAGCTTTAACCATGTGCCTTCACAAATCCTAATGGTGTATCATAGACCCTGTTTTCACGTCTGTTTTCTGGCTGATCATATGTTGAGTATCAGTTAAAAGGAAGCGATTAGCACCTGTTGTTTATTGAACTGTTTTATAGTCTTACAGAAACCAGAAGGTTAATATCCATCTAAATTTAATCTCGCCCTGTAAAACGGTCACAAAACTCAGCCCAGCAAAACCTAATAGTCTGCCTCAATGCATAATGACATTCCCAGCCTTCCTTCCCCCTCCAAACCCAGCCACTCTGGCTGTTCTCCTTTTCTCTCATTTACTATTTATCCTTCTAATTGGGTAATTTATTTGAGTAATTTATTTTCCCTCATACTGGGATGCATGGCATCAAGGCTGCTAGAGCTGGGTCAGGGGCACACTGGCCCCGGGCTCAGCACCCCACTGCAGCCACCCATAAGGTTTGGCCCCAGGAGTCACAGCGGTGCAAGGCAGCCCCTCTTCCCTACAAGCACCCAAGGCCAGGCTGGATGGGGCTTTGGGCAGCTTGGGCTGGTGGGAGGAGTGTCTGCCCATGGCAGGGGTTGGAATTACATGGGCTTTAAGGTCACTTTCAACCCAAACCATTCCATGGTCCTATGATTCTTGCAGTCTTAATGACTCAGCCAAAGAAATATAATCTTCTGGAACACTGGGATGTTTGCCCTTGATGCACATGTGCCTTAGGGGCTTTAATCACACAGGAGGCATGAAGCAGGTGTGTGCATCCTGCCCTGTCTCGTCCCGGTGATGGAGGGGATGCTGCAGGGGATGGGTGCAGGGGTGTCAGGGGCAGCGCCAGGAACAGGGGCTGCAGGGCTGTGCCACCCGGCACTGTTTCACTCTGGAAATCTGGATCCTATCTACTTAAATAACCCTGCTGGGAGGACAGTGTAGCATCAGGCCTGTTTTTGAGTGCACATAAAGCAGCTGTATTCAATTAGAAAGGGCTAATTTGGTGGCTCTGATAGCCTGGGAATAATAATAAAAAAAATCTGTCCTGTTTCAGAAACATTTATATATATTTTCTATAGAAAAATCAAACTGAAAGTAAACACCCCATCACAAAACAGAAGGTGGCTGGCAGGATCCTTTCAGCAGGCCTGTAGGGGTGGGACAGGCAGTGATGACACTTGCTGGATGGCTCATTCAGCTCCCCAGAGGGGCTAAGTCTGGCTCCGGGGAGTGCCCCGTAGGGCGCTGCAGGCAGGATGGCTCATGCTGGGCTACAGGAGGGTGCAGAAGATGCCTTTGCGGCAGGTTTGGGCACCCAAGGGGCAGTGATTGGAAGGAGCATCCTCACCCAGAGAATCATCCGTGGGGTTCTGGGAGCTGCCCCTCTGTGCTGCAGTGTGTGTGCGCCAGTGGTTCAAGACAACACAGTGGTGTGCAAGACATGGCTATCAGGGCCGGTCCCACCCCAGCTCCCTCTGTCCCTGTGGGCACCTGCAGGAGAAGAGGAGGAGTTGGGCTGTTAGGAGTAGCCTGGGGAACATGGCTGGTTTGGCTTGGGGAAGGAATGAGCTGACTGAGGGTGGTGTGTCTGAAACCACCCCATCTGCTCCAAGCAATAGGACCAGGAAAGTGCCTCTGTCCCTGTCCCTCTCCCCATCCCCATCCTCATGCCATGGCCACATGCTCTCAGGCTCAACAGGAACACCCCAGCCTTGCTAAGTGCTGATCCAGCCATGCTGGTGGCATGAGGTGCCATGGGACCTTGCCCTGGGCATGCACAGGGCTGCGGTGGCATTTTGAGAAAGGGCCCCCAGATGCAGACAGGTGGTGATGGGCTCCTTCCACCCCCCTGGGAGAACCAAGGTGGCATATGCTGAAATCCTGCTTCTCGGAAACCATTTCCCTTTTTTTCACATCTCTTTGAAAAAAATTGGCCGTTGCCCAGCCCTAACTGAGCTAAGCTGCCCTTCCAGCTCCTAGACTCCCAAGTGGCCTCCAGGACTATTTATGCTGCTGCCCACACAGATTTCCCAGGAAGGACAACATGCAGTCTCGGTGAGGCACGGAGCAGCTTGGGCTTTCGGTAAGAGCCCCAGTCCCCACTGTCCCACTTGTGCTGCTTCATTTCTCCAGGGTAATCCTAGAGTGCAGACAAAGCTTTTGTTTTTCATTCCTGAGATCTCTGACGTGGTGGATGCAGACAGAGCACAGTCAGCAGCAAGCACAGTCACCACTCTCACCCTTCTGCATCCCTGCTGGAAGCCTCAACACAAAGGCTTTGGGTCACACTGGGATGCGGCCATTCAGATCATTCCTCTGCAGCATGTTGGAGATTTGGGCTGGCTCTGGAATCACACGTCCCTGACAGTCCCTGTGGAGACCCTGAAGAACAGGGGGATGAAAGCCATAGCCTCTTGCTGTGGCTCAGCACAAGTCCCAGGCACCTGGGGGGGACTCTTGGTGCTCTGTTCATTTTTGGATGTGCAAAGCCTTGGACAGGAAAAGCCAGCTTGCAGGGTTTAAGGTCCTCACTGCCAGCTCACAGGGGAAAGCTGGAGGAGGGATGGAGGGATTTTCCCATCAGGCTCCAGCCATGCCATGCTGTGTGGCTCCAGATGCTCCGTGACGCTGTAGCAAGCCTGGGTGCCAGATGCAAAGCAGCTGAGCTTCATTTAGCCTGTCAGAGAAGCTTTGCTGAACACCACGTAGCGTTTCATCAGGGAAATTCCCTGCCTGTCCTTCTCCCAAAAAAAGGCTGGAGCAGGAACAGATCTGAGGTGTGGGTCAGACCCAGCTCTGCACCACCCCAGGCCCTTCTCCCTCCTCTCCCAGGGTGTCCAGATGGAGACTAAAACTGTGCTGGCAAACAGGTGCTGGAGGTTGAGGGAAATGCTCAAACTGTCTGCGGGTGCCCAGATATGGCAAGAGCATGCACACACAGACATCCCTGGATTCATGTGGGAGATGTGGCTGGAGGTGGGGAGTGCGCTCGCATCCAACAGCAGTTTCCTGACATGAATTTTGGCACGGCCCTGCCTCATCCCCTCCCTCTGTGAAATTTACTGATAATGCTGGGGCTGTGATAAAGAAACATGCCCTCCAAGTTCCCTCCCCAAACCCAAGAAGCCTTGCAAGGGGGAAAACACAATGCCAGTTCTGCCAGCAGCCCCAACAAGGGGGGAAACACAACGCCAGTTTTGCCAGCAGCCCCAATGCCATGAGTGCAGGGCACCCCGGGGTGTGCCTGAACACCCATCCTTGTGTACCCACACTGGGCCAGCTCTTGTGGCACAGTGGTTCCCACGTAGCCCCGAGAGCAACAGAGTGAAAGGGGGGCCCTCGTGCGCCTGACAATAGTGCTTTCCTTCCCCATCAATGGCAGCGAGATGCACGCTGGGCTGACACGGAACTGTGCACAACAAAAGCCAGTGTCCGAACAAATCTTCTCAGGCACTGGGTCCCCCGGGTGACCCGGGGTTAGCCCGGACTTTTGCTCCCACCCGGCCCTCCGGAGCAGGAATGTCCCTCTGCGCTGCGCCATGGCTGGTTCCCACGCTTCCAACCTGCTTTGCTATTTATCAGCACCGAGCCTCTAATCCCCTTTGTGAAGGTCTGATTCAAGCTCAGCACAATGTGGCAAAAAGGGAGGGGGGGAGGGAAAGAGGGAGGGGAAACAGTCCCGAAGAATGAAAATCAAACCCTCTACCTTTCCTCTGCTGATTCCCTGGGGATTCCTCCGCTCCTGGCTGCAAGCGGCAGGGAGGCAGTCCCAGCAGGCAGGGCTCCTGCAGGGCACGATGGTGAGAGCGAGTGTGCACACAGAGCGAGCGCTGGTGGCCCCTCACAGGCTGATGGGGCTCCAGGGCTCTGCTCCACCACAGCACTTCTGCAGCGGCCTCATCCATCGCCGTGGGACACCTGAACGGGGATGGAGGCGTGCAGTGAAATGGGTGTACATGGGGGAACCAAATATCTGAATCCCCATCCCCTCCTGCTCCAGCCTCCGCTGCTAACAAACCCTCCTGGGCACGCTTCAGCACAGCGAGGCGACACGACTCCACAGCCACGGCAGCCAAAGCAGGGCGCAGGGGTGGTGGGAGCCCCATGCCGGGTGCTGGCTCCATCCTCACACGGGCTGGCCCCCTTGGCTGGCTCCTGTTTGCTTTAGTGGAGGATTTGCAAGTCCCTTTCCAAGGCAACTCTGGAACAAAACAGTTTCCAAAGGCTGTGCTACTTACAAATGAGGGTTTTCAAGCCTTTGTCCTAAATCCAATGCTGTTTTCTTTGCAATCGGCAAAGAAAAAAAGTAAAAGAAGAAGAGACGACCTCAAATGCTAATCTTGTTAGGTTAAACTGTTCTCTAAACAGATGGAGGTGCAAGGCAATGGGATTTTTGTCTTTTCGAGGAAGGGGTTAGATTTGTAGGGCACCAGGGGTCATTCCGGGCAAACTGGCAGCTTTGGTCTTTGTGTCCCAAGAGCGAGTAGAAATTGAAGCAATGACAAATGCTCCGAGCTGGGTTGCTGAGGTGGGAGCGGAGAGCTCGGGGATTTTCCCTTCTCAGGACCACGCTCCCCAAGCCTTGCTCCAGGCTCTGGCATCAGCAAGGGCTGGCACAAGGCAAGGCCGCACAAAGAGGGCACGTGCAGCAGGCAGCAAGGTGCTCCCTGCCCTGCTGCTCCCTGCTGCTGCAGCTAATGGGCTGCCCCAAGGAAAACTCCCTAAGCCACCCTAGGGCTCTGCTGGCACTTGTCCCATCTGGGGAGGATGCTGGGGACCGCAGCCTCCGCAAGGCCACCGGCAGGACATGCAACGTCCGCTGGGCCCTGCTCCAAGCCTGACTTCATGCAAGTGCTGTATAGCTGCGGTTTGCCAGGAAGTTCTGTGCATGCAGCTGTGAAGGGGAGCGGTGCCCATGAGCCCCTCAGGGATGTGATCTCTGGCACCTGGTGGGGCAGCCCCCAGGGCAGTGCCAAGGCAGCTGAGGTGCAGGAGCAGCTGGTGGGGGCCAGCACTTTCGCTTGGGGCTGGGAAGGAGCTGTGCAAACACTGCCATGCACTGGGGAGAGACTGGTTTGGGGATTAATCCAAACTGCATCCCTACCAGCATCATCCTCAGCCGCAGGCAGGAGGACAGGTGACCCACCAGAGCTGTGGCACGAGCCAAGGTCCTGAATGTCCTCAACAGTAGAGGAAGATGGAGCTGGCACCACATGCCTGCAAACACACCACGCCACTCATCCCTGTGTGCCTCCATCACTGGGAACTCCTGGGAGCACTGAGAACACCGCGTGCTGCTGCTGCTGGCAGTTTTGGGGACGTTCAGACCCCCTGTGGACTACAACACAATGGGGCTGAGCACAGTGATGCCAGGCACGCACTGAAAAGAGCAGGGGGAGAGCAACAAGAGAGTGGTGCCCACAGCTCCACACCTAGCCATCTGTCTGTCTGTCACCTTCCTGGTGGAGGACAAACTGGGAGGGAGCTGGAGGCACAGAACTGGCACTAGCCTTCGCCTAGCCACTGCCAGCACTGGGGCAAGGCTCTCTGGTGACAGGCAGACTGCAGCCCGTGCTGGGGCTTCTCGCTCTGAGACCCAATGCAAAACTGGAGGCAGGGTGAAAGTACCAGCCTGCGTGCTCACGCCACTGCGGGTGCTGATGCTTGCTTGGGTGTTAACGCCAGCCTGGGAGCTTCTGTCATGCCGATGATGCTGTGAACGAGCCTGGCTCTGTTCTGGCACCCAGGGAAGGCACAGGGGGACCCAGGCTGTGCCACTGTCATGGGCAGAGGTGACCTGGCTCCCTAGGCAGCTGCCATCATCTGCTTAGAGACCAATGCCAGTCAAGTGACTCCAGCTGGCTTGTATCTGCAGGTACAAGACCTTCCTCAAGCTTTTTGCAGGAAGGACACGAAAGCCTGGCAAAGGAACTGGAGGCTCTGAGGAGTGTGGTGTGATCCCAGCCTGTGTCCAGGCAGAGCTGGTGGGAGCGTGGGCCCATCTCTGCCATTTCAGGGCACCTGCAGGGCTCTGATTTGGGCACTGCCATGCTACAAGGAGGTGTTGGCACTTGCCATCCTGCTACTCATCTCAGCCTGCCTTCCCCTGAGCGCTGCTGGGCTGTCTGCGGGGCACCCCTGGCAAACCAGCCCAGGGCGCACACAGCAGGAATGTAAACACAAAAGTATGAAAAATCAGTCAACCCCCCACCCCACCCCAACCGGATCCAACAAACAGGCAGCCAGAAACAGGGAACTGCCCGATGGGCGAAACCCTCCAGGGTCTACCACAAACAGGATCCGCTCCCAGGCGAGCAGGAGGATGTGGAGAAGGAAAGGGAGGAGGTCCTGAGCCTGGTCAGGGGAAGGCCAGCTGGGGGAGGTGGGACAGCATCCATGGCCCCTGCGAGGACGTGGAGACAGATGCAAAGCCGGACGCCCCCAGGCACCCACACAAGCTCTGTTTTTAAGGCCTAGACTCTCCCTCCTGGTGCCGAGCCAAAGGACAACCACATGCCAGAGTTACTGAGGTTGGTGTGAAACGCCTTTTGTCTTGTTTTGAAAGAAAGGCTAAGGAGAGGGTGCTGGTCTGTTTTTCTAAGGAAGGGGCTGGGACGTGGTCCCACGAGTGCTACCAGTCAGGCTGTGTCATCCAGACCCAGCAGCAGAGCAAAATCCCATGGGAAAAGCCAGTGCTTGCAAAGGGAAAGCTTTTGAATGGCCCTGACCTCACCCAGAAGGGTCTGGTGGAGCTGAGTGGGACATAGTTGGGAGGAAGCCTCAGCCCAACACAAATGGTCCCAGAAGCAGGTTTATGCCCCATCCCAGTGAGCACAGGCATCCCCATGGCCATGGGCATTCTCTCAGCTGCTCCCACCTGCAATCAGAAACCTTCCTCTTCCTCACGCCTTGCAGAACAGAACACACCAAACACCTAATTCCTCCCTTTGGCTACTGCCACATCCTCCCCAAAGTGCTGTGGGGTGGCTGGCACGAGCCGAGGGCCACAGTGTGACACTGGGAGTTGCTGTCCTTCATCCCTGTCCCCCGGGGCTGCAGCCACCACATCCACATGAATCGCTCAGAGGCTGCAGCCGTCTGACTTCGTCACTGCAACTCAAGTGCTTTCTCAGCGGGCTCCTTCATGCCCCCTGCCTTGTGTCAAGAAGGCAGCCGGCACAGCGTGGTCCAGGCTGGGAATTTGCAGTCATCTCGCCTCCCCCCTCTGCATTCAAAACAAACAGGAGATGTGAAAACGTAGTGTCCAGAAAAATGTGCGAACAAGGAAACAAAAAGGCTAAGTGGCTGGAGTGCCAAGAAGCTCAGCTGGGGGCCTGCGGGGCCGTGACAATAAATAAATAGCAGTCGGTGCGTGTATGTATTTGTCATCCCGTGGCAGCCCACTGCTGGGCTCAGTGCTGCAGAGGGACACGCCGACGAGCAGGATGGCACCGATGCAAGCAAAGGGACAAAACAAGCGAGGGCCAGGAGCTCAGGTACCCTGTGACACCCAGGCAGGGATTTTTGCTCAGACTTGTTGCCCCAGCTATTCCAGTCCCCATACCCAAGGCTAACACCCAGACACTGGTGTCCCCAGCAAGCTGCAGTGCTACCCACCCCCTGGGGATGCGCACGCGGAGGCAGTGAGCAGTGGGGAGGAACAGGGCAGAGACACGCCATGGCTGCTGCGCTGTGACACCCGCCTGGACCAAGGGCAAGTGGCATAACACATTCTGCATTCATGTTCTGTTCTGCAGCCGTGGAGGTCCCAGTGCTCCAGCTGACCTGGGCAAGGTGCTCAGCCCCATGTCCCCCATGGGACCCCTTCTTCACCCATGGGCAGCTGCCATCTGAGGACTGACTCATCAGCATTTAGGTGCTCCAGGGTCCAAGACCTGTTTATTTTTAGCTGAGGGGGAATAGCTCAGATGGGGGCACCTGACTTTTCCACGTGTACCAGAGGGTGAGATGAACCCTTCTCCCAGATTGCAGACCTGCTGGGGAGATGGTTCCTCAAAAGCAGGGCCTGTAGTGGGACCGTGATGCCAAAAAGAGCCAACAAGGATGCTGGCATCTGTCGGCCCCCATTGCAGGTCCTGATGGGCTGCCAGACCCATCGGTGTACCAGCAGCCCTCGTGCACAAAGCTCTCTCTCACCCCTGACATCCCAGGTATGTTTTCCACCCCTTACCCAATGCACAACCCCAGCACATGCATTTCCTGCTCTTCGCTGTCTTTATTCACCCTCTATTCCCATCAACTTATTCTGGGAGGGTTTTATTCCAGCCATAGGCATTCTGCAGCCACTTTGAAGCTGGAACAAACACTCTGATGGAAAAGGGGAGATTTCTGCACCATCACATACAGAGCAGGTTTCAAAGCTCCCTGCTGACAAAAGGCATTTAGAAAAAGTTCTGGAAGAGGGACTGGAGTTAGGCCCACCACAGAGTGAGACCCAGACCAACAATCAGAAGCACCATGGACACAGGATTCGTGCTGAGCCTGTTTCTGCTTTAAAGACAGCATCAGGGTTTTCAAATAGTCTTTCACTCCGTGTGAGCTGTCAGAGACCATGGAGACTTGTGAACAAGCCAAAGCCAGGTGTGGCTTCTTCCACATGGTAAACGTCCATCCCCTCTGTTATCTTTAACAAACAGCGCTGATGTCTTCCCTGACCCAGAGAAAGAAAATACCTTGTCTTTTAAAATTTATTATTTTTTGTTCTATGAACATTTTCCCAGAGGAGAAAGCAGAAGTGCCACACCTCCCATGCCAGACAGCACCATAAACGTCTCCCACTTCTTTGCAATGCCAGAAAGGAAAATGCCGTCACCTCAACCGCTGGGGAACGTCACATGCCAGTTGGGACCAAACTTGCTGTCCCGGGAAGCGTGCACTTAGCAATATTGCAGAGCTCTGAAAAGCCAGGGCTAGTGGCTCCCGAGAACACGAGTCCAGGTAAGGCACTGGGTGGACATCCTCTGGTTCAGTGATTTTAGATGTAATTCACAGCAGAGCATCAGTGTGCTGTGCAGGTGATACCTGGAGACTTTCACACCTGCGAAGCCTGGACCAGTCCTGCTGACCCGCAGTGCTCCACCATGGCACACCCAACCCACAGCAACAGGCCCAAAGCTCACCAGGGTTTGGGTGCCCCCAGGGTTGCTCTGCCCTGCTTGGCAGTGCTGGAGCTCCCAGGCCACCCAGCACGCTGCAGGACCCCAGCCCTGTCTTGCTGTAGCCATACACAGTGGTCTTGGTGAACAGCTGCAAAGCCCCAAGCACATCTCTGAAGGCCTCCCCTGCTCTGAGACTGTTCCTGAGGTTGCAGCGCCCTGGCTACAACCCCTGCTCCATCCTGGGGGTCAGCAGGGCACATTGGGGCAAACTGTGGTGGTCCTGGCACATCTGTGACCCCCAGCGAGGCCCCAGCACAGGACCAGCTGCCCTGTCCCACACATAGCATGGCCACCGTGGGTCTGCAATGGGGCTGCTGTCCCTAGAGGTTCACCTAGTGGCACAGGTCACCTGGTAAGTAGCTCATTTCATCAAATGTGCTTGCAAAATCTTTCTTTGACCTGCCTTAATCATAGACAAACCACAACATTTTGAAGAGAACCAGAATTTTTGCTGCTCTGCTCTTTTCTGCTCCTTTTAGTCTTCAGACTGTCATCATTTGGGGAAAGAGGGTGAGTACTTGGTCCTTGGTAGAGCCTGAATCCTAGCCCAAATGGGAAACCCACCCTGTGAGCTGCATTTCCCTCCCTCCTCAGCTACAGATCTGGCTGCCCAGCTTACAGGGCAATCAAGGTGCCTGTTTACCCTGAACAATTTCTGATGTTAAACCAAAAAAATGGCCCTGCTGGTCCATTTGCAGATTGACTTAAACCATCAGGAGGTTGGGCACATACCTGCCTTGGCATCGAAGTGCTTCTAGAGAAGCAAAGACCCCTGCCCCCAGCACAGCTGGTGGCAGCTCCAGCCTCTTCACCTGCTCTCATCCCCAAAATACCCTGTGGTGGCCAGGTGAAAATTTCTCATGGCTGCTTTGGCCCAGGCCTCTTCACTGGCCCTGGGAACCACGAACCTAGGAACTGCAGGGCTCATCCGCGCTGAGTGTAAGCTCAGGACCCCCAAGTACGTTGTAGAGGCTGCAAGAGAGCAGCCCACAGCTGATGCCCCGCTCCCCTAGGCAGGTGCCACCTGAGCCCCCACTTCAGTTTCCTGCTCTGGGAGATACTCCCAAGAGGAAAATGTTACAGGCAAGAAGGGTGCTTCTCTTCCTGCTTTTTCTGAGCACGGAAAAGAATGTTGATTTGTTTATTGAGGAATAAAAGGCAATTCAAAAGACCCATGTGAAAAGTTCCCCTGTGCTTTCTCAAAAAACAAGCACTAACCGTGAGCTTGTGTACTCAGCTACAAGCCTGCATGCAAACAGCTGAAGGGAGAGGCCCTGCTTTCTGCCAGGGAGGTGCGAAGCCCAGGGACCCGCAGGCAGATGGGAAGGATTTTCCTCGGGCTCCGGGTGCTGTGCACTGAGGTGCTGGGAGCAGTGGTGTGGTCAGTGCCTTCTCATGGAGCGTGCCGGGCAGCCTCGGCTCTGCAGTTACGCCACAAACCCCCACAAAACATCAGAAGAGGTTTAAAGAGAGCTGGAAAAGGCTTCCCCAGGGCCACAGTCTTAATGTAAGCAAACTTAAAACTGGAGGTGTACCTGCTGAATTCAAAGCAGAGGAGACCATCTGGAAAATAAGGTGAGTTCTCATGTGCTGTGAGCTCATCTATCATGTAAGAGGAAGCTGCTGGGTTGGGAAAAATGTTCAGCTGTCAGAGGAGGAAAGAAATATTGGAAAGAACCTCCTGAAATTAGAAATCACTTTGATGGCAACTATAAACACTTTAGTTGGGTCAACAAATAAAACAGCCAGGCTGTCTGCTCTATCTGCACAAACGAAACCCCAAATTGCAAAGTTGCCTGGTTACTGGTCCTGTGTTCTCCACAGCCTAGAGCTGAGTTCCCATCTCTGACCTCTCCATTAACCTTCTCCATGGACATGCTAATGGAGATGAAATGGTCCTGGATGACAATTCCCACCCTAGGGCATTCCGTGCCTGAATGAATCATCTTGACCAGCTACCATTATTGCCAAAGAAAAGGCTTTGCTTGATGCTTTGCTACTTATACTAGTCCAGTAACTTCCTATATAATATTTCAGATCCATCAGTTCCTCATTGACTTTTCCACTTAGTCAGGGCACCACAGAAACATAGCTATCAATGCACCAGCAAGTGCATGTGATGTTTTATATTGAGGAAGCTTGAGAAAGACTGCCAACACTCCAGGAAGTCTGTAATCTTTCTATGTACAGCCAAATCTTCCTCACAGAAGCAAAAAGACCATTTTGGTGTATTTATGTATCTCCCACAGCCCACCATGGAGAAGCCTTTGCCAGTGTGGTGGAGCTACAGCCTATGGAGAACCAGGCTCCTCCCCACAAAGTCAGCTGCGCTTTGAGATGAAGCCCAGGGGGACACGCTGTACAGCTGTTTTAAGTGACTTCCCCAGCCTGGGTCCTTACGGAGGCGACTTTGCCATGCAGAGAGCTTCCACTAGCCCCACAGAGCAGCCGGCTGCCCACCACGCTGCGGAGGCACGTGCTCGGGGGAGGCTGCGTGGAACAGACGCGGAGGTGGGAGAGCTCTGAGCATGCAAAACATTCCCTTCTCCTTCGTGACAGACCCAACTTCTTCTGGCTGTGGAACAGAACAGTAAGGGACTTTCTGGCTTAAGCATCCTGCAACACTCCTGCTTCATCCTGGCCAACAGAGGCAGGCTGTGCAAGGCAGTGCATCCTGGCAAGCAGTGCGCTGGCAAGGTGCTGTGCTTGGGACACCATGGTCTGCTCCCAGGGAGAGCTGGGGACAACAACATTGCGTGAGGCTTTCACAGCACTGCCCCAGTTCTGCCCTCACTGGCTGGTTGAGATGGAAGACAAATGCTGAGGGTTTTCAAGATTCCTCTGCATCGTGGCAGGGATGTGAGGTGCACAGAGGGCAGAGCAGGCTGCAATCACCATATGTTCTTAAG
Source organism: Nettapus auritus (assembly GCA_011076525.1). Lineage (NCBI taxonomy): Eukaryota > Metazoa > Chordata > Aves > Anseriformes > Anatidae > Nettapus > Nettapus auritus. The sequence goes on from CM021781.1 coordinate 566,237, forward strand.
TGCAAGCAAAACCTGCTAAACACAATATTCAGAGGTAGAGGGGGAAAAGAAGAAAAAGAAGAAACTATATCCTAGGCATATAAAACATGGAACAAAAAATAATGGACTGAACTGAAAAGGCCAGGAAGCAGTCGAAGGGCAGCTGTACTCAGATTGCACCCACAGAAAAGCAAGGAAAGAGCACGAGGAATAGTGCACGAGGGGCAGAGGTGCCCAGACAGTGTCTTCTCATGCGGGCACAAACAAGTGCGGATGGGATCAGGTAGGTCTTCAGCCCTCCCCAGTCCTCTCCCTGCCTCAGAATTCACTCTTGCTGGGATGGAAGCTGCCAAATCTTCCCACATACTTGCTGCTACTGAAGAGCATGAGATGGAAGTACTGACACCAGACACATCAGCAGCGATGGGCTCTGCTGACAGCCCTATGTGAACACTGTCACAGGAGATTATCTTTAGTGGAACAAATAATAATAATAAAAAAGTGTTATTTTTTGCTTTAAATTCATTCATCTCATTCCAGTCATCTAGGACATCTTTTCACAGGGACTTGTGATGCTGAGATTTTTCTCTTTAAAGCTAGTTGAAAACCAAGATGGGTTTCCTGGGAAACTTGTTAAGGGTAAAAACTATCATTCATAACCCCGAAAACTGAATGAAGGACTAAGAATTGAAGTTAGAGCCTATCTGGGGGGTGTTTCCCTTTGCAGTGTATTCAGGGAAAAATGAGCAAAAGCCATCCTACATACTGGTTTGGAGACAGGCAGGGGGCTTAGGAACCCTGCTTGGCACCAGCACTCCCCATGGTTCCTGACACCAGCAAAGGTCCCCTCAAATTTCCACCCTCAAGGTTCAGCCCCTGCTGCATTGGCCCCCACACGGGAGACCCACTGAAAAAAAAAAAAAAAGCAAAAACCCAAAGAGGCCATAGACGTGCTGGTTGCCACTGCTTTTTATCTGGTGTGAGAAAACCCTCCTGCAGCACAAACCAGCTCAAAGCCCAGAGGCGTCACCAGCCGAGCAGTTTTGGGTGGCGGAGGGGTGGTAACCCTGCTCCCCAGCCCCCAGCAGGCAGGCTCCCTGCCTGAGATCGGGGCACCAAAGAGCCAAAAACAAACAAACAGTTCGAGTTAATGGGGCGGCAGTTATTTTTGGCCTAGAGGGAGTTCACACAGTGTGTGTTGTTTTAGTAAATAACTGCAAATGGAGCTTGCGGTGCGGGGAGCGGGATGGGAACCGACGCGCTCCGGCGGCAGGGAAGAGCTGCGCCTTGTCGCACCGGTGCTAACAGGAAACCAACCGCCTCCCCTGCCTTAGCACCTCTCCGTACTGACACTTTTATTGTCACCACATCCTTCGGCAGCCACATCAGAGAGAAGCCGGGGGGGCTGGGACCGGCTGCGTTTCACCGTGGGAAGGCGGCTTTGGGGCTGGGCGCCAGCAGCGAGGGGAAAGCGCAGCCCCGCACCCTGCCCAGGAGGCACCCAGGAGGAGAAGCTGCGGCTCAGGCTGCCGCAGTGACCTGGGCTATGCTGCAGTTTTCGCCATACCTGGGGCCAGGAGAGAGCGGATGGATGCAGGACGGGCTGCGGAGCCCACTCTGCACCCAACCATCTTTGCACCCAGCATGGATTCGCGGTCACAGCTCTGCTGCTTCCCGAGCACCCCTGCAGCGCTGTGCACCAGCACCCAGTGTGCTTGGCCAGCACGCCAGCATCTGCACTGCCCTGCACTGATGGGCCTCAGAAAAAGGCGGTCTCCAACGGAGCCACACCCTGCAGGAGAGCCAGGGCTCTCCAACAGACTGGAGCCTTTGCATGTGCTGAGATGCAAAAAATAAACACATTCTTCACTTTTTGCTTTTTTGGAAAGAGTGATTATACTCTTGGGTGTCTGGGATAAGGATCCCGGGTGCCTGCAGAGGATTTTAGTGGCATTGGCTGGGTTGGCCTGACTCCATAAAATAGATGCAAGGCTTTTCACAAGCAGAAAGCACAAGCCATCAGGAAAAAACATAAAATCAAGCAACACATAATCTCTGCAAGAGAAGGATGGTTAGAAACAGCCCCCCTTGCACTGTAATCGTAGAGTCATAAAACTTGGAAATAAAACACAGCCTGAGGCCACAGCCTGAACAGAAGCAGTGGATGAGGATGAACTGCAAGGCTGCAGTGGGAGCATCAGGCTCACATATGAGTCTTTTCATTGCTGCTGGTGACATTTGCTGGGGGAAATGCTCCCAGTCCCAGCAGCCGCAGTGCGAGGGCGCAGGGTAAGTGGGGGAGCAGTGCCCGCGCAGCCACCAACGCCATGCCCAGCCTGCACCGTGCCGTGTCCGGCTTGCAGCAGGAGCCACTCGCACAAACCTCCACTTAGGAATAAAACACACCTAGAAGCTTGCTGGGGAGCCACCAGGTTTGGGTAAAAAATAAAATCAGACAATAAAATCACTGCCACTTCAGCAAGGAGAGGGGAAAATTAACCAGGTTTCCCAGCTCCAAGCCCCAGGACCATTGGGAGTTAAAACTCTTGGAGCATCTCATATATACAGCACCCAGATGCCAAAGCTCAGGGTCTTTTCACTCAATGTCTGTTATATTTTTTTCTCCAGGTCAGTAGGTGTAAGCAGATAACTGAAAGGCAGCAGTGCTGTGGATCTGAGACACCAGAGGCCCCTTGTAAATCTGTGGCTGCCAGCAAGGTGCCTTGGGTTGGTGCACTGCAGGAGGGAGAGGAACAGGTTATTGACAGTCCAAGGATACTGCTGCCTGGATGGAGAGGAGCAGACACCCTTTTTCTGGCCCAGCTGCAACAACTCATCTCTTCCACATGCCCAGGGTGTGATGACAGGTGGTGCTGGCACTTGGTGTGGTGTTGGCATTTGGTGTGGTGCTGCACTTGGAGAATGCTCATCCCTGCAGAACCCCGCTGAGGGCTCAGGGGTCCTTGCCAAGGACCCACGCGTCGCACAGACACAGCCACTGAGCTGAGAGAAAGTTTGGGGCTGTGCCCACCCCTGCCCAGCACCCCTGAGCCAAAGCAGTCATTAATTAGTCACTCAGAGTAATAAGCAAAATGAGGCCACAGGAGCTGTCATGTTGTCCCCGGAGCCTGTTGGGCTCCCAACACAGGGTGGCCACATGCAAAGACACTGGGAGGCTGGTGGAGTCCCCAGCCAAAAAGCATCGAAGTGGCTTGGTGAAGGCAGCAGGGTCTCCAGACCTCAGTCAGTCCTGGTCTCTGTCACCAGCACAGGTCCCCAGTGAGGATAACATCCTGCACCTACTGCTACGAGCAAATGAAGATGAACAAAAGAAACCGCAATTGTGGAAGCGGTGTCTGGGCAAGTGGAGCAGAAAAAGGCAGCCAAGACATCTCAGGAAACAACCCAGCATCAGCATCTCACAAGCTGAAAAAGACTTTTGCAGCCATTTCAAGTTTTCTTTCTTTTTTTTTTTTTTTTTTTCTGCCACTGAGGAATGCCCGTGAAGGGCTGCTTTCCCTACAGGTTTTTAATAAGCCCTGGGTGCACATCTGGGCTGGTTTTGGGTCTGTTGCACGTGGGGGAAGCCACACATGTGAGGTTCCCTGGCCTTTTGCTAACAGAGTGACCTGTGCTGTGCAGAGCCCCTGGCCACATCCATCCTGACCCTGGGCTCCTAGAGCAGCAGCCAGGGGCTGGCCAAAGCCGTACTTCCCTCCGGGCTGTGCCCTGGCATGTGGGTGCTGTGCCAAGCCAGGAGGGTCCCTGCATGCACCCTGTGCAGCAGCCCTGCTGCCTGCAGTGAGGCTCATCTGGTGCACACCAGGAAAAGCCGCCTGCAGCACCTCAGGCCAAGCCCCAGTGTCCACGCAGCCTCCAGGGTGCCTGGCGTGGTGACACCACAACAACCTGCTCCTGAAGACGTGAGATGAGCACCGATGGTCTTGGAGCCCAGTCCCAGGGGAACTGGTGTTATCTGCCTCCCTGGGGAGGCTCTGCTGTTCTCCAACTGCTGCCACGGGGAACAGAGGGTCACTTTTGCTGGATGATCTCGTCAGACTTTTGTTATGTTTGTGATACAAATCCTAAAAGCATTCTGCAAAAGGCTTCCCTAGGGGGAGATAAGAATTGAAGACAACTGGCCTTAATGATGTTGGAGAGATTTATGGGATCACCTTAAAAGGATTTATTGGATTTTTTTTTTTTTTTTAATGAGCAAATAATTAGCAGACTTATCTGCTTTTTGTTGCCTTGCTGGTTTACAGCTTCAGTGAAATAGTTTTCTAAGGTTTTTAATAAAGTACATTTCTGCACTGTTGGGCAGTTAGGATCTAAAGTCAAACATCCCCTTTTTAAAGAGCCATCAGCAGGGCAGGGAGGCAGTACCAGGTCTCTGATTGTTTGGCACCTGATAGTGGTGTAACATCAGGCACCTCAGCTGGTGGAAATGCAATGTGGAGATGTCCAATGGGGGTGGCCTGGATCTTCCTTGATGTGCTTGGCACCTGCCCCAGAAAGCCTGGTGACAGCAGGAAACCTGCCTGAGTTATTGTGGTCCTGCTGAAGATTGTTGTGGCTACAGGGAGACGAAGCTACAGTCTGTCTGTGACACGCTCTGGGAAATCTGACCATGCCATGGGATGGATGGGGATGTTGTAAGGGATGTGCATAAGGAAGCAGGGATACAGAGGGGCTTGCAGAAATTTGACTGGGGTCACAGCTATGGCAGAGATATGTGGGCTGACCTTATTTTTAGGGTCAACTCTTTCAGAAAAGGAGCAGAACATTAGGAACAAGATGTGGAGAGCAGCTGCTGAAAGGGAGGGCTTTGAGAAATGCACATACAACCACAGTGTAGCCCCAAATCCTGGAGGCGCCCAGATTTATGGGCACAGCAGCTCCCTGTGAGGGAATGGGATCCAGCTCCCACCCCACAGTTGTGTTCATTTTTAAAGATGATGGGAAGAAAAGCAGCTCCAGTGAAGCTGAGAGCACAGGCAGGCTGCAGGAGGGCAGCACTTCGCAGGGCAGAGCAGCAGGCACAGCATCCCCAGAGCATGGGTCTGCAGCAGCACCACCAGCTCCCGTGGGCACACCCTCTCCCTGTGGCTCCCCTCCCAGAAGCTTCTCTCCCCCCGACCCTACGCCAGCATCCCTGCCTGGCCCTGCAGGTGCCAGCTACGCCAGCTGGCATCTCCTGCATCTTCCTCTGCATCCTGTGCCAGCTCCATCTCTGCGGGGAGCTTCCATCGCACCTGGGTGAGGACTTTGGGCAGCCCCATGGATGGCCCTGGCGAGAGTTGGCTGCACAGAGCCATTAGTGGGAGGGAAGCTGGCAACTGATAATCTCAAAAAGGGACCAGGAGGAATGTAACTATGGGAAAACCCAAATCCAGCCCCGGGGAAAGCAGGAGAAAGCCAGCCTGGCACCTTGGGGCAACGCCATGCTCCAGCCATCAAAGAGACCATTTGTTCAGCCAGGGACCTTCTTGGGAGGTGACAGCATTGCCCCAAGCCAGGGGTGCTGCAGCCCCTGGCATGCAGGGACAACCCTGCCCCGGACATGTTCAGGCTCTGGCGGAGCTGGTTTTCACTGGGAGGGTGAGAGAGTGCATCCTCATGACAGTGAATGGTGGATGAATATGTTACTGGAGATCATGGGGTCTGCGAGAAGCATTGGAGGCTGGAGCTGCACATGCTGAGTCATTACTGGCTTGTGCTGCTAATTGGGCATGGACAGCCAATCCAGACTTATTCTAGTGGAAAAAGGAATCTCCCTTGCTGCTTTTTTTCACACAAGTCAAATGTCTGGCGCCTTTAAAGCTTGTACAAACACTTAAAACTTCAATGTTGTTGCACTTAAAAGCTTATGGTGCCATGCTGCAGTTCATTAAGAGGCAGAGAAAACTGACTCATTGTCAGGGCCAGAAAAACACTGAGCTGTTTTCTCTTGCCATGCAATTCCCTCTGGCTTAAACACTCTCAGAGCGAAGGAGCAGCTGCTGATTCCATGGGCACCAGCCCTACGTCTGTGCTGACCAGGCTACATCTGTGCTGTGATGCTTGGTCATTATTAATGGCTTACCAGGCGAGCCTGGACTTCTTATCAACGTCCCCGACTCCTCTTGAAATCAGAGGAGATGAGCTGTCCTAGGGCTTACTAAAGAAAAGCTGACTTGAGAATATATTTCCAGACCAGAAGCACCTACATTTCTTCCATTAACTTTTGCAGAGATATGGTGCAATCACAGAGCAAGCAGGTCTCTAGAAATGGGTAATGCAAACAGAGCGGTTGCAAGAAGCACCCAACATTTTGAAAGGGCTGACACAGAAATAAGTGGCCTATTTTTAGTGCAGGTGATAAATGAGGGCTCCCACTTTTCAAAAAACAAACAAGTCAAACTTCATAAAATAATGAGCAGATACTGTGAACTTTCAACGTTTGCCCAAGTGACCTGTGAGTGTTGCTCTTTGAGGGAGCAGGCTCCTGAATACAAATGCTTGCAGAGAAGCAGACCCTGACCCCCAGGGGTCACACGTCCTTCTGGCAAGCTTTGGAGCGCGGATGCTCCCATTCCCTGAGCACATAGATGGATGAGGCACTGTTGTCCCCGGAGGATGTGATGCTCTGGCAGTGCCAGCCAGTGGCTTCTACCTCCACAAGATGCCCCAGAACCGGTCCCTGCTGCATGCGCTGCTGGCAGGGACCCTTCCCATAGGATGCAGAGGGGACGCTGCTGAGCCCTGCCTGGTGTGCAGGGAAGGCCAAGCCCCTTGGCACAGCTTCCTCAACAGGGAATCCCGTCCTGGGCATCCTCCTACAGACACAGAAGCTGCCGGGAAAACAGATGCTGATGAGTCTTCCACGTACTGTGGGAATCAGCCTGGCTGCCTCCTTGTTTTTTATTTGCAGTACTGCAGATAAGAAGCTCAGGGTGTTGTGGGAAACAGGAAGACCTTATCTTCCATCCCAAGCCGCTTCTCCTGGTACAGTTTTGCTTTCTTTTTACTGGCTTCCCTGATGCTACATGATACGGGGCCACTGAGAGGCCTTTGTGCTGCCTGAGCCTCTGAGCAGCACTTTGGGAGGCATCACTGAGCCCCTGAGTGCCTGGATTTTGCCTGGATTTTATTACCAGTATAAACTTATGGGCAGATCACCAGGATTCTCCAGAAGCATGGCAGGAACTCCCTGCACAGGGCAACCCCCAGTCTTGTGGGTACCAGGGACCAGTTCAGGTGACAGCTCTCCCAACACAAGAGATTTTGGAGAAGCTCGCTCACCAGTAGGCAAGGGCCATGCCATGCGCAGAAGTATCAGTAACTGAATCCCAGACAAAAAGAATTAACTTCTCATGATCTACCGGTTTTAGTAGTAGGCAGCATTTCCAAAAAACAGCTACAGCCCTAAAAAGGGCTAAAAAGTGCTACAGTACTGCAGACACGGTGTGCAACATGTTGCTTATCCCTCCAGTCCTTGACAATGTGGCTGCTACTGTTAGATTTTCAATAAAAATATGGCTATGGACTTCATTCACTTTCATGTCTACTGAGCACTTTGTCTAGTAGCTACAGTGTGGACTGGAAATCAATTGCATTAGACAGTTTAATAAAGAACATACTGGTGTTATGTCATTACAGCCAAGATTCTTCCAAATCGGGACCAAAAGTCAGTCAGTGAGGCTCTGCTCTGACTCCTTCTGGAACCTGAGCTGCAGCTCTAAGTCTCTTCATGGCTCTCCAGCTGAAATTAACCCAGTACACTGTTATCCATCATGTTCATTATCTGCCTTGTGGACGTGCCTCGGAGCCCAGGTGGTGGTTTGGGATACTGCTGCTCTAGGCTTTGTATGAGCAACAGACAAGAGGAAGGGCTCAGCCACCTGCCAGCCTCAGGGAATGTCTCGTGCAGACGATTCCATGCTGGCTGTAGGCACCTGAGCTTGGTTGTTGCTCCCAAGCCAGCTGCAGCACCACGGAGCTGCAAAACCTGCCCAGAAGGCTAGATGAGCTGCCCCAGGGCATGAGCACATGCTGGGCTGTCTGCTTGGTGACATTTGTTGCCAACTCCACAGCCAGGAGGCTGCTGCCCAGTAGAGTCATCCTCTTGGCAAGAGCTACACGGGACAAAAGCTGTTTTAAAAATGGCAGTGTGGACCCTTCTTGCTGGACAGCCTCATGTAGAAACTTTGCCCGAAGACCCCGAAGCTGAGCCCTGGGCGTTACGTCCCAGTGATGCTGGAGCCCTGCAGTGGCAGTGCCTGTACTGGGGGGCAGGTGCCTGCCTGTGGCTCCCAACACCAAGGATGCTCCAGCACTGCGCCCTGCTGTGGCCCCAGCTCAGGCAGGGATGAGGGGTCAGCCAGGACCACTAGCCCCAAGGAGTAAACCTGAGACGGAAGCTTTGCCCTGGGACCACAGAAATGTGGCTTTTACTCCCACGGCCCCACATCTCTTTTGGATGCTCAGCACAGAGGGCTCACAGGCTCTGGTTACTGACTGTGGCACAAAGTGGTGGCTCTGAGGCGCTAGAAAGCAGTGAGATGCTGTGCTGTGCAGACGGTGGAGATACCTCTGCTTGGGTCTGGCCTTCACTAAGTAGATATCAGGATGGAGCTGCTGGGGGAGGGATAGGGGGACACACTAGAAAACACCCTGAAATGCCCTGACCCTGGTAAGGAGAGGAGAAGGGGATTAAAGGGAGGGATTAGCAGGGGAAAAAAATGAAGGTCGTCCTTGGTGAGAAAGAAATGAGGCAGCGGCAGCGGAGCCGGCTCTGCCCCCTCCTCGGCTCCCAGCAGCGCGACAGCTCCTTTGTGCCTCCAGTGACCCAGGGATTATGAGTGTGGGAACGGGGTCCGCCCGGGTACCCCGCATGCTGCTGCTGGCCCTGCGCTCTCACAAAGGCAAGAAAAAGTCTTGGGGGGAGAAAAGACTTGGAGAAAATCACTCCCGCTGTGGCTTTGCGTTTGGTGTTGGCAATGACGCTGTGTACTTTGGATGGAGATGTGAGCAGGAGAGCTGAGAAGCATCCCCAGCCCTGTGTCTGCATCAAAGCACACAGGGGTGATTCCAACACCAAAAGCAGAGCCCTCTGTGTTTTAAATGAGAAAACCTGGTAAATCAGAGATCAAGGAGTCCACCAACCAGTGGGAGCTCTGTTATCGGCTGGGCTGGTGGATTTGGTGAGATAGCTGATAACGTTCCTCACTGTGGGTATGATGCATCACAGTCCTGTTGTGGGGATTTAACTCTCATCCACTGGGAATCTCAACGAGCAGCTTCCCAAGCCCTCCTTATCCCCTTCTTCTTATCCCCCTCTTACGCGGCCGAGGAGACAGGCTGTGCCCATACACCTCCAGCTGGTGTTGCCCTTGAAGATCTACGTGCCCATGCCCTGGTCCTACCAAACGCCATCTCCATTGGGAGGAGCTGGTCTTCTTTCTGTGCATTCCCTCACTGCACAACTGCCCATGGGGGAGTTGTGGGATCAGGGATGGGGTGCCTCTGCACTGCCAGAATTCTTTGGTTTAAAGGCTCCCTGTGAACTCTGTGTCTCTGCATCCCTCTGGGGACACAGCCATGGGGCACTGCTGCAGGAGGGGAAGGATTTGGCCAGAGATATGCCAGCCCAAGAAGGAGCCTACAGCACTGCAGGCTGGCCCCAAATGGGCTGGGAGGTGGGGATGTACAGATGTGCTCTGCTGCACTCTTAGACTGCACTGGGGCCACCCTTCTGCCAGCTGCCAACAGCAGCACTCAGAAAGTCACCATGTGGCCATGCTGGAGAGGCCAACACATGATCAAGGACTCATTAGGAAATGTCTGTTGTTGTCACCCCAACAGTGCTGGTGAGGAACGATCCTCACCTTAGGGAAAAAATGGATGTCAGTTCAAACAGTCCCCAAATGTAACATCCCACTGTGGGAAACTCCAGGCTTCTATAAAAACAAATAATCTTGGTTTTCCGCATTAGTTTCTATTTTTAAATAATCCAATGCCAATCAAACTGTTCTTCATGGAGCTCTGTAATACGTGGGTCTTGCTAGACCTGGTGGGACTAGCAGTTTGCACTGCTGGGGCAGCCACTGTCTCTGTCCAGAAATGGGCATCGCAGTTCCCAGCACAACCCAAACCTGCCATCGCCTCCAGCTCGTCTTTATAGCCCATCAAGTCAACCAAAACCCAGAGCAAATCTCTCATTAAAAACATAAATCCAAACATAAAGACACTTGAGGGGATCTGTGCCATTTTATCAGGTGATGTTAACTCTTCCTGGACACTAATTTAGTGTGAAATTGAAATCACAGGCAATACCGGCACTGGAATCAATGTCCCAACTGGATATTTTGGTGTTTAATTTAGTATTGCAATTAAATGGATCATTATCAGTTGATAAGGTACCAGAAAAATACAGAACAGATGTAGTGGCTAAGAAGCGACATTTTAAACACATCAGGATTTGCCTAGGAAGAAATTCCCAAGAAATAGAGTGCCACTCTAATGAACAAGTATGACTCCAATCCAGCTCCAAAGCCATTAGTGCGCATACTCCTCCTTAGGCTTTCAAATAACTCCTATTAACTCCAGGAGATCAGTTCAAAGGATTAGTAGAAAGATTAACTGAAGTCTGGGCTGCATTTTGCAAAATGGAAAGTGCTCTGTAATTGATCAGCATTGTTACAGGGATAATCACAGGGATCCTCCTCTGTGTACCAGTGAACTGGGTGACTTCTCCACTTACACTGCCAAGTATTTTCCAGCTATGGCATCACCCAAATAACATCCCCCGCCCCCCCAGGAATTCAGTGAGCATAGACATAGCTATGCAACTAGAAATTCAAGAAATTAGTATTGCTTTTTGTTAAGTATATTGAGAAACCAAACAGTCAGAAAGAAAACACATGGTGCAACTAGCATTTTCAAAGGATGTGGAGCAGATGGTTCTAGGACACTGCTGTGCCACGGGCACTGACCTCTGTGGCTCCTGGCTGGGTGATGGCACTGGGTCCTCCTCCAGCCCCCCAGCAGGACAGCTTGCGAATTCGGGACCTGGTGCTCAGGGAAAATCCGGTTTTGCATTTGCCTATGATGAAACTTGGCACTCAGCTTTTCTTCCTCTCCACACCTGCCCCCAGGAGGACATCAAGCCCGTACTTGTGTTGGGCAAAGCTCTCAGCAAGAGCTTCTCCAGCTTATTAAGTGTGTAGCTAAACCTAATCAGAATAAAAATATTGAGCAGTGAGCACAGAGCATAAGCCTGCTTTCCCTCTTTCTAACCCCCCCCCCCGGATTATATTTAACTGGTGACTCCACAGAAGGCACCTTCCTCCAAGAAAGATAGGAGCGTGGTTTGACACAGCCAGTCCCACCAGCATCCCCAGCTCTCCCCTGGGTGCCACTGACCCGAATAAACCCGATGGCGCTGTCCCCAGCTGAGCACACAGTCCAGGTGCCACCAGGACACAAGTCGACGGGCACAGCTCTCATCTCCCTCAGGAGAGACAAGATGATGCTCACTTGGAAACCTCAGGCTCTCTGTTTACTTCATCTCATACATGGTGACTAATTCCACCATTCAAAGAGTTGACGATGATGAAAACAAGTGGAACGATCAGGAAGGAAATTAAAAATAGCCCTCATGTGGCACTGTGTCAAGTGTTCATGTTTAGATTTTAATTTTATTTTTTTATTCCAAGTTTCTTTGATAAAATATTTTCCCATGCTGACTACACTTGGAACGTCCCCTCCATCACGGCATTCCTGATGGATGAGCCAGGCTGTTGCAGATCCTATGCCAGGAGAGCTGCATTCCCTCTGCTCCACCGTTCTCACTCCCACATCCACACCTTTGGGACCTGGAAGTCATTAATCATTGTGCACCAGCCAGGAAGGTACCTCTCAAGGCAGAAACATCATCTTGGAAGCATCATGGAACAGAAGCCGAGTATCTGACAGCAAGCACGAGACCGGGACCACATCTCTACTTGGCTCATCCACAGACTGACAGTAGGTGAACATTTTTGGCTGGGAGGTTCTCCAGCCACAGGGTCCACTGATACTGATAGAAAGCGGATGGCTGGCTCTGAGCACAGGCTGGCTCTCGCTGCACGAGGGGACGTCTCCACCTGGGCTTGGTAGCACAACTTCGTTCATGCTCTGTGGAGGGAAACAGCACGGGCCCTCACACCCAAAGGGGAAGGCTGTCAGATGCTATGACCCTTCCCCAGGCACCGCCACTTGCAGAGGTGCTGCAGAGGACAGCCCCCACGTGCGCCCAGGCCACCGAGAGCCCACCCAGCCTCTGTGTGTGAATGCTCCGAATAAACCTCCCTACATTTTCCAAGTTTTGTATTTCTTGCAGACATTCGAAACAAACAAACAAACAGCCTGAGTTTAACATCTTTGAATTTTTTTTTTTAAAAAAACAACAAACTGCAAATATAATTTTTCACTTTGCCTTTCTCATCACAAGCTACCCTTTAAGTTTTCTTTCTCTCTTTTTTCTTTTTTTTTTCCTTCCTTTTCAGATATCTTACCCCAGACGCAGGTTCCAAGTGTGAGCTGCCAAGGTTTCATTATGAAAAATTACCGAGTTGCAAAAATAGGAAACACCTCTCTTTTCTCAGGCTCCCACCATTCATTTATTGCTGGTACGGGAAACAAACATTTATAGCCTCTCTGTTTAGGGGGATGTATTAAAATCATATTTGTTAAATACTGTTAAAAGAAAAATAAGGGCAGAGGGAATATTGAAAAAAGCATTTACAAGGAAAAACGTTAGTCACACTGTTTTGGTTACTTCTGTGGAGACCCTCAGTTGTGCCCGCGTTTCAGTGCTAAATGCTGAACAAGCATGATGCCAGCAGGTCTCCTGCACCTGGCCTTACACACATCTCAGCTTGGCCCCCATTTCTGGCTTGCTCTCTGCTAGAGATGCAGTTAGTTTTCTAATACATGAGTGGCACTTGACAAATCAGCGCTGGGCAGCAGTCTGTGCAAAACTGCAGGTTGTTGCCCTCTCAGAGCACATGCTGGTGACGGTGCTTGGCGTGCAGGGTCCCAGCTGGTGGGCACTTTGCATGGAGTAGAGACATTTTTCTCCCAGCAGGACAGGTGGATACAGTGGCCACATACATCAAAGGGAACTTAAATGTTCTCTGACATGGCAGGCAGGCGAGTGGTGACCAGCGATTATCTGGAAGAAGGCCTTATGTACCGAACAACAACAACACTGCCTTGGCAGATTAGTGGGACAAGACACATATTCACACACAGGTACCGCTACCGACAATGCTGCAGTGGGGACACACCAGAGATCTCACTGACTGGGAATGCGGCCAGAGAGGCAGCCTCAGCCAGTGCTGAGACACATCAGGGTGCTCACCTGGGGAACAGCATCAGCCTCTCCCAGTAAAGCATTTATAACAGAGCCAAACAAACCACTGCTAAAAATGATGGGTGTTGAAGGCTGTACTGGGTGAAAGTCTGTGTTGGAAGGATCTTGGCTTCAGGTACAATTGATGTTTGAGCTCCACCTTGGACACCTGGAGCTCTGGCTGCTGCAGCCCAGGTCCAGGGCACCAGGGATGGGCTTGTGCGTGGTTGGTGTGTGAGGGGTTCCCCTGCCAGGGCAGGCTCCTGCTGCAGGCTGCTCTGGCTGCCACCTCCACGAATGCTTCTCGTGACCGAACCTGGCCGGCTCTTTGGGCTGAGGTGGACTTTGCCTACATATGGACCCATCACATCTTCCTTTCCAGTGGGGGGATGAGCAGCTCTCCTCACCCATCACTCCGACATGCACTAGTGAGAAGTGAGCATTCTGAGTGCCTGATCCCTGCTCCGTTTTGGATGTTTGTGTTAGGGTCCCAGGAGGGGCCTTTTCTCCCTATGGGCTGCAGAGGAGCATAAAGGACCCATTCTCATGGAGACTTCTCCACCATGGCTGGCTGAAGCAAAGCCACGAGACCTCCAGCCCAGCTCTTTTGGCTACACCAATGGGCTCCACTCCATATTACCCATCTACAAGACCTACTTCAACCCACCAGCATGGCTCCCCATGTCTTGGCACAGGCTGCTTTCAGTGCAAACACAAAGAGTCAGCGTTGACCTTCCTTCCATCAGAGAGGCACCTCTGGATGATGGCAGTTTGGCCCCAGGCGCCAGCCCTGGAGAAAGACTCTCCCTTTAAGGAGAAAGGCGAAGCACTTTGTGCACAGATTTGTGCTTGTTTTGTCATGGGACACATTACCATGAACCCAAAAGAGGAAGGAAAAAGGGGGGGGAGCATTTGCCTTTCTGGTGGGAACAGCATTTGAGCAAACTTTGTTTCCCTTGGGGAAAGGCACCAAAATAACAGAGGAAGGGGGGTGTGTTGGGGGGGGGGGGAGGCGATGAAGCTAAAAAGGCTACGTAATCTGCCTGGGAAAAAAAGCTCTCCCAGCAGTGCTTGTGAGCCTGTCCATCCAACTGCCACACATCAGGGACACATGGGAGAAGAGCAGGGTGCTGCTCTGCTGGTGGTGGCACACAGCCTGTGTGCTGGGGACCTGGCTCCTTTGAGCCGAGACTTGTGCTGATGGTCACAGATGAACCTCGGTGAGGGTCCTGCTGCGGGGCCATGGGTGCCAGTCACCCCTTCGGAGACTCTGAAGGAATCTGGGGGATTGGACTAGATGATCTTTCAAGTTCCCTTCCAATCCCTAACATTCTGTGATCTGTGCAGAAGGAAAAGCATGGGAAATGGGGGTCTGGAGAATTTGCTTGTTTGGATCAGCCAAATGCTGAGCTGGGATGGCCACCTGGAACCCGGCCTCCTGCTGCCCAGCCTCACCATGAGGCTGCCCTGCCTCTGCCTGACTTAAGCTTTTTGCTGTAATGCCCAAGGTCAGCCTTTGAAGGCATGGCAGGCAGGTGGCCCCGAGTGGTCCCTTAGGCAGCAATCGAGGGGAGGTGACACCACACTACTGTCCTGATGGTCCTTGCCTTCCGTGATGGAGCGTCCCTGGGAGCAGCCACACAGGCTCTAGGGTGGGTGCTATGTCAGAGCATACAAGGCCACCCACAGCAGCAGTCAGTTAAAACCTCATCACAACCACACTGGTAACATCATTTATTTTCACTGTGGTGTTACTTTTCTTGAGTGACACCGGCTAGGAGCCCGCAGGAAGTGTGCCAGGCAGGGCCTGTGTCTGGTATTCCCATGTAAGACAGAGCTTTCTGCTCGCCGCCTGTGTGTGTCAGGGCCAGCACAGAGCAGGTTATATGCTGCGGAGCTTTCCCTGGTGAAACCTGCAGCCTGGGACACTCACTGCACCCCACTGTTGCTGGGCTGGCAAGGAGCAAAATCCAGCCAGGACCACAGCAGGGCCTTGGTGGGCAGCGCAAGGCTGGAAAATACAATACCTTGTCCCTAAGATGACCATAGCCAACAGCGAAACCTGCCCCGACAGCAGAGCAGCCACCAGCAGATGGGCAGCTGTTAGCGTGGGGCACGCAACCTCCTCTGTGGGCAAATGAAAAGTCTCCTGTCTATTCCCAGCTTGCCTGCTCCAAAATCCACAATGACTAATCCCCTATCAGCAAAACCATTCCCAGGCGTCGACCGTTTCCCTTCCAGCTCTGACAGCACACTGGGCACTGCTGGGTGCAGGAGAGGAAGAGCAGCCCCATGGGCACCAGTGCCAGAAGTCCCCCACGGCCCGGGGCTGGTCTCATTCACCATTCTGGTCGCGGCAGGGACACGTCCTCTGCCCCTCACCATGCCTCACCGGAGGCTGCAGTGACAGCGCGAGCCTCCTACCTGCCTGCCCGTGCTAGGAGCTGGTCAGCAGGACTGCACCAGGAGCCAGATCCCAGCCCTCTCACATACCCTCCCAAGGACAGCTAAAGTTGTGAGGTCAAATTAGCGGGCAGTATCCCCATGAAGCTACTGCAAATGCTCTACACTCAAATCATATACAGTAAAATGTATAAACCCAGCAGTGACTCCTACGTAATTCTTGTCTGAATGAATTGTATTTTTGCCATGTCCTTCGCAGGTTACGAGGGTGCTAAGACACCTAAACACCTAAATTTTGTTTTATTAAAACATCCTTATCTTCCTATTCTTCCCCTACATTCCGCTTGGTGATGGTTTTTCAGTCTCTCTGCTCATGTGTCAGCAGCACTGACCATGAGCTTTTTGTGGCTTACAAAATCCTACCTTATATTTTGCTTGCTCCACTTGCATACATCTTACTGGCTTCACTAAGGCTGCAGCTCTGTTTTCTAAAGATCCTTTCTTGACTTAAATAACTCATGTGAAACTTGCCATTCTACCCTCTGCATTTTATTGCCTCCAAAGTTCCATACTGCATGGAGGAGAGAGAAGCTGTGAAGGGGACTGTTACAGGCACTCTATTGACTAGATCATTTTTCTTTTTTTAACATTAGTATTAGCATTTTCAGTACATCAGTTCATTAAGACTCTTCATAAGTACTTTGTGAAATTTAATGACAATTACAGCAGTATGTAAATGCAGTAACATACAGCTTCAGGACATAACACTGTCTCTGTCTTTGTACTGTAGGGAGCTCAGGAAGTCTTTCTTCATTACTTTAGGCTGAACAGCACCCCCGAACCTGCAGACCAGCTCATGCCTGACATCTGTCCTCTTCAGAACTGAAATAAGACATACACAAATAAAGCAGTTGTAGCCTGGAGCCCTGTCATTTCTGTCTTTTAGAGGAATTAGAGACTGGAAGGCTTTTAGTGCATTTTGGCTGTTTCTTCCATGACTTCCCTTCTCAAAACGTGAATGATACGTAACCCTGAACAGGTACATTCCTAACTCTGTCATCAGAGGGCACAGGAGACACAAGAGGCGGAAGACAGCCTGCAGGTCTCCAAAGCACAGGGCACACCTAAGACATGTCACCTGATGAAGAGAGACTGAAGAGTATTGTCCTTAAATGCCTCCATGGGAGGTTTTGCTGTCCGCTCATCCAAAAACCTGGCACAGCACATTTCAACTACAGTGCAGGAATCTGCATAATTGTGTTTGTAAGCTCAGGAATGTGTCATGTGTTTCCTCCCCTTATCCAGCAGGTCACTTAGCTGCACAGGAAAATGGACATGGGACTCACTCTTGACCAGTCTCCAGTGTCTGGTTTTTGTCACAGTGTTATATTTGGGTACTTACAGATTTTTTATTTTTATTTTTTAATGAACCAAGCCCGTTTCTTTTGGGCTACTGAATTAGGATTTGGTATTTTGCCACAAGGCCTTGCAAAAATGGCTCATTAGATTTTGCTTTCTGCCTTTGATGAAGTCCTTAAGTGGCTGTTTCAAAATGTTTCCTTAAAAAGCAAATAAAATTTCTGCCCAGTTGCCTTATTGTGCACGTGTGTTCGTACAAGCTTGTTGACTTTTGTTCCAACTCACATCCTGCAACCCAGCCTGTAATTACAGGACTCTCCGCCTGTGCAGGTGGTGCAGTTATGACCAGAAAACAATGCAGCTGTGTTTCAACACCTAAATGAGAAGGGGGAAAAAAAAGCTCAGACTTTTAGGAGGTGCTGGGAGGCAGCAGGAGAGTTGGAGCCTGGCGGTGTAGACGGGGAGGAAAACCGAGTGGAGTGGTGAATCGCTTGGTGCAACCCCCTGCGAACCTGTGCCCGGCTTTCCAGCCCCGCAGGCGGGAGGCTCGCTGCTGCTTCCAGCTCTGCTGCTGGGCTGAAGAAAGCCACCAGGGCTGGCTGCAGATGCCAACCAGCTCTGCTGTCTCCTCTCCTCCAGGAGCTCTCCCAGCAGTGCGTGAGCGCCCAGCGCAGCCTTTCCTCCTGCTTACTGGCACTTAGCTGCCTTGCTGCTAGCGGAGAGGGAGGTGATGGGGCTGCCAGTGACAAGTGACAAAGGAGGCCAGGCTAGTGACCAGGAGCTGCAGTGTCACAATAGCTTTGCTCCTTCCCATGCCTCCCCCGTTCCTTGCACCCTGTCACTCAGCCAACACTCACGCTGCACCCCTCGCCTGTTTGCCTGCTATCTGCAGCACGTGGCCGCATCCAGGCACCGCAGGACGGGATCTCCTCTGCTTCTATTTCTATCCATGAGGATGAGCGCTTTGCTCTCACGTGCTCTCACATGCATAGAGATGCAAATGGATTGGCATTGAAGTGGGGACAAAGAATGGCTGGTGCAGGTCCCTGCTGCTGCCTTGCTGTGTGAGTCTAGCACCATGCTGCTGACTGTGATGTTCTCAAAAATTTGGGTGGCACTGGGTGCGCTCAGGCTGTGCCTGCACTGCTCCTGCAGCCCTTGGAGGAGGAGAAGCCCAAACTCAGCCCAGGGATGCTGGTGCAGTGCTGGCTGGGTCAGTGGGTGATGCTGATGCAGCTTCACCACCTATAAGAGGGAAGAGGGAAGGAAAAGGGAATCGCCCTCCTGCTGTGCCTGGAAAGCAGCACAGCCGCTTGGCCACTCCACTGGGTGCTGGTTGCAGGCACGTCCCTCGCGCTCAGCCTGTGCTGGCTGCGCTGCGTCAGGGAAGTCCTCCCCCCCGGCACAGCCCCGTGCTCTGATAAAGAGTTAAGACACTCTCAGAGGCAGTTCTGTGAGAACATTTCTCAGAGGGCAGTGCACTTTTATTCGAAATAATTTTCCATTCCATTTATATCTATATAATAGGAGGTGGCGCTGGGGTCCGAGTTTTCCATAGCCCCAGACCTCATTTCCCTAGCCGGGCTTGACCCCTGCTCAGCTTCCCCAAGAATAACAGAGAAAAGTTCAATGGAAGAGAAAGAGCTGTGGGTCTGAGCTCCTACTGCTTCCTCATGATTCGTCAACACAGCAAATAGAATATATACATTTATATGCATGCAGGAAAAGGCCTGGAAAGAGATGCACCTGGAAAGGGATTGCAAAGCAAGCACAACTGAGGAACTCATGGTGCTTTCTGCAGCTTCATCTTGATCCTGTAGCACTACACTGCTTGATACTTGGATATTGGAGAAATTATGGTTTGATACTTTGACAATGGAGAAATTATAATTTCTGCTCAAAATGTTTTGATTTTAAAAACTATTTTTCATTAAAGCATTTTGATGAAATACAACATTTGAAATAATTTTGTTTCTTGGCTTGGTGAAGCAGGGGAGTACAATTTTGGACAATTTAGGAAGCAAGAACCAGTGGTGGTGTCGGAAGCCAGTTTCAGGCACTAAGCGTGTTTCAGAGGCAGGGTTTGGATGGCCTCACAGTGACCTGGCCCTCGGTGCCGGCTTTCAGGGACAGTCCCCGCCACAGGGGCTGTCACCCTGAGAGCGCCGATGCACAGGGTCCCAGTGCGGGGCTTGCGCTGCAGGCGCTGTGGCATGGCTTCTGCTCTCACCCAGCTACCTCCTGCCTTGCAGAGCCACCGCTTCTGGCACCTCAGCTTTAAGTGTGGTGGCTTCTGACTGGCTCTGACCCCTCGCTCCAGAGTCGTGTCTCCTGGCTTCTTCTGAGGACCTGATGGGGTGCACGGCTGGCTGCATCAGAGGAGCTCCTTGCCAACCTCTTGAGAAAGGCAGCACCTCATGGAAATCCCAGCTATTTTTTCTGCAGTCTGGTGAACAGCTTTAGTCATGAACGAGCGTGCCTAGTCTGCACCCCTGAAAGCACCAGGGGTGACTTCCACCTACACTGAGAAGTGCAGCCTGTGCCTTTTTAGGAAACTGCTGCCCTCCTGCCCTGCCCTTCCCACACTGCTTCCTCAGTGCCACAGGACTGCAAACTGCAGCACCAGGTGACGGGGACTGGTGTGGGACGAAAAGGTCCTTCCCTCAAAAGCTATTTGGGCAGACACATGCCATGCATGGGGAATTTCTCCTGAATTCAGAGAGCTACAGGACTTCAAACCACTGGCAATTCGGGTCGGTCACGCCTCTTTGGTCGCCCACCAGATGACAACTGCATCCCACCTCTCCGTGCCAGCCAGGTTCCCCTGCCCCTCCCTCCCAACTGGGGTCTCCATCAAATGCAGGCCCTTCACTCTACTTATGCATTAATCAGTCATTGTTACCTTCCGCAACTGCCTATTGCTCTGTTTAACACACAGCCAGTGCTATGTCATGGTTATTGACCTAATCAGATACCAAAAGTACCAACCAAACACAGAAACCCGCAGCAGTGACAATGCCCGAGTTTAGGAGGCATTGAAACAGAGTGAGAGAAAAAAAAAAAAAAAAAAAAAAAAAAAAAAAAAAAAGTAAGGAATGAGTAAGTACAACGAACAAGAGGACAGAAGTGGGAAAAGAGAAAAAGCCAACAGCTGCCTACATGTGATGCTTTACAGCTCTGTGTGGTGGGGAGGACTCTGCTGTCCCCATTCTTCTGGTTAAAACAGAAAGAAAACATTAATACTGACAATCAAAGTACAGAGACCTGAGAGTTTCCCAAAACTGCTGGGTCCACAAGAGTTTCCATCATTAATATAATTGTTGGGATATGCCTGAAAGGGAAAGACCTGGAAAAGCAGAGAGCATGCCTACACCGCGGTCAGAAGCCTGATGGCAAAGAGGGGATGCACCTAAGCCGTCATTTAATTGTCCCAGGCCCCAATAACGGGAGGTAGGGCCAGGCCCTGCACATGTTGCTTGGCACAGCTGCTGTAGGCAATGCAGCTTTGCCAGTGGCAGGGCTGACAAAGGCCAGCTGAACCACGTGTACCCAAACCTGTGACAGCAACTCCCAAGTGCCCTTCCAGGAACCTGCTGCCCTCCTGCCCAGCAAAGCCAGACGAGTGACAATCGATTCTGACAATGCTACAGTATTGCTTCACATCCAGTTTTTCACTTGCAGCCTCAAAGGACCCCCCAACATAGAACCGCTCCATTAAAGCTGTACCAGAAATTGCTAAACACGTAAATCCCTCACCAAGCTGATAAGAGGATTTAAAGTGATACTTGTAGACCTGCTTACCTTCCCTCGACTCTGCAGCAAGATATATGGTGGTGGTACTCAAAGGTATGACAGTCACTGTGTGATGTCAGAGGACAAAATTAATACTTTGAAGCAGTTATAATCCACAAAGAAAAAAAAAAAAACCTGCAGTCCCACAAACACAGTCTTAGCTTGAAAATGTCTCCAATTTGCTCCTCTCCAGGCTGTGTGCTCTTCCCTACAACTCCTGCAGCTCTGTTGCACTGCACAAAAAGTGCAGTGAATACAGAGCAGAGCGACACCCAGACAAATCATCCTGCACTTCCGAAATGAGACTTTGGAGATGTTTGTACATATGAGTTTACAGCTGGTTGCTGCTTTACCCCCTGATTTAGGCAGCTCAGCAGTATAGCCACATAACCACATAGTGATAAGCATGGAGCAAGCTACAGCAGCTTGAGCAGTTTCCACCGCAGGTTCCCTGAAGGCACAACAGGTTACAGCCACATTACTGGGTTTGGGGTACACAGAGGAGTTATGTATTTTAGAGTTTTCAGTAACTGCACAAAAGTGCAGTTTTAGATTCACAAAGTGGAAGAGAAAAATGTTATTGAGTGCAACGGGATTCTTTTCAGATGCTGCGACTTGTACGAGTCAATGCCTATCGTAAAGCTTGTGCTGCCTGTAATCGCTGACATCTCTAGCTTTTCTTTGGGAAAGGTGGCTCTGGATTGACTCACAGATGGGACATGGGCTTTTTCCATTTTCAGCTGGTTCACCGAAAGACAGCCAAGCCAGCCAGGGGCACCTGAAAGTGTCCCGAACCACACTTGCTACCCAGAGACAGGGTGCCCACATCCAAAGCTCTGCGAGCAGCTCCACAGCCAATGCTGGGGAAGAGCAAATTGGATGTCGCGTTCCTGCATCACCCCAAATCGCAGAGAGGGCGACAGCGGCAGGAAGCGAGGCGTATCCACACCCCACCCCAGCTGCAGCTTTTCCCTTTTCTAGATCAGTGCAACTCCCCCAAACCCCAAAGCCATGCTGCATGGTGAAGAACACCCCACAGTGCTGCTCTCAGGAGGGAGCCACACACATCTTCTGTGCTTTTCGTGCTATGTTCATCAAGTTGGCAGCAAAGTAACAAGCACTTCTCTCAACTTCCTAAATGTCAAGAAAATATTTACAGGCCCCACTTCTGCAAAGCATGCATGCCAGCCCAAAGGGCACACATGCACACTTCACTGGGTGCTGCCTGGCATGCTGTTCACAGTGATTTTTACTAAACATTTGCGGTTTTCCTGCTGAAAAACCCAGCAAAAGATTAATGCCAATAAGTGACTCCTCTGGGGCTGAAACTGTCAGGGAGCCAGGACACAGGGAAGTAAAGAGCCTTCGTGTCCATTCCTTCCCCAGCTTATTTTAGTGCCAGCTAAGTAAGAGCCAGCCTGGCGAGACCTGCAGCACCTCTGTGGGGGGAATCTGTGTTGACACTGACCACGCTCTCCATGCTCTGCAGAGACAGAGCGGACCTTAGGCCCACACACACAAATGTTTCACCAGCAAGTCAATTCATATAAAAATATTTCCTACATATGCATTTTTTTTCTTTAAAATGGGATTCCTATGGTCTCTCATTTTCTCTAGGTTGTAATCATAACTTCGCAATGCTCTACAGCTGTTGAGATCCTGTGCTGGGCATTGCGGTGGGCTGAGCATGCAGCTCTGTTTCTGGTAGGCTTCCAGCAGGGCTGGAGAAATGCTGTGATGTGCCCAGGACAGTTGGTGGGTAGGTGGGTGCCAGGACGAGCCACATCCCCCAGGCCCAGTATGTGCTGCAGTGAACTCCTCTACCAGCCCTTGCTGCCGGTGGCACTGCGAGGAGCTGAGCATTGTGCCCTGCTAGGGCAGCCCTGGGGCTGGGAGTGGTGCCCCCACCTGCTTGTAGCAGGGCAGCGCTCTACCACAGCATGATCTGTAATTTATTTCCAGATTCAACTATAACACTTAAATGAAGGTTTTCTAATGAGCTGTTTAAATAGTAATTAGAGGCAAGCACTAAAGAGGGAGATAAGTCTTGTGGGTATCTCGCCCTGCAAGAAAGGACCTGATAAGAATGAACTGAATGATTTTTCTTCTGGGATCAATTCCAAAGAGCAATTATCCCCTTGATACCATGCTGCTTAAACAGGAACAGATTGAAAAAACACTTGACAGTGGCTGGCAATGAATGGACCATTTTCCCAGTGTTTTACAAGGGAAGGCTGGAGGCTTTCTGCCAGTACCTGAGATAGGAGATGATCCAAATTGTGCCGATATCACATTTTGTTTACATAAAATAATAATCTTTTTTTTTAAAGCTTCGCATCAATGGAAGTATCATCAGCAAGACAAGCTTCATTTCCTGATGAGTTCCCATCTCAATTATTCAAAGGGTTTATTTTTTATTTTTTTAACTTTCAGGTGCTGGGCTTTAGTGACTTGCTAATGCTGACCAGTAACCTGTGTGCAGGTCTTTCAGTTCTCTGAGCAAGATGCCTTGTAGTTCGTGAACAGTGGCTCTCCCCGTAATTGCATCAAAGCTGCTCCAGCTGAACAGATGAGCTGAGCTGTGACAATTGTGCAGGACAATATGACTCACAGACTTGGCTAAAGACTTACCAGTTATCCTCTGATGTTGTCTGAGAGTTAAGTAAGCTTGAACATTTTAACAGGCTTATTTTCTCACCATTCTACAGCCTCAGGTGATCCTTTGTGTTGCAACACAAAATACCGTATCATGGGATTATTAGAAAAAAGAAAGAACCGTGCTCAAATAATCATTTTTGTGTCACACTCTGCCAGTGCCAATATCTGGAAGGGACTCTACGGCAAATGGTGCAAATAGCAACAGATCTATGGCAAATGGTGGAAACAGCAAAAATCCAGGAGGGATTTTTTTAGGGCTGGAGTATTACTATCTGCAGTGCAACATAACTGGGAAATAATTATAGAGCAGGACACAGACAACAAAACCCTGGTGTTTACATACATGTAAGGAGCACATGCAAGGGTGCAACCACAAGTTTACAAGTATGTGACCTGTTTTCCGGGGGATTCAGAGCCTTCTTCTCATTTCTAGCATGGTTTTACTCCTGGCATGTCATACCTTTGTTCCTGTGCCACCCTTGTGTCTCGGCTCTAGATCTCTCCTCCCTCCTCTGTGCACGCCTGCACCCAGCAAGAGCTGTGGGAGCCTCTCTCAGTCAGCCCTGCACCTAAGCTGACCGTGCCAGGCTCTTTTAGGTCTCCTCTTGTGTGGCAGCATCGTCATGTCCCTGACCTGACTTCAGATTTCCCCATGGCTTCCATCTGACTCCATCTGTGGGGCCATGAACCAGGAGGAACTATTACTGCGAGGAACAACCACCTCACCGAGCTGCGCAAAGCAGAGCTCAGGCCTGCTGGGCCGGCAGCCTGCTCTGCACGCCCACCAGCCGCTGTAGCTCAGGGCCCAGGTTCATGGCAGGGCTGTGAGCGTCTGTGATGCCTGCAGCCGACAGGGGACCCCTCAGAGGTCCCGGCCCTGCACCCCCTTCTCAGAGCCTGCTCACACCCTTGGGCTGGTCCTGGCCCAATTTCAGATCTCATGGGAGCCATTTGGCTTGCAAACGTGGAAATAACACCCCCTCCCCCCCCCTTTTTTTTGTGTGTGTGTGTGTGTCCATGTTTGCTTTCTGACACAGCAGTGCACTGAAGTGGCTTCTGCCTGCTTGGCGAAGCCTCAGCAACTGCACGAGCTCAGCAGAGCTCCCCATGGAGAGCTGGGTGGAGCAGGACCACCTTTTGGCAGCAGTGACGTGTTAAAATTAGTCAGGTCATCCCATGAAATCACATCCTGTGAGAGGGCAATAAGAACAGGCATGAAAGAGTGAGTCCTCCCCAGGCTTCAAGACCAAACAGGTTCAAGACATCAGGGGATGCAGACAGCACAAGTCACAACATCCCACACCAAAAGCAGGATCTCTCTATTCTCTGTGTTCAGAGATCCTCTCTGATCGCTGTATTTGGTTTCTATAGTCTGTGACAGACTCCAAATCCAACTATGCATCACACAAAACCATGCAGTGCTTCTACCGTTACTGTCTGATCTTCTTGAGAGCACCTCCTGCTCCTCCATGCACACCTTCTGTGTCACTCCTGTGAGATCAGAGGACTCAGAGGGCTCCATGTGACAGCGCTGCCCTTCCAGCAGCTTTGCTGAGAACTCTGTCTCAGCCTCTGCTGAGCCTCTGTCTCAGAACTCTGTTCTCTCAGCCTTCCTCTGCCCCCTTTTCAGTGACTCAGTGGCTCGCTCACACACCGAGGCCTTTCACAACGTTAGGTTTGTGAGATTCCAGGTGAACGTCAGATCCTCATGTGAAGCAGAAGCCCAAGCTATACATCCCTCTGTACATCACTCCACTATTTTTTTCTTATCCTGAAGGGCATCCAGTTCACTGTGTACAATTTTCCCCAGCTCCTTTGTTTTGATGATGATTCCCAATTACAGGTAATTACTAAATTTCATTAGCAATTTCTATGTTTTGTGCCAAGGCCATTAAGGAAAAATATGAAACAACATCGTTTCCAAGGCTGACTTTTGAGAAATCCATCTAGCACAGTCCTTGCAGGCCAGCACCTTCCCGCTCCTTTACTGAAGACTAGACAACTCAGATATATCCTGTCTGCTTTGTCAAGAAGATCAGGTTTTTTTATCTACCCTGGCATCATTTTCTTTCAGAAAATCCACATCTCATCTTATCCATGTTCTTAATTATTCTCTATTTTAATGTTTATTCTAAGGGTTTGCATACTAATAGATTCAGACTAATAGCCGCCTACGTGCCAAGAACACATTCTCCCTACCCCAATAAATAGACCTCTATTTGCTGTTCTCCAGCCAAACCATCCAGCCCCTGTGGTTTGACAGATTTATTACAAACCCTTCTTCCGTGACTTCATCTTTGTGCCAGTCCTTTCTGATTTCTAGTGGAGAAGCTAGCTGGTCCTATCTGCTTGCATGCTCAAGAATCCTTGACTGCTGCTTCCATTTCAGTTGTGGCATTTCTCATCCCCATACACTGCATGAGTCATCCTTAATCTGCCCCCTCAGCCAGCATCTCCATTGCTACCAAAAAAACAGGGCAAAGTGTTCATTTTATTTCCGGACTATACTTAGATTATCTTTCATCTCTGTCCCATCCTCAGTGCATACCAGCCCCACTTCTTCTTTCCTGCTTCCCTTTCCATTTATATGGCTGGAAAGTTTCCAAGAGTTGCGCAACCTGTCTTTTGCCATTTCCTTTAATAACCTTGACAAGGTTGCCTTCAGCCTTTCTTTCAGACTTGTTTGCTTTTATATCCAAGTTAAAATCTCTTCCTAGTACTGATCTTTCCTCCATTGCCTGTGGACTCCCTGATCTCCTTCAACAGCATCTCTTCTTCCTACCCACCAACTCCATAACCCAATTCCTGCTCCCACAGATTCTCAAGTCCCTGCCTTACCACCACGGGAAACCGGCAGGGCTTTCTGACAGCAGGGGGGAGCTGCTGTTGACTCACAGCCTTCCTGGTTGCAAGGCCATGGGCCATCCTGTTTGTGTTTGGCCAGGGGAACAGGAGAGGTTAACCCCACTGTGGACCTAGTGGGTGGGTGGTGGTGTCCTGCTGCAGAGAACAATGCTCAGAATGTGCTGGCTGGCAGCACCAAGGGGTTGCTGCCATAGCCCTGAATGCCTTTTGCCCACCGCACTGCAGGGTCCATACCAGAAATTAGATGAGTAATTTGGGCAGGTGCCTGCACCCACTCCAGATGGACCAGTGTGCCCCCAGCGACCAGGTGAGACTCTGGCAATCAAGCAAAACTTGATAATGACAGTTATAATTTTTAGGTCTCTCCTTTCAGATACTCCCCAAAGCCATGAAGGGCTCTGCTGAGCTGTGCAGCACAGAATGCCTTCAGTGCAAACCCACAAATACCCACAAAATTGGAGGAAAGATGTAGGTGGGAGGAGGAAAACCCTAGGAATGTGACCTGGGAAACATCTCTGCATCAGTGCGCCTTGCTAGAGGAAGAGTGCCCCGGTCACCATGAGGACCTGCTGTGCAGCAGCAGCACTACCACAGGGTCCTGCCCACATGCCCAGCTCACGGATGCCAGAGACAACCAGCAGCAGGACTCCAAACCTGTAGTTCTGCATCAAGTCGCTCCTCTGGAGCACCTTTGCAAATGCTCTGCCTGGAACAGGTCTCCCCTGCAGCAGGAAGAGAGATGGGATCTTGTGAGTCAGCTGCGTGCTCTGGCTACAGGCTGCTTCTGCACCAGGGCTCGGGGCATCGCTACCTTAGAAGGTTTGTACCGAGAGGAGCAAAGTGCTTCAAAATAAGACGAGAAACATTGCGGCTCTTGGAATGGCTCCAGCCTTGGCTGGGAAGTTGAGACATGCCTTGGAGGGGATGGGAGTCCCCTTGGAAGATAATCAGAGATTTCGCGTCTCTCCTACTTCCTTCTATTTACAAAGTCGGTGAAGCCAGAAAGCTGGTTCTCCACCCCCACTCCACACATGACAGCCTCCCTGCTCATAGCAGGACTGGGGTACACCTCGATGTGAGGTGCTCCGAGACAAAGAGGCTCCTGGTGGCTCCTTGTGATTGACAGCCACTGGGGAAGGGGGTGTCAAGCTGCGGGAGAGTTTCCAACCCCCGCTGCAGCCAAGAAAAGGGCAGTAAGAGACAGTGCTGGAAGGACTTCACTTCCTAAGGGCTCGTCCCCATCAGCAGGCATGTGTCTCAGGGGCTCCCCAGACACTGGGGCAATGCCAGACCTCACCACACCAGGAAGGAGCACTCTGTCCATCTCCTGCTCACAAAGAAACAGCTCCAACAGCAGTTCCACACACACAACCCCTGTTTTCTCCCCTCTCTGCCTGCCAGCCTCTTGCTGGGCTACAGCGACTGGCAGCCAGGGACCATTGCACTGCTTTCCAGGCACAGCTTGTTGGCCAGACTGGTGGGGACTGGATTGGAAGGGCTCATCCAGAGCAGCCAGTGCAGTGTCCCTTCATCACTGACCACCCATACCGCCTGGGGCCCTGCTGCACGTCTGTTCTGCACATCTGCACCGAAGCTGTGATCTTGCACCAGGCAAACTGCATCACAGGGACATTCTCCAGAGAGAGGACTTACTTAACTAATTTATTAGCTGTCTGCCCTCCCTCTGTGCATGCTCAGGGCAGATCCTTTCCTCCCAATAGCTGGGGACAGGCCCGTCTCCCTTCACTATCTTAAATCATGATGAAACACGAAACACTTCTCAGACAGATTCCAGCTCTTGCAGCATTGCAGTTGGCAAACTGAACAAGTGTAACACAAAACTTCTCTGCACCCAGACACAGAAACGTTAAGCACCAAGGAGGACGTGGGTGGCCATGCCCCATCTGTGCTTCATGAGACCTGCAGTCAGAGCAATATCCTCCTCCTCCTTTGCAGCACACAGAGGGATGGCAGGAAGGGATCTTGGATGGAGAAATCCAAGCAAAACTTCAAAGCAGCTGAGAACTCATGGGGTTTGGATGGAGGCTAAATGTGTCTACTGACATTTCCTCCTGGTTCAACTTCATGGATTAACCTGGAACCTCACACTCTATCTTGTAGGCAGCTAAATTCCTCAGTTCAGAAAGTCCCATGGCCTTTGAGCTATCTCAGTGTTGGGTAGAAAAGCAGAATCAGATTCCTCAGCTGGTCTGCGGCAGTGAAGGAGAAGTTGGACACATGTTCTGTGAATAAGCAGAGACTGGTCATACATTAATAATCACGTTGATGTTTATACAAAACAGTAAAGGTCACACACTGACTTGGTTCTAATGGTTAAGGGCAGCCAAGATACAGAAATTTTAACCCTGGCACATTGCAGACCACTTTATCTCTACGTGCCTTTGGTTCCCTAGCTCTACCACTAGCTATAGGAAACTGGTTGCCTTTCAAGGAGACACAGCAAGTTCATTAACTGGTGGCGAGAAACTGGCTAGGGAACCTCCATGGCCTGGTGCCAGAGCAACACCAGAGATTATTATAGCCCAAGCAGGGGCGCAGCACTCGGCCAAGAAGGGAACCTCAGCTCCTGCTTCAAACACCCAGCAGAACACATGGCTGGGCACTTGCTAGTGATGGTCCTCAGCAGCTGCGCTTTGTCAGGGCTCCTCCTGCCCCAGAGCCCACAAACAAGGGCACAAACGGCATGAAAGGAGCGAGAAGCTTAAAGTACTGCAGGTTCCCCCAGCACTGCCACAGGACGGTCCAGCTCTACTTACTGCTCCTGTCAAGAAACATTTTCCAGACAAGAGGCTAGTACAGGACTGATGTCCAGGAACAGAATCCACTGTGGGTCAGGAGTCCGAGCACACAGACTGAAACAGGTGTTGACACTCATTTTCCCACCAAAGGCAGCGCAGTGTCCTCCCTCCGCCCAGCGATCCAGGCATATGCTCTCCCTCTCTCACACTGCTCCCCTACAGCACGCTCCCGCGTCCCCCTCCAGCTCCCAGCGGGACCCGTGGAGCCGCGCCTCACCACTGTGTGAGCAAGGATTCAGACATGCAAATCCTAAGGCAAGAGTGTGCGTGTTGCAACAAGGAGGAAACTGTTCGGCACAGGAACTTGGCTCTTCTTAGGAACAGATTCAGGGAACGAGCTCATGAAAAACCTAAGTCTCTAAATATTTTGTTTTGATCCATGAGCCTGGCAAGATCTCCTGTGAACATGCACTTGGTTTGGACTACATGGGCCAAGGAGGAAGAAGCAGGAGTGGTAGGAAGCTAGAGACAGGCTCAAGCGAGGCTTGGGCTTGGGGCAGAGCAGGCTGCTGGAAAACCAGAGGGTACGGCTGTTCCTCAAAAGCTGTGCCACCTCAGGAGGAAATCCTAAAGGAATAACTGCTCACCAGATGCAAAGCACAATGGAGACATAATCCCAGACAGCCAAACGGGAGCAAAAACACTGGGAAGAAGGGCCTGTATTTGTCTCTGAAACACAAGGCTGCTGAGACAGGCAGACACATGAAAGGGATGCTGCTGCCTCAGCCCCGTCTACCTCTGGCTGCCTCTTGCTCATCTTGCGATGTATTGGGGCCAGACCGGTTCCTTCAAACACTTCAGCCATGATGCTAAACTGAAGGGAAACCCTCAGATAGACAGCACAGAGGATCTGTTGAAAAGTAGAGCCTTTCACTCTAAGTAAATACAGAAGTCTTGATGTCAAATATGTCTTACTAATAGTGGCTCTTGGTTTATGTGACTGAGCAAAGGGACCTTAAACAATCCCAAAGGCTGGTTAAAGAACTGCAGATCAACAACACAAGTTGGCCAGACATAACAGAGCAGGGCAAGGGGAACCACAGAATTGTTTAATTTTCCAGGATCGGATCTGGGTGATGTCCCACATCCCCGCAGAAGGTAATGAACATGCTGTTCTGTGCCGGTAGTGTGTACACTACTGCTCCCCCATACAACATCAGTCTTGAGGTAGGGCTCTCAACTGTATGGTTATTTTTCAAGGGAAAAGAGGAAATTTTATGGCAGCCAAAAACACCAACAGCAAAGCCCAAATCTTCAAGCGGGGTCAGGAGAGCAAAGAGCTCAACTTGACTTGGCCTGGCTGAACTTCTGCAGGACAGCAACAATGAGCTCGTCCCTTCTCTGAATGGTAACTGGAGAGGCAGTGCTCAGCTCAGCAGCTAGCACATCACTGTGTGGGACAAGGGTTTTCAAGTGGTGTGGGTGGCTTAAGATCCAGGGTCTCTATGTGACACTGATGGCCGGTGTGATAGCCTGGTTGTTCAAAAACCTTACGGCTGGCAGAAACAGCAATGACATGAAAGAAAAGGGAAAATGGCAGGTTGGACTCTCCTTCCAGGGAAAATCCAGGAAAGTCCATGGATTTAAAAAGCAGAGAAGAGCTGAGACAGTGGGAACGTGAAATCAGCCAACTGCCCTTCTGCACTGAGACATGAAATTCAAATGAGGCCCCAGTGGGAATCTAAGGCAAATTCACCGCCAGGATAAAGGCTGCCGTTTGCATGGCCGGCAGCAACCACATTGCAAAACAGTGAAGTCATTATCGATTTCCATTCACAGTTACAGAGACACTTCAGAACAAGTCTGTGACATGGAAAACGCTGTGACTGGGATCCCAGTACCCTCCAGTCTTGTGCATTTTGTGATTATTGACCTTGCAGTGGAAAGCTCAGGCTAAGGAAACAGCCCCCTTTTTATTTCATGCCTCCATGAGAAACTAAAGATATTTCTGTTGAATTAGACTGGGTGATTGCTTTCCTTTTCTGCACAGACTGGAGTGGAGTTCAGATCTTGAACCTCAGCTATAGGTCCATGTGATGGATTATTTATTTCTGTAGCTGATCACCAGCTACATAATTTAATAGAGTTACAAAGAAAAGCCCCAAACCTTCCTCCTTTATTCTTCTATTTCCTTTTTTTATTTATTTATTTTTAATGTACAGGATAAAGAATGGCAGAAACAGGCAAATGTTTTCATTATTTGGGAAATCCTTCTGGCAGACATGCTCAGCACTGTGGACTCAAACAAACTCTCATTCTTTAGTCTAGTTGGCCATTTTTGCATCTGCCTCCTTTCTGGAAGAAAGACTTTGACCTCCTGTCAGCCTTGGAGTTTGTAGACTAATATTTGCCCAAATCCAGGGAAAAGTCATGAGAAAAACTGTTTTGCATTAGGAATAAGAAAAGAGTAAAACTTTGAACAGACGAGGTGACTGCAGGGAAGTCCACCATGACCATCGTCTGTCCAAACCAGATGCTGACATCCGTACCTGGGCAGCTGAGTTGCTGTTGTTCAAGACCAACAGCTAGAGGGATAGGCTCTCACTGCTTAATTAGCCATGGGAGAGTCCAGTCCTCACTTACGACTTAGTCCTCAGCTGCTGACAAAGATGATGCCTTCCTATCTGATCCCAAAGATCAAGAAACACATTTTTCATTCACTCTAGGAACCTCCAGGACATGCTCAAAGTGGTTCAAAAGAGAAAGGGGAAAGTCCAGAAATTCAGAATTTAGCAGCCAAAATGGCCCCATCATCCTGTCTAGGAGCAGCTGTACACCCAAGGTGAGAGAGTCTGAATGTGAAGAGAGGACTCAAGGGCAAGAGGTCAACGCAGCAGGTTAACACAACCTGGGATTTTCCATGGGGCCTCATGGAGCCAGGCATGCAAACCCCACAAGCTCTTCAAGTCCCCGATGAGTTCCTCTCACTGGAAGCCACTGCTGGCGGCAGAGCACTCACGGCACTGGGGCTGGCCATGTACAGGGCTGGTGGCTGCGGAGCCGCGCTGTGTGCACTGTCCCTGGCAGGAAGCCGTTTGTCTGTGAGGCGAGGAAGCAAGAAGGCTTTGGAGACGGCAATCCCATGCCGTTTCTCACTGGTTTTCCCAGCTACCGATCCAAGAGCGCCTCTGTTTACTTCCAGCCTTCCTCTCTGCTCAGCTGCCAAGCAGCCTTAACGACCGGACGCAAACTGCTCCACCAGGAAATGCGCTGGATCGCATCAGATAAAAAGGCCATTGCAGTGGGACACTGCTGGTGTTAACCCTGCTCTACCTGGGTCGCAGCAAGGCACCCGAGGCCAGGGTTACTAGCGGACAAGTGAGCCCCAGCGTCCCAGCCCGGCAGAGCTCTGCTCTGCAGGTTTCTGCTCTCAGGGCCTGACGTTTTGTACTGCAGGCTGCTCTGTGAAACCATGGGGCTGCTGCGGCTTGGATCGGGTCTGAGTGATGCTGAGGAGCTTGCAGGCATAGAGGAAGGATGTGCTGAGTGCCCATGCTCACGGCTCTGGGTTCTAACCCTGTGTGCTCGCTGGGGCAGCACGGTGATGGGAGCTTTAGGAGACCACTGTGCTGCCGGGAGCTGTGGCTCCTGAGGGTTTGCCCTGTGGTGCAGCCAGAGTGACTTCACCAGGGTTTTTACTGACTGATGGGGCTGAAGGTGCTTTTGAGGAGGCAAATGAGATACAGGGACTCACTGTGGGTCACAGCAGTTCTGCAGACAGTGAACTGATGTGCCCTGGCTCAGCCACTCCACTGCTGAAAGCCAGGACACGTGTAGCCTCTCCGGGCTGTGCCGGCAGCAGTGCTGCACTGGGCACGGCCCATAGTGCCCACTGAAGACCTGCCAGGACTTTCCCCACAAAAGTATAACCCTCAGCAGAACCATGAGGCTCAGGTGCTAAGTCAGGGCTCATGAGACCAGGCCAGGCTCTATCCCACCTTCTCCTGTTGTCCTGGTTGTGTCACCTAACATCTCTGGCCACTTCCAGGCTGTGAAGTTCCTGTGCTCCAGGCATTTGCCGTGACACCATCTGTGACCGCCGCATACCCAGGGCATGGCTGCAGCGTGGGTTCCCAATCTCACTTAGCAGGGGAGGAGAGTCAGGAAAGCAAGCAACAATTAAAGACAAAACCATCAGAAAAGCAGGGGGTGCTTCTCTGCAGAAGACACGTATGTGCTCCAAACAGAGCACAATGCAGCAGAGTGGCAGACAGGCTCAGGACTGGGATGTATAAGCAAGCACCTCAGGCTCCTCCAACATCCTTTAGCACATCTTCAAAAAGAACCAGCAGTGTGTGCATCCAGTGGGGCTGATCCATGGGGCTTGTTGGTGGCCAGCGCAGGGCCACTGGCCACCTCCCTGTCCCACCACTTGTGTGGACATGAAGACCCCAGCTGAAAGCCACACAAACCACTGGTACTCCCCTGCTCCAGCCGCAGCAGGTAGGAGATCCAGGAGCCAGGTGAAAAGTAACTGCCTGGTGAAGGCCAACACTGAAGTGACGGCCCAATAGAGCCTGGGAGGAAATCTTCAGCCAATCCCTTCTCACCACCCAACCCACTGTCTTTCTGTAATTATCCCAAACCCTTCTGTTAACAGCCATCTCCTTCTTCTATAAACCACCAACGTCTCCCTTCCCTCTTTTTGGAAAGGACTGGTGTGAGTCACTCAGGAAGACATGGACTTGTTCCAGTGCAGCAGTGACCAGAGGGCAGAGGGAGGGGAGAGGACTTGTGCTCTTCCTTAGCTCTGTTCCCAAACCCATCTCCATCCATAAGGACAGACTCTGACCTTTTACCATCCTAGGATGAAGGAAAAGAAATCCTACAGTGTCGTAGCCCTCAGCAGAGGCTTTCTCCTGGGTGCAGCGTGCGGCCGGATGAGCAGGGCAAGCCTGGCAAGCAGCAACCAATAAATAATTCTGGCTGTGTCTGTACTAGTTAAGATCTGCTCCATATTCCCAGTGTTCAAAGCAAGATAAAGGCTGTATTAAAACAGTTACCAAGTGACCCTAAATAATACGTCCTGCTATTGCTATCCTGACTTGCTGGCACAGAAGCTGATCTCTTTGCTCCAGTCTTTGACCAAGGACCAAACATTGCACTAAGCCAAAGCATCCAACAGGCAAATACTACCTGGGCTTGAGGTCAGGAGGAGTGCAGGCCCTCACCAGCATTTGGTTGCTTAAGGCATGAGCTGAGCAGAGGCTCAAGCCTCCTCTTTTGTCTCCTTGGCTTAAACCAGTCTGCTTCCAGGCTGCATGTGCAGGCTGCTTCTCCCCATATTCTTCACATCCCATTGAGCAGCTGAATTCCTGATGGGGCAGACCTTTTGCACTCCAGAACCCAGTGTACCAAGGTATATGAGGCTGCCTTTTTGGAAGCACACCTGGCAGAAACCTATTTAATAGCTTTGACACTCTTTAGCCCCTCCACTAGCCTCGTTCCTGCTAATCCCTTCCCAGCACTGCCTGCATGCCTGCTTGAGTCGCAGGGGAGCGATGCTGCGTGTGACACGTGGTTATTGTGTCTAGCTGCTCTCACGCACGTTGGCCTGGGGCCAGGCAGCAGAAGGACACAACCTTGAGCTGGCTGAGCCCTGCCTTTCCCAGCGATTGAAATGGGAGAGGGTCTGAAGCAGGAAGAGCAAGGAGGCAGCTTTTCCCTTTCTTTCTGCAGCAGCTCCCCGCCCTGCCATGCCTGCCCGGTGCACACATTCCTGACCTGGTGCCAGGATGGACGTGGGACAGCCCGAGCACAGTGTGGAGCTGAATGAAGGCTGTGGCCGGGGGCAGGCTGGGTCCCGGCCGGCCCTGCCGAGGCCAGGAGGAAACCTGCGGGTGCTGCCGGGCCGATACGGAGCTGTGACTCACCCAGTGGCACAAACAGGGCAGTGAAGCATAACAAAACCCTTCCCCAAAGGCCACATGGAAATGCATCAGGACCAGCTTGACGTGAGGTCAATATTCTGCTTTTCTTTCAGCACTTAACCTGAGCTAGAACACCTTAGCTAAACAGCTCCAAACATAGCGATTAGTGCATCCAACCCTCGCCTCATGGACATTTCCTCTTCAAACACACGCATCCTGCTCGCTGCCTCGTCACGCCAGGCATGACGGCTGTCCCTCCCCATCGCCCCCCAGCCGCATCAAGGCGCAGGCCGTGGCAGCACATCGGGGTGCGGTGTGTTCTGCACCACCAGTGTGGCTTCCTGAGCCTCAGGCTCTCTGTCAGCTCTTCCACCCACGTTGCTTAGCACATGTAGAGGAGAAATCCTTTCAGTCCTCCTCCAGACTTTGCAGAACCCTTTCAAAAATGCACCTTGGCACGATGCAGTACAGCCTGGCTTGGGTTTGTAGCCCCCACCAACACAAGTTGTGGACACTGCCCTTCATGAGCAAACAATACTTCAAAACCATGTCAGCGACCAGTGCACAGGTTGCAAAGGGCTTTCTGGAGCACCGGTCTGAGTGGCAACAGTTATTCTCATTACCTCCCTGAAATAAGCATGGTAAGGGTGTCTGAACTAGAATGTAAACAAAAACGGCATCTTTCAGCTTTCACAGGGATGTTTTCCTGCCAAGTGGTCCAGCTGCTGGATCCTGAACTGAATCTATTCTTTTTCTCATAATAATCACCTAGCTGTAAACTAATGCAGCTTCACAAATAACAGTCAGGAGATACGTGTGGCTGTGGTAACCTTGTGACGCAAAAGTGACGGCATAGGCCTCATTACCCAGACTGCGAAGATTAAGGATTTCACCTGATAATACGAACCACAGGGACTAGCGAGTCCAGAGAAGGGCAACGAAGCTGGTGAGGAGTCTGGAGAACAAGTCTTGCGGGCAGTGGCTGAGGGAGCTGGGGTTGTTCAGCCTGGAGAAGAGGAGGCTCAGGGGTGACCTTATTGCGCTCTACAGGTACCTTAAAGGAGGCTGTAGCAAGGTGGGATCAGTCTATTCTCCCATGTGCCTGGTGACAGGACGAGGGGGAATGGGCTAAAGTTGCGCCAGGGGAGGTTTAGGTTGGATATTAGGAAGAACTTTACTGAACAGGTTGTTAGTCATTAGAATAGGCTGCCCAGGGAAGTGGTTGAGTCACCATCCCTGGAGGTCTTTAAAAGACGTTTAGATGTAGAGCTTAGGGATATGGTTTAGTGAAGGACTTGTTAGTGTTAGGTCAGAGGTTGGACTAGGTGATCTCTTCCAACCTAGATAATTCTTTGATTCTGTGACTGTGTGCAGTGGCACCGGGGCCAGAGAAAGGGCTGGGTGGGCTGGGGTCCCAGCTGAGCGGAGGGCACAGCTCCCTGGGTAACACAGCCACTTCCAGACAGCCACACCAGGCTCTGCCAGCTGAGGACGTGGGCCCCTGAATTAGCAGAAAACACCGTTCGCTTCTCACTCATTACCGGATAGCAGCGGAAAAGCAAGCGGGCAGGACTCTGCCGGGCTGGCTTTGTCTCTGGCTGGGGCAGTCCCTGGGAAATCCGGCGCTGCCCCGCGGGGCGGCTGCTGCACTGGCCCGCAGGGCGCGGAAGCACTGCGAATGGGAACGGGGGTCCCGGGAGCAGCAATCAGGGAAGGAAGCACCGGGCCCGGGACGCTCACAGATGAGACAGGAAGGGATTACACATATCCCACCACCCTGAGCACGCGTCCCCCTCGAACAAAGCCGTTCCTGCCGCTGCACGGACAGGGCTGGGAAGGGGTTCCCAGCTGCTCTGGGAATGCCGCGGATCACTTTCCTTTCCCACTGTCAGCACCTGCTTAGAGGTTACTGACTATGACCTTTGAGGTAACCCTGTACCACAGCTTTACTGCCCTGAGAAAGAGATGGGGATGATAAAACAGCGCGAAGATGCCGAGCCCCCCCGTGATCCTCCAGCCCCAGCGGACACGCAGCCTTGCTGAGCTCTGGGTATTTGCAGCGGAACCGAGTCCCCTGAGGGCAGCCTGCGTGCACTCTCTCCCATCAAACTAGAGACCAAGGCAGGAATAATATGAACATATATTTTTAGCAGCAGCAAATTATTTCTCTTACAGAGGGAATATTTCCATGCTGGGCTTTTTCCCTTCCCTTATCGCAGATTGTATATTTAGAGCGTGAGAACTCTACCTCGCACAAACAAACGCTGCCAGGCCACCGTGCTCAGCGAGGGAGCTGCTTCTGGCCTCTCTGACATGCCCCTTTTTCGGACAAACCCCAATCTTTGCTCCACAAGTGGGAAATGTCAAAGGGAGAGCTGAGTTTGGGACAAATGTGGACAGGAAGTGAAAATGCACTCCAGAGAGTTATCAATCAGCACGTTAGTGAAACTATAGCTGCAGACAGCAGAGCTGTACGAAACCCGAGGCAGACCCTGAGCCCTGCTGCAGTGACGAGCAGCTCCTTCAGTGTAGAGCAGACTTTGCTGCTTCCCCTTTGGCTGCAGGTGCAAGCAGGAATCCCATGGGATGGCTGGAACGATCGGGGACATCCCCAGGGCTGTCTGGCTGCTAAAACACATCTTACTTGCCAACAGAGACTCTCACCCAGAGAGTGGCTTTATAGCCTGTGCTGAACACAGCGCATGAAAGAAAGTCCCTGCCCAGCAAATAAGCAAGTACCAGGTTGACAGAAAAGTGTTCAAACTACGGCAGCCTCTTATTTTCACTCTGCTTCCCCATTCCTCTTGCACATCACAGACTGCTCAGGCAAGCCCTGATGCCCTGCCCCATCACCCTGGCCCATCATCCTGCCTCTGAGCTGCTGCTCTGGTGCTGCTCCCTGGCAGGGAACATGCAAGAGGCAGAGAAGCCCAGGCTCACAGCTATGCAGGCTTCTCATTCCTAGAGAGGAGGCTGATTTCACAGGCTGTCCATGGCAAACATCCCTGCGATTTTTGCAGTTTGTCATGGATGAGCTGGGGAGAAAATGTTATGCATGGTGGTGAATCTGCGCGCTCTGCTTGGCCAGGGGGTGAAGCGACTCAGTTACTCCTGGCTGAAAGGGCCCAGAGCACTCCCTGCGGCCTCTCTAACTCAGATTTAACGCATTTCAAACAAAAATGCATCAAATGCTGTATTTCCACACTGAACATGGGGATTTCATGGTCTGGATGACTTTCATGACATCAAGATTGATACGGACTCTTAATCATAGGTAACAGTTGCTAGATGAAGCTGCAGGGTGAGGGCTTGTTATGCCAGAGGCCAGCCTGCATTTTCTGCTCTCAGACTTGCTCTGTTTATTTTCCCTACACCTTTGCCTGGGCTAGCAGCCCTCCCAACAAGAACAAAATGTCATTGGGCTTTTTGCAAATCACGGCACCATGCCTTCTGACCTGCACCAAGATAACTACAACAGCAGCATGGGAACGGAAACAAATTTGACTGCCTAAATACTCACAATTTGTGGTCAGAGACAGTGTCTCGTAGCAGCAAGTTGCTTACACATTCATGAGATCCCACAGTGGTAAATGCACTGAGAAGCAATGATGCACCAAGGAAATGATGCACCAAAGACGGGTGAGCTTTACCCACAGCAGCCCCGAGTCAGACATCCAGGCTCTGGCCACTGCCTCTGCAGCCTCCTGTCCCCAAGGGGAGGCTCACCCTGGAGGCACCGCACGCAGCAGAAGGTGGAAGCAGGCAGGTAAGGCAAGGATCAGGCTGTCTGAGTTCTGTCTTGCACGTGAAGTTGGAAGGATTTATGGGTTCCCACCCATCAACTTCTTTTCCTACTGCCTGCTTATTAGCCCAATGCATACTTTAAAGTACAAATGACGCATTTTGGCACGTTACCATTCCTTTTCTTAATCCGCTTGATCCAAATTTCCACCAATTAACTGGGATTTTCCCAGCCATGAGTTACACCGTCGCAATCAGAAGCAGCTGCAGATGTGTCACCTCCAAATTCAGCTCCTGACCTGCATGTCCTCCACTCCTTATGTGTCTCCAGTGCATGCTCCCACCTTCCTGCAGACCCAGTGGCAACAGTATGGACAAGGCTCTGGCCTGCCCTGTGCATCACCACAGTTCTCAGACCTGCTCTCCTACCAGCTCTTTTATCACCATTAATGGTTTATTGGTGGAGTAGAGAAGGTGTTGGAGCGGTTTCCATGCTTGGCAGATGGGCTGGGGCTATGGCAAGGCTCTCAGCCTCTCCCACTAATGATCCGGAGCAGAGGAAGAGCAACCAGTGGCAGCAGAGCCAGGCTGTGATCTGCAGTGCAGGGCTGCACAGGCAGAGCCCAAATGCGGGTGGTGGCATCCTGCCACACCAGCCTCCGGCCCCTTCCCCAGAAAAGGCCACAAGCTGCTCCCCTGGATTGTGCATGGGCATTTCTGGTGAGGTCTGGGGGCATGGGGGAGCCCTGCACAAAGTTATCAGCTAACGGGCTACAGCTATGACCAGGGGCACACACCAGGTGGGTCTTGGCCAGCCCTGGAGCCACCTGGAGTGGCAGCGGGTCCCTGGTGCAGTCCTGCGGGAGCACGTCACAGGCGGGAGGGAAAGAGCGGAGCAGAGCACAGCTCTCTGCCAAGACTCGTTTCTCCCATGCATGGGGCCAAGATCGGTTGCAATGATATCAGCCCCACGTACTGTTTGCAGTTGGCTGGTTTCTCCAGGACACAACCTCTCTGGCAGGGAGCGAGGCTGAGCCCAGAAGCTGGGCTGCACCATGTGAACCACTACTGGTGGAAATGAAATCCCATTGAAATCGGAGCACATTTGACACAGTGGGAAGAGCGCAGACTTCCTAGAGCCGAGCTGGCAGGGGGAGAACAAGTGCTGGTGTCTGCCCCCGTACCAAACAAACAGGCGAGGCTGCGCGGTGGCTCTTCCTGGGAGACCCCAGTCCCTGGGGGGGCCCAGGGCACACAGGGCTGGCAGAGGGGCGCTGCTGCCGCTGAAACTTGAGATTCATGGGGGGGGGCAGGAATAGGAGCTGGGAGAACTAGAAAGCATTTGCACTGTTTCTCATGACCTGGATTTCTGAAAAAAGTGGTTTGGTACGGACCACCAAGCTGAAACTCAGATTCTGGGTCCATCCTGGCAGAGAGGTGGATATGGTTTGGGATCCATAAAAGCAGCACATGGGCCAGCTGCGGGACAGTGTGGGGAGTCTGGCAGAACAGAGTACACAGACACGAATTGAGGGACCCTTGCTATTCCTTCCAGATCACTTTGGTCCAGAAAAATACTTCAAATGGGGGGGGGGGGCGGCCTAACAAAAAACAAAGACACAAAAAAAAAAAAAAAAAAAAAAAGAAGGAAGGGAAAGCAGATGCATGTTTGGGGCAGTACTTGAATTGAAAACCCAGACAGTGGGAGTGTGAAAATGCGATTTCCAGACAGACGCCTTCTCTTCTGTGTGACCAGATGACTGGCTACAGGAACAAACCATCTGATACTGGGAGATGCACGTCCACGCACATCTCTCATCGGGTATTTCCAAGATTCCAGTCCCTGCATGAAGGGATGGTCCTTTTCACAATACTGCTCTTCCCTTATTATCTGCTTATCATGCTGCTGCTACCCCAAATACACTCTAGACTTGGGGGAAGGCAATCCCTGGGCACTTGCTCCAAGACCCAGCAGCAACAGAGTTTTCCCACAGGGGCCACGTACAGGTGCTGTGGCAGTCACTGCTGAGAGACTCACAAGAGACCTGAAATGCAGCAGAACCACTCAAAGGTTAAACCTGAGAGCTGGGATGAAGACTTCACACACTGAGAAATAAAGGAATTGTTCTGGAGCATGCCCATTGCTCGACTTTCTAACTCACTTGTGCATGCAGAGCTGTTGTTAAAATTTCTGGTGCAAAGGAGAGAAGCACGATCCAGAATGCCCCTGCTGAATGTGAGCTGGTTGGAGCCCATCATCTGTGCACAGTCACACTGGGGAGGGGACAGGAGAAGGCTGGGCACAGTGCGAAGCAAGAGGGGAGCTACCGTTGGGCTGTCCCAGCGCGCAGCGATGCAGCTGCACTCTGACAGCTGCAACAGAAACCATCTGCCCGCGTGCTGCACTGGACAGTGGGAGGAGAGCAGGAAGGATTTCTAGGATGAGAGGGCCAAGAGGGAGCCGGGGTCTCCAATGAGACAGAGGAGCTGAGCCTGGCAAAGACCTTTGTGGCATAACCATCACTGCAGGGCTGGGGTACTCCATGACAGAGAACAGGAAGGAGGGAAAGAGGAGTGGAGTACTCCGTGCAGAGGGCTTCGATGGGATCAAAACAGAGAAATGGAGGCAGAAGTGTTAATAGGTAAGAAATGGTCCCTGCAAAAGCAGCCCCCAGCAGGTATTTGGTGGTTAACTTCTGCCTCCCGGTCTGCGGGAAGCTTCAGGCAGTTCACAGTCCCGGAGGGGAGGGAAAAGCTTAACTCAACAGCAAACACCTGGTTCAGAAGCATCTCTGGGTTTGCATAGATCTGGGCATTGTTTACAGACTGCACAATAGCTCAACATACAGATGATCTTTCCATGCTCAGTATCTGTTGTTTCACCTGTCCTACAATGGTGGCAGTTTGACAGATGAATTTAAGGGTCATATCCAGTAGTTTCACATCACGGTCTCCCTAACTGCACTGCTCCATCCTCTGCTTTCATGCAAGTTAGGAAAATCCCATGCAGCCTTCAGCATGGGGAAGGCCACCAAGGGATTATTCACTTTCTGAAAGGATGAGAAACTCATTACCACCACAGATGGCCTGGTTCTTCCAGGCATCTTGCCTAAAATGCAAGTCCAGCAAAGGCCACGGGTTTTTTAAGATTATAGCTACATGGAGTTCATGAGGTTACATAAAACATTTAGGGTGGGTGCATGAGTAACACAGGGGACTACATTTATGGCCAGTGCATGCCCACTGTACAGCAGGGGTTACCCCACGGCTGAGCTGCATCCAGCCCATGTGCTAGTATTTGGATCCCTTCCACCGACATTAGCAGCTGGGCTCTGAGGGCAGCTCAGATCTCACCTCTCTGCTCCAACAGCCACCCACGGGCTGCAGCGGTGTGCTGAAGGGTCCCAGTGTCCCAGCGCTGGGGATCGGGAAGGAGCAGTCCCAGCCAGCACGGCCACCAGGTCTGCACTTCTAGTGGGAGCTGAGACCACGTCAGAAAGGGTGGCTCAGAGTGGAGCAAAACGCTCTCTTCTAACTACTGAGCCCAGCACCATGCTTCTCACCTCTGTCACCTTGCACTCAAATGGCCCTCATTTAGGCAAAACCAGAATTAAAGGTTAAGGAGAGACAATTGACATAGCAAGGACCAGCCAGCACATCTGGGAGCAGAGAGGAGGCGGCAGAGCCTGTGCTGGCCTGTAAGTCCCCCGAACGCAGAGGGGTCGGGTGTCTGCATGGCCCCCCCTTTGCTCAGGAAGAAGGAACAACAACAGGAAGAAAAAAGAACTCACTCAGACAAAAGATAAACAGAATAGCTAGATAGCGAAGCCAGAAGTTGCTAATTAACCTCAAACTGGAGTCCTTTGGAAAGGACTCCAAGTGGAGCATTCCCTTCTGAATGGTGAGCAGACAGAGCAGTCCTGAGACATCTGCTGCTGCTGCAGCCCCGCTGCGCCAGCCCCAGCCACTGCGCTCCTGCTGAAACCTTGCTCTTCGTGTGCCCTGAGCTGTGCTGGGCGTGAAAGCAGGAGCAAGCAACCTGGAAAGGAGCTGCACCTTGTTGTTTGCTCAGCCTAAACCTTGCTTTGGCTTGACAACAGTGGTTTGGAGCCTCTTATGCCTCCTGAGGACAGCAGAGTCCCTCTCCCTGCCCTCGCACAGTACTGGCGTAGATTGAGCTGGGTACGTGGAACCAGAGCACAGAGCTGCAAGGCACCCAGAGCAAACCTACACAGCAGCATCGCAAAATCTCACAGGAGTTCAGCTCGGAAATAAAGCCCTTGCCCTTGCTGAGTGTATTTTGCATGTTATATGATAAGGAGATTTACAGAAGGGGGTTGAAGCACAGCTCCCTTAGGCAAAGAAATAAATGAAAGAGTAAATTTAAACTGATTGCTCAAATCCAAGGGCCAGTCAGGAACAATCTGGGCTCCTCAGAGCAGGAAATGACACTCAGCTGAGCATCTGTGTGCATGTCAGGACGGATTAGGAGCCTGTCAGGAACTCGACATCAGCTTTACAAGACGATTATGTGAGAGAGGGCTGCAGCAGTGCTCTGGATACCAGAAGCACTACTACAAGCACTGCAGCCCCACAGCATCTCAGAGCAGCTGCCACTGTCTTGCAATACATTATTTCATCTCCTCTCTCCATTGAACATCTTCAAAAAAAAAAAAAAAAGACTCTTGGCTGAGATGCAGAAATGCCAAATTTAGCTGTTAGTAAGGGCAGGTTTTCAAGGGCAGCCTCTGGATGTAGCGAGATTCAACACCCTGCTCTGCCCACGAGGTGCCTCACTGCATGCTGCTGCCAGACCCAGTTGTGTTTGAGGGGTGAGGGGTAATTCCTGTCCTGCGTTAGTCAAGGTGTTGGCATCAGCTTGAATGGAAATAAGCCTGGCTCTAACACATCCCTAGCCTGGTGGTCTAGACATGCAAACGTGTTAAGATTCTACATGGTTCCAGTATTTTTGAATTAGGAAGAGCTATGAATAAAGCCTTCATGTACAGATGAGTAGCTCATCCCTCAGTTTTCACTGTGCATAGCCTACCGGGCTGTAGGAAGACAACACTTTTGGATCCAGAAATCCTGCCAGGGCACCCTGTGCTGCAACAGGGTGGGCTCCTGAGTCTCTAGCATTGCACTAGACAGCTTGCAGTGGCAGGGTCATGGCAGCATCGTGGGGCTCAGCTCAGGCCATGGAGCAGCCCAGGACGCAGAGTGATGGCAGGGCAGCCAGCCAGGGCTGCCCCAAGCACTACAGGCGAGATGCCCGTGCCTCCACTCGCTGCAGCAGCTCAGCCAGCCCGGACGGTGGGCAGCCCCGTACGCAGCACTGTGACTGATGCCGGTGCCATGCAGTGCAGCCAGCTCTGGCTCTGGCTTTCTTTAGTTACACCTTACGGGTGAAGGGCAATGTGGGACTGCCACTGGGACATGTGGCAGCAAGCACACAGAAGGTATGCTGATCAACGAAGAGGTCTTGCTTTTTGCCTGTTTGGATTCTGTGCACCTATCTTGATTTTTTTCCCCTGGAAGCAAGAAAGAGCTTCTCCCTGCAAAAATATTTGGTCATACAACTCTACAGCATATAAGTGCAACAGATGTTTTTTACCATTCTGCACTGGATTTTCTTTTCAATTTCCAGCATTTGTGGTGTGGGCTGAATACTGCCTGCAAACATACCGCAGCTTTTTTAACCTGATTTTCTTTGCAGAAGGAAGGAGCCTTAGAAAGTTCAATCCAGCTGCTTTTCACTGCTGCAGTCGCACATTATGGTGCGTGACAGATGCTGCCCCAGAGTTTTTTGTTGTTGTTGTTCTTTTTTTTTTTTTTTTTTTTGTGGATTTCCTGGAATCTTCCAACTTCTTGTCT
The DNA here is from genome assembly GCA_011076525.1 of Nettapus auritus. Taxonomy (NCBI): domain Eukaryota; kingdom Metazoa; phylum Chordata; class Aves; order Anseriformes; family Anatidae; genus Nettapus; species Nettapus auritus. Next base: position 610,975 of record CM021781.1, read on the forward strand.
ATAAACACATTTTGAGAGCAAGTAAGTCCACAGCCTAATGCCTTCAGCTTCTGGGCGTAAATCCTGCTGGCCAAACCCTTCTCCACTCACACTCCAGCCATTCAGCACAAGTCTAACAGCAGGAAAACCCTTGCTGTGAAATGACACTTGAGCTCTGAGCCTCTGCAAATCCTGAAGAGCTGTGATGAACTCACAAGTCATTTGTTTTATCACAGACTAAAATCTCTCTTAACAAACAGATTTTCTGAAATAAGGAAGAAATTATGAACTGGTTTCAGCACAGCCAGGCAATTTAACCACCTCGCCAAGCTGAAAGTCCCACAAAGTGCTGAGTGTGTCACAGAGGCTCTCCCAAACACTGGTGGATCAAGACAGGATCTGTAGCAGGTCACTCATATCCCCAAGTGCCTCAGGACTGGTGGAGGAAGTCCTGGAGATGTCCACGCCTCTACCAGGAGCTTACACCACCTGCCTGGTTGTTAGAAGTTCAAAGCTGGAGACATGAACGTCACCACAAGGACCCCAGATCTGCCACTCAATGTCAAAGGCAGCCCCTGTGCTGACTTTGAAAGGACCTCAGATGGACCTCAGGAGAGAAACATTTCATGTCAGCACTCACAGTCCTTTTCTGTACTCAGACCAAACTACCTATCAAACTTGTATAGACCCAGGGGCTCCCGGAGGCCCCTTACAACCTCAGCTGTAGGAATCTACACAGTTTTCCTCTTTTTCTTCTTATATGCTTTTGAGGACAAATACAGTGAGCTCAGCAGCAGCAGCAAAGCAGGCAAATGTTTCCATCCTTCTGGGGCTGAGACGCTGCTGGGGAGGGTGGGAAGCAGCAGGGCGCCGTGTCCGGCCCCTCTGAGCAGCGCGCTGGCCACCACGGCTGGAGAAGAGCCCGCAATGGCCAAGGCGGGCGCTTGGACTCGCAGCTACTGAATGGCCCCCAAATATGCAGTGTGATGTTGGGAACACAAAACAAAACAAAAATCCGAAGTGACAGTTTAGACAAAGAGAGTAAAGTGATAAATAATGGACAGGTTACCAAAGTCTGGAGAGCTCATCTGTATGGGAAAGTGGCTGTCCCACCTGCGGAAAAAGACTTGGACACTTTTGGTGATCACTGAGCTATCAGCACAATTTACACATAAAGGGACCATGACTGAGCACCCTAACTATTCTGATTTATGCAATTAATATATGCTATCAGATTTTAAGCCCATCAGATTTTAAATGCTCTGAATATGTTTTGGAAACTTTCTACAGTAAACAGTCCCCATGAAACACCCATGTCCTATGCCAACCTAATGTCTCCAGTCCCTGCGGCTGAGACCAACCCATACTTTTATATCCAATTTCCCTCTCCCATTGAGGAGATTGCACTCATAAACCCATTCTCAATGACTGAGTTGCAGGCATGTGAATTTGAGAATTTATTGAGGTAGGTTTCTAAAAGCTCTCCATCCCTTTCTCCCAGAGCATATTACAACACTGATGAAACTTGAACCAGCGTTTTATAATATTGCAATTTAAAAAAGAGTGCATCTCCCAGCATCTGCCATAAAGCAACCACTGATAGTGCAATCTATTGATGAAGGTCAAGTAAAAGGATTTGGGTATTTGACAACTAAGGAAGAGAACGATCTGGATGAGAACAGTCTGACATGCTGAGAACATTCTCACAACTAAGCATGGATGGGAGAAAGATCTAGTGCCCCCATACAACACACAACTGCGATTGCTGCTTTTCTTGATAAATTCTGCTATGAAAAATAGCTCAGAAATTATAGCAAACAAACAAAGCAAACAAACATTTTTTCTCTTAGAAAAATCACAACCACATGATAAACTGAGATAAGAAATGGTGGAAAAGATATTGTATTGTTGTTGATAAGGGCCCACATGTGTTGCATCGCAAGAAAAACAAATGAGTCCCTCTCAGATTGAAGAAATTTTTTTTCTCAGTTGGAGAAAGAAAAATATAAAGCAGCTCAACTGCATCCCTGAAATTGTGCAATTTACTTTGCATATTTGGCAGCAAAAGTAGAAGAAGCAGTTTATAATCCAGGGTTTTCACACAAATGACAGGTTCTTGGTTCTCTAAGGAGCATTTCATTTTGGTATGCTTTTTTAATTAACACTCTAATACTATGTTACACTTAAAGGAATACCATTGACTTAAAAATCATATAGCTGTTTGAGCATTTTTAATGATTATTGTCACAGGTATCCCTAGAATGGCTGCAACTGAAGCAGATCAGAAAACCTGCACCTCAATCCATAGCTTGGGTTTTATATGTATAATTAAAGCATTTTCTGTGTAGCCAGTCTTTCTGCATATGTTTGCTGTGCAGCTCCTCATGGTTGTGTCCTCAGCACAACACAATGGGCAAAGACCTGAAGGGGACTGGCTATCAAGAAATCCAAAAGCTGTGGGTAGGCAAAGGGTGCATGCAGTAGTTAGGGTTAAGTTTTCTCTAACCATTTCAATATAACGATGTGAATTGCTGTACATTTCACTGTTTTTAAATGTTGATCTAAACTGCATTAAGGTTAGTGCTTAACCATAGTGAGAATTATGCATAAAACCACCTGCAAAGCTCATTTTTTTTGCCCCAAGAGTTGGTTCTATATTTGAAGACACTGAAGAGCTGGTGTGGAACACATCTGGAGAGAATGAGATGAGCACTACCTGCCTGCAGAAACTGCCCCAGACTGGAAAAAATCCTTCAATAACAGCCACTTTTTGGACAGGAGCCTGACCATGCAGTTCCCCAGGCAGCTATCAGGGCAGCAAAGGGAACCAGCTCTGCTGCCTCCAAAAAGGAACAAAAAAACACCAGGGAAGTGAAACTGTGATAATTCATTAAGTCCTAAGGACAGAGTCCTATGACTGGGCACACTCCTGCGTCACATGAAAGGTGTGGGAAAATGCTGAAGAGTTGGCTACACTTGCATTTCTAGCTTCAAAAATAGCCTGAGAAGCACACGGTGACTTCCTAGCTGCCAGCAGCTCTGCCCATCCCCAGTCTGTTTGCATGGGTCCCAGCCCTCCCTGTACCTGGCCAGGGCAGGAAAAAGTTAATTCTGCTCCTCTGCTGGAGTAAGGGCCCTGGCTACACGCAGGCTTCACGCCCAGGCCTAAGCAGTGGCTGGAGTTACAAGCAAGTTTAAGGCAATGGTTAAACCTTTAAGACATCCCGGTGAGTAAGGCATTTTCCAATTATCTCATCCAGCATATCTAATCACTGTGCAGCCTTTATAAACGAAACAAAACCACACACAAATTACACCGACACTAAAAACAACATTTAAGAGGGCTGCCCTTTGCAATGTTATCCAGGTTTATTCTGTTTACAACTGTTTACTGCCCTAATCCCCACAAATTACCCAGGCTCTAACATGAGATGTAAACAGGCAAGAAATTTGGCTACTGGTTCTGAGGACGGGTGATTTTATGAGTTCTGATGTGGATAATAGGAACAAAACAGACATTTTTCAGAACCGGCAGGGAGTGTGCCCTGCCGGGCTGCAGCCAATGGTGCTGCCTGCAAGAGCTGCACAGCCCGCGAAGGGACCCGCGGCCTGGGGAAGGTGCAGGTCTCTGGCAGCGGTCTGCAGCGCAGTGACAAGACCATGACGTCGTTTTAATACTGTATGGGCTAAACCAGTACTACAGAGATTTTACCCTGTCCTGCTGTTACGGTGGTGAGAGTTGCATGGCACTTGGGGAGCACAAGGAGAATGACAATCCCCAGAACAAGGTGTGTGATGACCCTGCTCCCACCGGTGGATGTGCCACGGATGCTGGAGGAATGGGTACCAGTGTTGCACACCGTGTGTCCCTGAAGCAAGCAGGGAGGACGTCAACAACTCTGCTTTGTCACAGTGTCCCACTTTGCACCGACACCTACACTCGCTGGGGACTGAGAGTGGACGAGGACTTAAAAAACAAGAGCATCCATAAATGTGTACAAAGAATCAAGTCAAAATATAAAAATGAGAAATAAAGTACAGCTGCACAGATGCAGTCATCATTTCTCCGTACCTGCAATGCAGCTTACTCAGTGTTACGGTCAGGTCACAGTCAATGTCCCCAATTTTTTTTTCTAGAAGAACAAAGTGACAAGGGAAAATGGAGTATTGGAGAAGTATTAGCTCTGCCCCCAAGGGTACTCTGCTCTCTGGAGGTGCACGTCCATGTCAGCCCTTGGACCCTTTTCTTGTCAGCTCAGGGTGTTTGTCCACCCAGCCCTGCACACATTGCTCCCATGTGTATGTTCACACAACTATTTGTTGACTGATGCGGTAAACCAAGCTAGTGAATTCATTTGTGTTGCATGTAACCCTGCAAAAAGAAAAACGATTTGTACTCCCCATCATTTTTTTTTTTTTGCATGCTTTATGTAGCTAAACATAGCTTGCCTTTGTTTCATTGCTTCAGTTTTCTAGCGGCAGCAAGCATCTGTTAATTAAACACCATTTTCCAAACTAGGTTTCTAAAAGAGACTTTGAAAAATAAGAGCCTTTAAAAGCTCCAAAAAAGGCATCACTATTTCCTCTTCAGCTCAGCACAGTAATAACAGAAACAGTGACTGCTGCTAGTGCAGAGCTGAGGAGCAAGGCCAGCACTGATGCTACATGCACCCAGACAGGAGCCCAAACAACACCTGAGAAGGAAACGCTCAGCAAGGAGCAGGCTTCAACCAGCATCTGGCCTCAAGCTGCCCACCCTTGTGACTGAGTCCAGTCAGACTTAGCAGGTATTTTTAAACAGCATTCAGAAGTGAAAGAGTCTGAAAGTGGGAAGTGCCGATGCTCCCCATGAATGTGCAGGCTAGCAGCAGCTCAGGTGTCATGGTGTCCTTTCTTGCCTTCTGTCTTTTTTTAAGGGAAGAGTATGGGGAAGGATGCATGTTCTGTGCAGAAATGGTCAAAAACGCAACAACCTCAAAAGAGGAATCCCTGGCTAGACTCCCAGGGACTGAGCAAGCGGATATCTCCACAATGCTGTGCTGCCTTAGGCTCCCACCCTGCTGCTGCAGATGATGGTGGCAGGGGTGTGGGTGACTTGGAGGGGACAGAAGAGTCCTTCCCAGACTGATCACCTCCGTCCTTCATGGCTGTGGGCTCCTGCAGCTCAGGAGCTGGATTCTGTATTTTTTCCATCTCTTTGTGGTTGGCACACAAGGAACCCTTCTCTTGCCATCATGGCTCCACTGGTTGTGAGTCCCCTTATTCTTTCTCCTCCATCTCTGGATCTTGTTTTCCCTAGATATCCAAGCTCTGAACTAAGCACTGTGTGATTTTTATCACACAGGCTTTCAAAATGAGGAAGGGTGATGAGCAGTGGCTAACTCTTTTTCCAGTGATCTCATCACTGTTTTAAAAGGGGAACCCAAATAAGCTTTGTGGTCACAGAAATACCTATATTCCTTAGAAACAGAGTTTCAAAATTCATGTGCAATGGCACACATAATTTACGCATACAGATGCCATGACTTGTTGCTCAAATCGGCTCTCTGCATTCAGAAATTCTTTGCTAATCTAGGTGTCTGTTCATTCATGTATTCAAATTCCTGCTGCATGTTTGCACTTGTTATGGTAACTATATGCAGGAATCAGGCACACCTTGTTTGCACGTTTTTTACCCAGACAGTTGCATATTTGGCATGACCGTGCAGTCCAGAGAATATTTATGAATGAATAAAAGTCACTTGACAGAATCAGATGCTTGGGGAAATGATGGTGAAAAAGCAGCTCTGCTTTGTACCACTTAACACTGAAAATACGAAGGACTGACATCTGACAACCTTGCCTCAGCATATGCTATTCAGCCTCTTCCCCTAAAGAAGCTGAAGGTACGCGTGTCGCTCTAGACCTGCCAGAACACAGTACTGCTGTGCAGGAGTCAACTGGGAAACAGTCCAGATGCATTGACCTAAACTAGTCTTATTTATTCTGGTATAATAATTCTTGAAACTAACCATTGCTATAATTATTTCCATGTATCTATCTCCTTCCAGCAGGCTGCTCCTTTTTCTTAGCAGATAATCCTTCTCAGAGTCGCTCAATGATATTCCAGATCATTTAATTTCAAAACCAAATATACGTAATTAGAGGAATTTCTACAACCATTCCCATTATTGGATGCGCAGGAATGATATGCAATTCATCTCAATTGACGGTGCTTCTGAAAAGGCTTTGAAGAACTTTCTAATGGGAAAAATGTTCCATCAAGACAATGTTGACTCTTTTTCTCCCTCTTTTTATCTACAGAAGATGCCTAACATGAACACGTGGTCTTCAGTTCTGAGTGTGGGTGAACTTAGAGTTTATTTCCAGCTTCACATCAGATTCGAGGCTTGTGACATTTCAGTTAACCACTAGTGAAACTTCCCGTAGCGATGCAGTATCGATGGTTTAAGAGCTGTAGGTGAAACAGGATGAGTGCAGTCTGTATTTCAGCTGGCTCGATGGAAACAAGGGATTTGTTCCTTTTTCCACCATGGCCAGTAGCAAGACTGATGTGACCTCAGAGAGAGCAGGACTTTCCACAGAATATTTCCCTCTTAACAACCCAGGCCAACTCACCAGGGTTCCTAAGCACCACGGCTCCCACCACGCTCATCTCAATTCCCCCAAGCCTTTTTCCCTGTGGGCTTTCTATGGTGCACTGCCAGTAGGAACATCAGGTTCAGAGACCTAGTGGAATTCAAACGTGATGAATTCAGCCCAAGTATTTGCTCTAAATGCAAACATCCATATGAGTCAGATTTCCAAAAGCACCCAGGAAAGCTTAACGATCCAGTGAGAGACAATCTGCATCTGCTGTCCTGAAAATCACTGCCTTGCCACATCTCACCCTTGTTTCAGGGGAAACTTTTCTTCCAAAGGAGATGATTGATTTGGGCAAGTGCCAAAAATGACGCTGAGATGTGTTGTTGTCGTGATGGTGGTTACCAGCTCCTCACCTGCAGAGAGGCAGCTCACACTGTAAAGAAAAAGAGAAGCATCGCTGGCAAATAGGGAGTATGAGGCCTTAGGCAGTGGGTTTCTGGGCAGCTGCTCCTGCCACAGCATCAGCATACCCTATCTGAGACCTCTGCGTAATTGCATACGGGTCTCACACAGGGATAACAGCACTTGTAACTTCCTTTGGTTGCGCATTCGCTTTTATTACTTGGGGGCAAATGTCTGGGGATTATTTAATTCAAATGATCAAATGCATCTCATGTAGTATTTGACTCCATTCCCTGTGTGATTTGGCTTGCTTTGCAATTTGGGAATCATTGGCAGACAACTTCTGGGAAACAGATTTTAAACTTGGGGGTTAAAAAAGACTGTAATTTGGATTAGCACTGAAATTAGAGCTTTGCTATCTAGCAGGTCAGATTTTTTGTTCACACTGGTTTTATATTAGCACGGCAGCAAGCTGTACTATAGAGCCATCCCTAACTTGTGCTGGAAGAGCACAAGTCCAGTCTTTGTATATGTATGCAATTTAATCTCATTTTTCTATGTAAAACAGAGTACTACTGTCACATGCCTTAGCTTTCATGCAATTTTTTTTCTGAATGTTTTGCAGTCCTCTTTCCTATTTTGATAAAAGAAAATTACTTTCAAAAGTAAAGGCTTATCATTTCTGGTGATCTAAACAGATGTGACTTGACAAAGAGGTCCATTGTAGGGCCATGTTAGTGCTTTATTTTTTAACGATGAAGGCTTTGGTTGTTTGTTATGGTGAGAAATAGTTTCCCCTACAGATAGCCCCTTGAGAAATTCATGAGAGAAAATCCAGACTGTGAAAAGTATGACTTGCAAGGAATTTGAAACAACATGACAGGGGAAGCAAATCATCGTGAAAGTCCTATTACAGAAAGTCTGCGCTCATGACCACCTCCAGTCCTGGGTCTGTCCATCCCCTTTCCAGGTGAGCTGTCCCTGAACACAAATGCCTGCTGGAATCAGAAACATCACTCGGCTTTGTATCATACTGCTGCTGGAGAACACAGTGAGGGTCTCGCTGCGCCTGCTGCTGAACGCACACAAGGGACGATGGTCTCAAGCCAAAGACAAAACAACACGCGAATGAGTGAAGCCATGGGTCAAGGTAAGGAGGAAAGAACTGGCAACAAAAATGACTGCAGTTGCACAATTCTAGCTAATCAGGCACAGATACAGATGGAAGCCTCCCGTGAACACTTAAGAGAAGTTTACATTTCAGCTGGGTTTCACAGCTGGACTGTGATCGCCTCGCATGCAAAGCTGATTTCTCCAGGGTACAGCTCCAGAGAGGGGTAACCAATGCAGTGCCTCTGAACAGCTCCAGTTTCTGAGCTTTTTTTTTTTTTTTTTTTTTTTTCCCTCCCAGGCTTGTTTCCATGCACATGTTAAAGTGCTCTTCTGTACTGTAATTGAAGTATAGTTCAATAAGTTTCAGTTCTCATTTAAGTAAGACTTCATTTTTTAAGATAGCAGCATAGCTTGGGTTCATGTCAGAACAGTTTTAAGGCCTCCAGCATCAAAAAATAATCTGTCGTGAATCTAAAAATACCAGCTTTTCTGAAAGGAGATGTGAGATGCCAAGAGATTTCACACACACAAACAATTGGGAGATTGGGCTTCAAGTTCAATTTGCATTTTTTCCATGGTTACCTAATGCTGGACCCAACCATCTGATCTGAATCTCTAGATCTTTTTCTAACACTCTCCCTGAAGTATGGTCTCAGCATCAGTCAGTAGAGCACACATTTCCTCTCCTACTGAAGGAGGCTATAACAATAGCATGCTCTGCCAGCACACTGCATTTGCAGCTCTGGCTTTTGCACAGCACTTTTCAAGATCTGACCTACAGACATGGCTGGGTCCAGCTACTGCTCTTCCCCGGTAGGGATGATCTCAACACACAGCAAGGGAGATGAACGTGAGTACAATGAATCCACTAAAGAGTCAGCATGCAGGAAATTGGTCAATTATCCAGCACTGACTTCTAGCAGGAACTAATAAAGGGATCTTTATGGGTAAGAAGACAGCAGGAAAGGAAGGAGAAAGGTGAAGACTGGGGGAAATGAACAGCATCATGAAATGTGACCAAATATTTATGAACATCCTTGGAAAGATTGTTCTTACTCCAGCTTAGAATGAGTGACTACTCTAGTCAGAATTATTTAGAAAAACTTGTTAAGCAAAAAATAGTGCCTAAAAACAATGCTAAATCACAGCAAGAAATACTGTCGGAAGCTTCACTTAGTGGAAGAATTTGCATCCTTGCCAGCTCTGAAGAGATGCTCACCTCCTGGGCATCAGCTTGTCCTCCCTGGCGGTCCCTTAGGGCCACTGGCAAACCATTAATGGGGTGTTCAGGGTCCTTGAAACCTCAGCACAGTAAATGAAACTAGAGCAAGATGTATCAAAATAGTAAGAAGCAGATAGAGAGAAGGCTGCCAATCCTCCACAGCCAGCAAAGACACCCTGGCCTCACACAGACAGGCCCTAATTGTACTGCTGATTGGATAAAAAATTATCAGAAAATATCCACTGAAAAATTCCTTTTTCTGCCTGATATTGTAAACACAAGCTCAGCACAGGAGACTCCATGGGATAAGATGATTTTGATGACTTGCAGCAACATATACACTCTGCAGACTTGCTTTCCAAGCAGGCTATTATCACTGTGCTGGCAGCTCATTTATTTGCTGAGAATTCTCATTTAAAATAAAACTAATCAGTCAAGATTTATTTCCCTCTGATAAGGCACAGGAGGGCACTGCTAAGGTTCTGGCTTCTGCCAGTTGTCAAGCTTCTCGTCTAGCGGTTGACATCAGGCTAACACCACAGCACGGCTCTAACACATCCCTTCTGCACCCGCTCTGTCCCTGCCCATCTCCAAACCGCAGCTTTGCCACAATTCTCCCAGGCCACGGGACGGATCATTTCACTGCCTCAGGATCTCAGTAAAAGTGGGGGCTGTCAGACACTGTTCATCAGCATGCAAAGGCGGGTGCCTGCAACTGCTGAGAATTGTGTGAGTCTTTAACGAATGGAGCATTAGGTGTGTCTAGAGCACCTGAAGCTGCTGTACAAAACAGGCCTTGGGGACAGCTTGAGCATCCCCAAGAGCTGTTTTTTTTCCTATTCTGGCCCAGATTACAATCTCATGTGTGGGACCAGGGCACGGCCCCTGCCACAATGGCTCAGACTGCTCCCAGCCAGGCTGCTGCAGCAGCAGGAAGAGGGCAGAGCCCCCCCGCACCACCCAGACCTCTGCTGCTCCTGGCTTCCCGAAGTGCTGAGATTATCATTGGCAGATGTACTTTCCCCAGGGCTCCAAAATCTCTGTCAGCAAGCAGAAAGCAACTGGAGGGGGAAATAAAAGAATAAAAGAATGCCTGTATTTGAAATATGCTTTGTTTTCTTTTAAAAAATCCAGGATCACATCCAGTTTGAATGAGGAGGCAAACACTGAAGCGAGCTCTTTGTTTTTTGCATTAGTTCAAGAAGAAAACTTTTTTTTTTTTTTTTTTTTTTTTTTAATATATTCCTCTAAGGTTTAAATAATGCCTCTGGCCCCCACTTTTGGCACACAGGGAACACACTCACAGGTGGCGCTCCCAGAGCCACCTGAAGTGGAAGAGTAGCCCCTGGCCCCACACCCTCTCCTAACCCTTCCCAGCCTGCAGGGGGTCCAGGGCTGGCAGCACAGGGTGGGCTCACCGCCCTCTATCCAATGTGCCTTTCCATGCCCCCCAAGGAATTGTAGCCATTTGACCTCTTCAGAGAAGTGTGCAGAAATGATGGCCTCATGCTGTGGTTAGTGGCTCTGTGGGGGAGTTACACCATGTCCTCACTGCCACCACCACCAGACAGGACTTGTGAACACAGCCCTGCACTAGTTTTGAGACCACGGTATCAGAGCAGGGCTCCAGACACTGCAGCTGTCTGGGCAGTGCCAAGGAACGGGGCCGCACCTTGGTGGACAGGAGGGACAAAAGCTCAGGCCTTCATCTCCTTCCACAGCTGCCCCATGGCAGACCCGCCTCCACCCTGCCTACACTGCCTGGGAGGAGTTGTCTCCACGGATGGCTCCCTTGGGCATCACCAGCATTCCCCACACCTGTCTGCCCTCTGAGGCCTGCACCTCTTGAAACACGGGCAGGAGCCCCCAGAACTCAGATGGCCACCAAAGAGCAGCTGAGAGCTTTGCCCAGCCCCAGAGCCCACAGCCCTGTGAGCAATGCTGCCCTTTGCCTGCCCTGGCCCCCAGCACTCCCCAAAGTGCCCAAATACTCATTTCCCATCTGCAGATTACCTGGACCACTCTGCCCAGAGCAAAACTTGACAAGTGTCTGCCCGCCAGGCCTGTTGTCAGCAAGTGGGGCATTGGGCCACATCTGGCCCCTGTAGGGCAATGACCAAGCTCACTGAGGCATGGACATGCTCCCCGTTTTCTCTTGGTGGCACCAAATACACAGGCTGAAGCATCAGCCAGTGAGTGTTAAGTGTTACAGTGCGAAGTCATTCACAGATGAAGAGCTTTTGTTTTTCATGGCTTATAAATTAACACCCTAGCCTTCCCCAAGTCCTTTGGATTGAGATTTGTCATGCTTGTTCTTAACCCAGTGGCGAATTTTTTTAGGAAAGTTCAGTAGTATAAGTAGCAGCAATTATTCATCTGGCTTTCGTCATGGAAGATAACAAATATTCACATGAAGCTGCAGTCTCTGCAAAGGAGACGGCAGAATAGAGGACTTCTGCCCTGCAGCGCAAGAAGGGTACCTCCAGCACGACTCACACCTCCTCAGAGGCAGAGGCTTGGTTTTTCAGGAGTGAATTTGGCAGTAATTCTTGTAGTTAGATACCAACAAACACCCTCTAAGTGAGAGCATTTCATGCTATCCCGTATGGCTGGTTTTCAGATAGCTGAGCATGTGATGTTTATCATCAGTTAATTAAGACACTTTCCAGATGTGTCCTGTGTGCATCTGTAAATTCTAAAACCTGCTTATAAAAAAAAAAACTGACCTAAACCTTCAAACATGGTGTGGAGAGTCCTAGGCAAGACACTGATCCTTGCACTTGCACAAGGAAAAACGATTTGCAAACCATTACACCGTTCTGCTCATCACTTTGAGACCTGCTCTGTGTGTGCCAACTCACCTGCGCTTACCCAAGCCCACACTTAAGCTCTGGTACAGTGAAAGAGCAAATGAAAGTACTGTTCTGCTTTTCGAATTAAAAAAAAAAAAAAAAAAAGTAACTCAAACCCATGTAACTGAGTTAGTGAGACTTTATGACTGAAATTTCAAATGAGCAAATGCCAAATATGCCAAGTGCAGTCTCGCTCCATCCCGTCCACACCCCATGGGTGCAGCGTGCCACAAGCACACTTCAGAGACCACCAAGAAATGAAGCAGAAAGAGTTTCATTAGCTGCTATGGAAAACAAGGCTTTGAACACCCTAATTTCATTTAGTTTAAATCTTAACCATGAATATTATTTATTATAATTTATTTTTATTTAAACACATACATAAAAGTAAATTAAAATAAAGCTGTGTTAGGCTGTTTTAAAAACAAAAACCACAGACCAGATAAGATAGATAGAAAACATCTTTCATGTGGAGAGATGGCTGTGGGTCAGTAGACACTAACACAAGAAACAGCAATTTGCTGCTACACCAAGGAACAATAAAAAATGCATTTAAACACTTAGATGAGTTGTGATGGCAGCACAGGATTAATGCTAAGAGAAGGAATGATTCCTCATCTATCTTCCAAAAGAGCACAAAAAAAGAAATGTAAAAAAAACACAACCCTGTCCACTTTCTGTAGAAAAAATAGCCTCATGCCTTGAAACAGAATGCTGCTTTTTCACATCCATTAGTTTATCCACCAAACTCTGAATCTCTCCATAGATTTTAAGGTCAGTAATGTATTTTTGCTTAGCTAAGTCCTCCTTCTGCTATCGCACACTGGAAAGGCATTCACAGTTCTGGTCTCCAGACTGCAAAGGTGGGAGGATGCACCACGCTGGTACCTGGAGCTGTTCCAGAACTCGATCATTATTTCTCCATGTGCCGTTCCTCAGCAGAAGTGTGTAATTCCTATCACAAACATAGGCCTATCTTGAAACAAAATGGCTCTTCTCTCATGAAGCAGAAAAAAAGAGAGAAATGCCAATAACTGTAAACACTGAATGCTTAAAACTTGCAAGGACTCTGCCTACGGACACTGGTGGCTCACAAGAAGAAACAGAAACAGGATTTCCAGCAGAAGGAAAACCATGGCACAGTACGGAAGACTGACTTTACCCAGGTCAGGTAAACCAAAGGATGGGAAATGGCCAACGTGGGATAAAATGGTCCTTTTCAAAGACAAATATAAAATCACTGTAAGAAGACAAATTCCACTTTGTGTCCTCTTATGCCAAGGTCCTACTGCCTTGATGTTTTCAGCTACAGCCAGCACCTGGCCTCCAGCTGTCTGCACGGCAGCACCCACTGGTGCACCACGGGTCTCAGCTGATTTTACTGAGCAGTATCAGAATGACAAAAAGTGTGACTGGAAGTCAGGATGAAGCAGGCTGGCTGGCTGGTGCTGAGCACACCATGGGCACACCATGGGCTGAGCGTGCTGTCACAGCCGGGATGGCTTCACTTAGCAGGGAGGCAGAGCTGTGCTTATCCTCAGCTGCTGGAGAGGAGAGGGAAAGCAAACCTCGGGAGGTTTCTAAGCCAAAGAAAGTCTCCAGACTGCCAACACATGCATTTAAAACATTGTTACACTTCTGCTGTCACACAAACAGAAAGTACCCTTCTCCACAGGACAAGGAATGGTGCTGGTGGTGTGCACAAGCTCTCTACTTTGAGGATGTCGGCGAGCTGCAGTCCCCACAGGCAGCAGCAGCCTGCCATGCTCTGTGGGGAAAGCACTGCAAGCTAGTCCTGGAAACCAGCTCAGTCTCATGGACTTTGCACGTTTCACAGTAACATCCCAAGAAAAGAAAGAGTGAGGAGTAAAAGTTAAAGTGGAAAATTGTGTTGGCAAATTAAAATGTTAGCATTTAATAACAAAAATGCATGTTCACATGCTGTTTGCAAACAGGCAAAGGAGTCATTCAACCCTGTGGTGACCAGTGTAGGGAGGCAGTCCTCCCCAGACGTGGGCACAAGGCCGAGGGCAAGCACAGCCAGCCTGACCCATGCCCGCAGGGATGTCCCACATACCCAGAGGCACACAGACACAGACTAAGCCTGGGCTTCTGACATTTGGTTTGTGTAGGAAAACTGGGCTCTGTGAATATTCTGCACCATACACAGGAATATCCTGCAAGATATCAGCAGGAGAGATGCTAATGAGGCTGCAGCTGGACTGATCCAGCACATTCAGAGCTAGTTTGGGTACATCTACCTTAGAGCACCTTTGCGAAGGAACAGCATTTCTCACCATACTCTCAGTGTAGTCCTGGAAAATGTCATGCAATGCCATTCTTACCACACACATACACACACACAAATAATACTTTAGCCTTCAAACTAGCACACCTGCTGTTATTTCCAGAGAACGCCCCCACCATCATCTTGTTTTTCCCTACCACCCCTGGGGTTGAGGCCAAGCTGCTCCTGGCCTTTCCCAGTTCAGTTTTCTCAGAGCAACCAAAAAGCAGTTCAGTTCCCTTTATCAGAAGCTTGGGAGACATTTTCTCCAGCTCTAGATGATTTTTCTCTGATTTGTTTTGTTCTGGTGTGGTTTGGCTTTGCACTGCCCTTTGCACTGAGTGCAGAGAGGATGGAGGAAAGTACTGATGCTCCCACCTGCTGCTTTTGGAGAGCACTGCTGCTTCAAACGAGGATATCTGAAATCACAACACAGAGAGTAACACTCTGCAAAGCACATGCTTTCTTCAGGTCTGCTCAGAAACCCTGGCAGGCTGCTAGCTCCAGGTGAGGAGAGGCTGTGTCTGAGGCCATGCCATAGACAGACGGTGGTGAGGGCAAAGCTCCACCATCTGCCCTGAAACAAGTACCACATGAGGCTGAAGGAGATCAGAACAAGCTCACGGTGCTGTCCCTGTCCCTGCCTGGCCCCATCCTGCTTCTCCCAGGCAGCGGCAATGCAGTGGTACACCCTTCCACTCCTCAGTCCCAAACTCCCCATCCTCCTTCCTGCGGACATCTTCCTCACTGCCTGCCTCCTGCCGGCTGCAAGGAGACTGCTCCGGCTGCCATGCCACTGCTAGGGAACTGCAACCCTTGTCCCCAGGGCAGGGGACCTGTGGGTTGGAGTAGGGATGGGAGAAAAACATGACTCAACTTTGACCAAACTACAGCTGTTCCTCCCATTACCTCTCAGCCTGGGTAACACCAACCATGGGAAAATGCTGCTTGGCACCTCTTTGCAGTGCCAGCATGCTCCCAGGTTAGCTGACAGTCCCACCCCAGCTCTTCTGGCAGCCAGGGTCTTTGCAGATATATCTAACCTTCCTCAAACTTCCACCAAACTTTCAATTTTCTGAACAAAATCAAGGTGACGACTTGTTGCCTGTGTTAATTTGCCACAAGCCAGCACAGGGTTGTGACCTATCCCTATGCCCGGCACTCTGAGAGGTGGCCCTGCAAGGCTTTCCCTGCCTCCTTCCAGCTGCTGCAGCATCTTTCCTTCCAGTCTCAGCCAACGCCATTTTGTCCCACTCGCTCACCGGGGTGTTCTCGCATTTTCCACCCATGCCATGGCCATCTCGCCCCTCTGTGCGCCCTGTCCCCAGCTCCCCTCTCGCTCCCAGCTCCAGCACAGCGTCCTGTCCCACTCACACCTATTGCTTCTTATGAAGTGTGGAGGGGCCAACTTCACTTCTGACCCATTCGTATCGTTTTGCGGCATTCAGCTGTCTGTGACCATTAAAGAAGAATGGATTTACGTTCTCCTCATCTCAGGAGGTCAGGACCTCTGCAGCCTGCTGACCAGCCCCCTCTCCTCATAGTCTGCCTTCTGCCTCCATCTCTACATCTACAAAATAAATTCTGTGGGGTTGTGTTTTTGCCTCCTGTCTGTGTTACATTATTACAATGTTAGGAACTGTGCTGTTCAGGAAAGCAGTATCAACTCCATTATATCTCACACCGAGGATACACTGTAGGCTGGTTAAGTTGCTGGTTTCTCACTGGCTTCCTAAGAACAACAGGGAAAGAAAGCAAATGTGACTCATAGATGTGCCTGAGTAGGATCAGTCTCCAGAGCCTTAGTCTGAAGGAAGACCAGCAACAAGTAACGGCCACATTGTTGAGCCAAATTTTCCAAAATTAAAACCAATATGGTTAGAGATCAGAAGTAACACAGGCATAGTCCCATCTGAAACATACTGCTTGGACACTCCAAAGCTGCTCTTCACTGAACGGCATCTCCTGTTACCCTCATGCTCAGCCCTCCCCAGGCGAGGTGAGGCGAGACGCAAAGACGAGCAGGAGCTGTTACCCATCGTTGGAGATTTGCTGCGATCAGTGACAGATCGAGCTTTCACTGGAAGACGAAATGTTTCTAGCCTTCCTAGTTGCAGACAGTGATTTTTTTTTAGTACTTTAAAGTAATTTAGATTATATTAGTACTTACAGAAAGGAAAAGCTGAAGTTGATTTCCCTCCTCAAATTATTATTAGTTATAAATCACATCATTTTTACTGTACTTCACTTTTTTCACTGTTTACCATTAACCACATTAAACATTTCAGGCAGCTTTTCAGACATAATTCTTGTGAGCAGAGGAGAACTAAGTGCACCGTGTGTTAAAGGCAACAAAAGGACTGGCTAAAGATTTGCAGTCACTCTAGATAAAAGAGGGATATTTTAATTAGAGTGGTCTTTACATAGATCATGTCCAAGCCACAGCAAATATGAACAAATACGGAGTGCAGGAAATTAAAGTTGAGACTTAAAAATATGAATAAATCAAGGAATTCTCATGCCTAAATTTGTCCTCTGACCCCAAAGGTCTCCTTTCCTGATCCACTTTCGTAACACGACCAGAAATTTGGTCTATCTGTCAAAACAGGCTCTGTTCTCATCTCTGCATGCCCACACCGCTTGAAAGCAGTGACTTCTCTCTTCCATTGCTGCCCATTTGGATGTGTACTCTTGTAATTATTTTCCCAGCCACAATAGACCAAATCAGTGTTAGTAAAAGGGTTTGGCCCACAAGTAGGTTTGCCTCATCTTGCTAGGGTTTCAGTTGAATTACGCCTTTCCCATCCCCTGGATATCTGAGGCTTCTCAGCAGCCTCTTGCGAAGTGGCTGCAGTGCACTGCCACGGGCATCCCTGAAGATGCTCTGCTGAGCCAAGCTGGAGCAAGAGCAGTGCTTACTCCCTGAGGGAGCTGAGCAAAAAATCCAGAGATTTAAAAAAATAATATAAATAAATAAATAAATAAATGAGCAGACCTCGGTAAGTGAGAACAAACTAAATAGTTCTGGCTTGTGCAAATCATTCATCTATGCCATCCGTATTGGAAAAGCAGCACTTCACTTGCAGCATCCTGCATCAGTAACTCTGGGAGGGATATGATCAGATGGCATTTCCACACTGAAGAGGCAAAGGGTGAAAATGGGGAAGATGTCAAGTGAAAGCAAAGCAGAAAAATGCGGCTTGGGGTAATAACCGTGTGTTTCATAATCTAGATATCAACACCCACCCTTCTTATCTTTGCCGTGCACAAAAAAAGAGGTGCTAACCTAGCTGATGATCATAGACTTGCTTCAACACAATAGAACAGGCACTGCTTGCTCTTCCAAGGGTGAGATAAACTGTCAAGTGAATTGGAGATTAACTATCCAGATGTAAATGAATTCATTGCTATGCAACTGATAGGGCTCAGGCCTGGTTTAGTGCAGGATGGAGTCAGGTTTGGAGAGCTCTCTCAATGGCCAAAGAATTTATAACCTGTATTCATGGCACTCTCTGTAAAAGGCCGCCTAACAATGCAGAAGCTTGCAAGCATTGTTCCTTTTGAAGGGCTCACCACTCCACCCCCACTCCCCTGCCCCCAATTCACTCCCCTCCTCCCTGGATTCCCCAATAGACCCACTCAGCACCCTTCCCACCCCGCGCCGTCCTTCTGATCACACAGGAAGAAAGCCGGGGGGAGGTGACCTCCGCAGCAGAATTTGCTATTCATGTTCCGTTCCCCCTCACAAATCCTTAACTTCTTGTCTCTTTTTAATCTTTTTTCTCTTGAGAAAGAAAAGATCAAAGGACTTGGGTCTGATGCTTTCTGAACTAGGCACTTCTTGCCATGGGAAAACAGCGACAGGGAAGGGCTATACAAAGATGCCTGTGACTGGGGGTTGGGGGAGAGATGACGGGACAGGACTTTCTTCATGGAAATGTTTTCTGAAGCCTCTACCAAGCGTCCCTGCAAGTATGATGCATCCATTTAGCATCCATCCCAGCCTGCTGGGCCCAGCTGGGATACCACAGCAGCAGCAACGAGAGCACATTTTGTTCCAAGGGCCACACATGAACACCATTAACATCTTCCAACTCCGAGGAGGGAATCCAGAGTCCAGGTGCACACTGGACTGCATGGCCAATGGCCACCACCAGAAGGTCCCTCCTGCGCTGACGGCAGCATGGGAGCAGTGCAGACGTAGAAGCTATCCATTTCTCCTGGGTTCCTTGGGAATGCATTTTCAAGAGAAGAAGGAACAGATGCACGCGCACGGCTGCTCCGAGTACATCATCTTTCCTCTTTACACACTTATCCAGTATTGCCGTAGAGAAAAGAGAACCAAAGTGAGTGTGTGCAGAGCAGTCCCACAGTGCTCTGACCTCAACATGTGCACACAGCAGAGCTTTACCTTCACATCTGTATTGGCACCCTGATCTAGAGCTTCCAAGCCTCTGAAGGACTAAATGTAAGGGCTGCAATTCAAAGTTTTAAATAAAATATTCCCTAGTTGCAAAAAGACAAAGGATTTCTGACACCGTTATTATGCTCTATGTTTCCAAATGATACATACTTGATATGAAGAAGAGTTAAAAGTTTCTGTATTTGCAGAGATGAAAGGGGAAGGATTGTAGATTTGCACCAAAGCACTGATATCAAATATTTCAGGGAAAAAAAGGGCTCTTGGCCCAAAGGTTTGTGTGAGTTTCCAGCTGGAGATGGAACTTCAAAGCAAAGGCTCAAATCCCTTAACGAGGGAGCAAACCTGCTGAGAAACCTTTAATCGTTGTCACTTGGACAAGCAACAAATAATCCCCCTTTCAGAGGTCTTCTGCTCCAGGGAAGTGGCTGTTTTTCACTTTCATGTTTTGGACATATGTTAGCTAGGCTTTTTACTTTAAACCTGAAATCAAGGCTCGCTGGCACAGAAGAGGGAATCTGCAAAGCCTATTCAAGAAGCTGGGTCCAGGTTCAGTCCCACTGTCTCCTTTTCTTATAGAAACCACTTGTTTCTCTTACTTTTCATCTACCCTGAGGGCCATGTCCTCTCTGGGACTCCAGTGGGAGACTGAGTCACCAATGCTTTGTTCTTCAGGGACTCTTCTGCTCTGGGCTCTGCTTTGCATTTTGCTTGTGCAAGAGCTTTCATGGACTTTACCATCTCACTCATGTACCACTGTCCTCTTCTAAAAGACGTTGGCACTTTCATATTCTGAAACAAATAAAACATCCTTCTGATCTCACCAATAAATTACCTCTCTGAAACCTTTAAGCCCATCAACATGGGGCAGCTCAGGGACACGTGTCTCACCGTTCTTCCAACATCAAGTGCACAGGACGGGGTAGGCTATGAGCCTTGCTTTGTGCATTTAGTGTTCAAATATTTTAGGCAGAATCTCACTTGCATTGGAAAAAGCTCCAGTTTCTTGGCCGGTGCATGCTCAAAGCCACAGGCCTGTGCTCACATCAGCAGTACGTCTCTACATACTAACAACCACATGTCCCAACTCCTCATGCAGAAACTTCTGATTCAGCTTGGTAACATTAGAATGAAATCTGCTAAATGTGTTGCAGCGCAAATCCCATGAGGTCCTCACTAACATACACCACAAACGAACTGTAGCACCCACAGTGCTGTAACAAATTATAGGTCCTACAGGAACATTGAAAATTCACACGACTTTTCTGCCTTAGAAGCTGGTTTCCCGACACAGACTTTAAGAATGTGTTTCCTCTGTAGGCTCAACAAATGCCTGAAACACACTGGTGAGCCAAGGAGAACAGCTGCCTCTTTTCAGATTTGAACTACTTTCACCACCACCCCCAAAACCAAGCACAGGAGCGTTCTCATTATTAGAGAGGCTAAGTGTTTCTGTTGAAAGAAAAATGTAAATTGCTCTAAAAGAGATGCCAAATTAGCACAAGTGACCCACGACGAGAAATGCAGAAGTTCTCTAGAGGAGATTTAAAGGCAGTTGAATGTCTCAGCAAATTTGTTCCAAGGCTGCCATGATGACAAGCCTCCTCTTGCACTCTTGCTACGATAACCATAAAACAGTTGTCCTTTTGAAGCATTTCTCATTAATTTTTGCTGTACCACTGGGGAAAAAATGCAAAATGTCACCATTATAAAATTGCCAGATGGTAAATCACACAGAACCCTCAGGTGACAAATTTCTCCCTCATCCTCCCAGCTTTGCTAAATGCATTTCAAACCTTGGCATTTACACCTGTCGAGTCCTCAGTTTCTTTTAAACCAGAATAATAATCCTGCTAAACTCAGGTGTGGTTTTTTAAAATGGACTATTGCCCAAGAGAGGTGAGAGAGAGATACAGGCTGCAGTGTGACAGTACAGTAAATCCAGAATTAAAGCTTCTGGTGTGGGATAAAAAGCAGTACAGGCACGTGACACAGTACAGGCACCACAAAATTAGGAAGCCAGTTCATATTCCTATAAAGAAGAAAGAAAAAATCAAACTAGCTTGTCCTGTCTGGCTTTCTGCTGGAAGGGTACTGCCTGCCTCTAATGCCACACCAGCCCCCCTCTGTCCCCTCTTGCCTGGCTCAGGGATAAGTGATCCTGCCAGCTGTGACTCAGACCAACCGCACAACTCACTGGCCAGCAGCAGGACTGGTGGTAATGAATTGCTTGACTTTAACCATCACCCAAACGAGGTTTGCATTCTGCCCTTCTATAAAGAAGATGTAATTTTATAAAGTTCTGTATACCATGATGATGATAAACCATTCAGACACCCAGTCCTCCCATTACCTCTTTCTCCGGTCAGGGAGGACTTTCTGTTTTTTCCCAGTACATCCACATGTGCTCTGAAAGAAACCTAGCAGGTCAGAAGTGCTTTTTATGGAACACTATAGACCTAAAGTATTTGGTTAGTAGTTTGTCAGGGGAGTTAAGTACTAAAATCACGCCATAAGCATATTTAGAAATACCATGTCTACAAGATACGAAAGCCTGTAGTAATGTGCACCATGTAAAAACACAGGATGCATAAAGAGAAACACACTTGGTGGCACTGACTGCAGCTAAGTCTTTTTGGGAACGTTGCTGTATATCTCCATAAGCTGAAAAACTACAGTGTTACCGTTATTAAAATACTCCCTATAAGGAGAAAAGCAGGGCCAATGCTCCAAGGAGACATGCATACAGGCTTGTTCTCTTTCTAAAAATGAATCCTGATGAATATGTGACCTTTTTATGACTCCTTCCCTACTAACAAACGAAAGAATGTGAATATACATTTTAAGCATATACTAGTAGAAACTGAATTGTGAAGATGTAAACTTCAGAATCCACAGCAGAAATGTAAATTTATCAGTTGTTCCCATCCAAACTGGAGAAATAAATCAAATGATGAATTCAAACTTTCAAACTCCCAAAATCTCCAATGAACATTTTGAGTGAACTCTAATGAACACATAGGTAAAGATTTATCAGCTGAGGCTGAATTCTTGTTGGCAGCCCAGAGGAAATAAATACACCAATCACATAAAACTTGGTGGGAGTTGGTTTCCTCATGTTCACAGCCACCAACAAAGCATCCATACTTTGAGTTCCTCGGCAAGCAATCTTAAAAACAACAGAAAAAAACACGTATAAGAAAGCTGCAGGCCATCTTCAGATAATTTTTATACTGAAATTAAGTTTGCATTCAAACAAAGTTTCATTCCCAGTTCTCAGTGAAAGCCCTAAGGGACGTGCAGCAGGTCAGCACAATGCCTGGATGACCCTGTGTGGTGTGGGATGTTGTCTCTTCTCAGACAGCATCTTCCAACCTGGAGAACCTGGAGGTGGCACTGCCTACGTGCCACCCATCACAATGCCATCCGAAATGCATATCCAAAACCCAGCAGCTCGGCACAACTTGCCCAATCACACCCAATAGGGATTTCAAGCATGGGCAGTGGGGCCACCTGGCAGCAGCGGCAATGCAGGCAGGGAGGCAGCAGCGCTCCTGACACAGCTGTCCTGGTGTCCTGGCTGCCAACAGAGCACGCACCCTGAGGCCAGCAAAGCTGATGCTGCCTATCCCGCTGCAGCCTGAACATGCTTCATTCAGGCCCACAGCAGCATGTAGTGAAGGGCAGAGAACATCTTTTCCTTTCACTTTTTCTCCTCTTTCTTGTCTCATCTTTACTTTTTCATTACCTGTTGAGAGATGCTTTCATAGCAGCATCTATCAGCATTGCATCTGAGTGCACCACAGGAAGACAGAAAGCCCCCGAAGGCCTAATTTTCTTCCCAACTTTGTCATTTTGCTTTTGAATTTCAATTATTTTCATAACAACAGGCTGTGAAGTCATGAAGATCATTGTACCAGGCAGCAAGCAAGCAATAAGAGAGCTGTTGTTACAAGCATATGCTTTTCTCTAATGGCAACTTGGAAAAATAGCGAATCACATTTCTTGTCCAAATGTGCTCTGCTCTGCAGTCTTCCATTAAGTGGTGAGTAAATAGTTTCCCATAAAAGCCCAAGGGCCTGTGAAAGAGTCTGAAAGGATCCGATTCCTTCTTTAACTTCCAAAAAACATTAACTTCTCCCTCTTTACAACTGTCCCAACTGGTAGGGATTTTTGGAAACAAAGCTTTGCAGCAGAGGCGCTATAGGGCTGGCTGCTGCTGGCACTGCCCCAGGAGCAGGGGCAGTGGCCACGCAGCATCCCCTGTGGCATGGGAGCCTGCCCCGGTGGGGGGTGCACAGGGGGCGAGCCTGCCAGCAGGTGAGCACAGCCAAAAACTGAGGGCTTTCTACAACTGTGGTGAGTTTCCTGGAAGAGCAGCACTGTGAGCTGAGTCCTGGATGGCACCGCACTGCAGGACTCCCTTTCCTTGGCTGTAATTCCTCCATCTCACAGCAAGTTCAGAAAATAACGTAATGAAAATAGTCTTTTTTTTTTTTTTTTTTTTTTCCCTACTTCTTTTTTTCCATTGCTCATTTTATTTTACTGAGCTACTGCATACGGAGCCGAATCTTTATTTTGGCTCATGTCCTCTTGCAATATCATTACCCTCGCGCAAAGGAAAAGCCCTCTGGAGATTTCCAATCCAAACAGGCCCTTGTTTTATCTACAACTATTTGAGTACATGACCTCAGATAACCCCATGGCCAACTGTGTGCCAAATTCAAACTGCAGCCATGGGAACTTTAAACACAGGGAAGATTTTCCAGCTTCCCTCTGAAGGGAAGACGCTGGGTTTCTCGCTCTCCTTGAGTTTGGCGGAGCTGGGAAGCCGGTCTCTGCCCATGGGAGCATGGCCCTGGGGCCGTGGTGGCACCACGGTGCCACCCAAGTCACCTCCGCAGCACGAAGCCGTGCGTTTCAGGCAGCAGCACTGCTGACCTCCGCTATGTACAAACAGTCACTGTCCCCTTTGCTTCTCAGGGTACTGCTCTGGCTTCAGATTACTGAAAAGACAAACAGCTGCACTTGGGCCAACAGACTAATATGTAAGGCTGTGTTTGGATTACTCTGGACAGGGAAGGT
Organism: Nettapus auritus; assembly: GCA_011076525.1. Lineage (NCBI taxonomy): Eukaryota > Metazoa > Chordata > Aves > Anseriformes > Anatidae > Nettapus > Nettapus auritus. The sequence continues at coordinate 634,920 of CM021781.1, forward strand.
TTTTCATCTTCATTAGCCTGCTGTTCACAGCCATATCCGCAGTTTCTCACTGGGTCAGAGCCTCTCGCTCTCCACGGCTGTTTATGAATCTACATAAATCAATTAATCTGGTATTTTGAATGAAACTCAGGAGACTTTGGCAGCTGGTGTTTCACAGACATTCAGTGCATTTGGGTACCTAACTGCACAAGCCCTCGGAAAATGCCAGCTCAGAGAAGTGAAGAGTTCAGGAAATGGAATCAGAGATACGTATTTTTTCACAGAATTGATCACTTGCTCCTTTTTCCTTGATTAGTACTTCATTATGTTATCACAAATCCATTAATATGAATGAATCCTAGAGCTAATGCAAGTAGAGAAGGAAAAATCCTGAGCTCTAGAAACAGCACAGGAATTTGGTCTTGACAGTCTCTGTATTAGTTTCCGACTGTCACACTGAACACATGCCCACATTATTTCACGTCAGGAACCAACCTCATCAAGAAGGGCATAGCCTGATGACCCTTCCAGAGCTGCTCTGTTTCTCCTCACTGGGATTTCCATATGTGTGCAGTGGGACACTCGCTTCGAGGAGCTGGGCTGAGGCCACCAGCCCATTTCACAGAGGGGTCTCCAGCTGCACATGGCTCTGCATGCTGCCGGCATCCAAGGGCATGTCAGGCTTCCTCGAGTCAGTGCAGAAACACAGTAGTTTTTAGTTTAAAATAGGCATTTAAGTAGAAGCAACTTTGGCACAGGGACAGGAGACAGGACATAGCCTCTGAGCATTGCTCGTGCACCTTGAGCAGCCTCGCTGTGCTGGTTGGGGCCAAGGCTGGCACCAGGCCCCCGGGAACCACAGCTCCCAGAGCAACAGTGGGTGCAACATCCAGCTGCTGGGCTAGCTGGTCACACAAACCCGGGCAGTTTTCAGCTCTGTGTAACCGTATGATCATATGCGTTTTCTAGAGGCCTTTGCATTTCAAGGTTGTTGTTATTTTGATCTTTACAACCCATGAAAAAATGAGTTCAATTAAGTCTAATCATTAGGAATTTACATAAGGTCACTTCAAGGCTTCATGCATTTCCTCTGGTTCTGATCTTAGTGCTCTCGGTGTTCCCCCACTTCATTTATAACCTCCTTGCTGTAGGGCATTCCAAGTAAATCATCGACTACCAGTTTCCTCTCTTCAGCAACACGCATCAAGCTTTTCATTCGGGCTAAATGAAGCTTCAACTATCCTGTGTAACAGTAGCCCACTTAAAGGCACAGAATCACTTTAAGAGACGGTAGTTTACCCTCCGGTAAAAAACCTGAAATTATTTCAATACAGAAAAAAAAGAATTAATTTTGATTCGTTTAGAAAGTGAAAAGATTTTAGTTGTGTTTGGTAGCACAAGTGCAAGTGAAAAACCAGTTCTTAAAAATTCTCTGGAGAATCTGTTTGCTAATCTCTAAGAAGAGACCTTTTCGCTATGAATAAATTGAGAAATACACTCAGAAACTGTGAACTGTATTTAGCCACGATGCAAAAATGTGGTGAGGTGAACATCAGCTACAAGCTGTTCAAAATAGAATGGTTTCTGTCTACATGGGAATGAGCATCCATCTGACTGTACTTCTTTCATAAATCTGAAGATCAACGTCAAATTTGAACCGAAACAGATTTTGAACAGCCAGTAGAGTCTTAAATTAATAGTTATTAACAGGGTAGGGCTGAGACAGGCTGAAGGCTTCATCTCCTTGGCCAAATCTGGATATCCACAGAGGCGACTGTGTTCCCTGGTGAGCCTTCTACCTGCTCCACAGCATAATCCAAATTCTCTTAATGCTGGGACTGTACAGACAAGGGCTGTCGAAATGCTGGCTCTAGTTCCTTCAGCTGTAGGCTCACAAGGGCTTTGGCCAGCATAAGCCTGTGCTGACACAGAGGAGGCAGAGTCCTCCTGCTGTCCCCACGTGCACATATGGGCAGCTGCGCTGCCAACCAGACTAGGGAACAGAGCTGGGTTAAAATCAACCATCTGGTTTTGACAGACCTGATCAGCTGGGATCAGCTTCCTGATCCAGAGACCCTGCAGTTAAACAAGCACTTGTGATGGGACAAGGGGTACTCAGACGGGCACTGGGGCAGGGGAGAGGTGGCAGGAGATGCATGGCTTGTCTGGCTGCTGTGCCAGCCTATACCAATCTGACACTCTCCTGAAATCATGGGCAGAAGAGCCTGGGACCCACTTCCAACAGACTCTCAGTGATCTTCAAGTGTTTTTCTGCCTCTCTTCGGAAAATAGCATATAGAAGCCCAGCTTATTTCAACATCATTCACATTCCTACTTCTATCCCATAAATATCTGTATCACCCTTACGCACTGGGGAAAAATGAGCCTTGTGCTCCCTCTGATACAGAACCTGGCTTAACTTTTTGAAGCCTTTCATATTTTTCTGCTACTGTCAAACAAAAGTATTTTCAAAGTTTAAATGCAGTAATATCTCAAATATGTCAAAAAATATCAGTGGGATATTTTCCACCTAACCTTTTCCTTCTGGAAGTTTCGCTTTTTTATTCTATGTCTTCTACCGACAGTGCTATCTATCCTCTGCTAAGCAACCAGCTATATACGCATGGATGAGTCTTTGCAACTGCAAAAATAACTAGGCTGATGCAGCTTAGGTAGGAGAATCTGACTGCGTGCATTCCTCCTGTGACTGGCCCCAGGAAAAGGACACCCTGCCACTTTTAAACCTGGGAGGTCTTTGAGAGTTTGGCAGAAATCCCCTGGGAGGCCCGTCATTAGCCATTTAAAACTGTCTATAGTATAGGGCTGAATTGCAGCGCTTGACAAAGCCCCTGCAGAGATATCTGTCAGGAAAGGCTCCTGATACTGGCAGGGGCTGTTAACAGTAACAATGATGACAATATAGGGGGGATTTTCAGGGGTGGAGACTTCAAAGAAACCCTAAAGAGGTATTTTTCATTAAGAAACAAGAAAGCAGCTGAGTATTGTTTTTGGCACTAAAGCTGAATATGAATGATACTGTGGTAAGTCACAGATGATCAGCAGCATAAATAGATGCTGATTTAAATATGCATGTACTGCCATTCAGTATTGCTTCCATTACATAATGTTCGCATTACCTGGCAAAGACAGTAGTCCCTGGACCATCCCTCACACTTATTACTGGACTCCTTATGTGCTTCCGGACATTACCAAGGGGCTGGCAAGCCTCTTAGGATGGCTACCACATGCCAGTACTGAGACCCTACCGGCAGATGCTCCAGTGCCATACCAGTACAGTAGCTCAGGGCCTCAGCCCGATGGCCTGGTCACCTGCTGCCTCCCGTCACCCACCAGCTCAATTGCAAGGCAAGCCCATGTGCCCCTGGGCAGCAATGACACTGAGACCCATGACCGGCAAGCGGGAAGCAGCAGGAGTGTTTGTCCATGGGGTCTTTTCTGCTCCTGATCTTGCACTGAAACTCCAAATCCCTGGATGTACCAGGGAGAAAAAGATGATAATAAGGAATGATGTATAAGATGGATGCCATGAAACATTCATGCTGCAGGAAGGCCTTCTTGCTAATGACAGTCGCTTACTGCATGTGCTGTGTTGGCCTGTGAAGAGAATTGCACCCATGCAACCACAAACAGACATGCCTGGTCTGCAGCTAGGCTCTGCCCCACTGGCCTGCACCCAGCTGAGGCAACTGAAGGCGCGCAAGCCCAGCAGGGCCCAGACCTCACACCCTGCTCTTGGCTGACTCTCTCACTTTATCAGGCCAGGCTAGCTCAGCCCCATCTGGGTTTAGCAGGCTGTGTGGCTCTTGAACTCAGTCCCACTGCAACCACCTGTGCTCTGCATCCTTTGAACTGAACTCAGGGCCAGCTTTTCCCCCCCGACAGCTAAACCCCAAAGGGATCATATCCAGTCAGCACAGAGAAAGTGCCCTCAGGGTTTGCAGAGCAGATTGACTTTCACACCTCACTGGCCACACAGAAGAAACCCAATCTAAACAGCGTAACTTTGCATAACCGATTATTTTCACTGGGGTAATCTGAGCCCTCCAGTAAATGCCACTAAATGCCGCTGATCCAGGGAAGGCCCAGCTCCAGGGAGAAATGGCCCCACTGCAGAAGGCAGCCAGAGCTAAGGCTTGTCGGCGCGAGGAAGGGCTGGTCCCCTCGAGGGATGGCTTCACTCCAGGGAGAGAAGGCTCCATCCTCCAGCACTGGCCAGAGTCTGTTCAGAGGGAAGCATGAACAACTTTTTAGTGCCCAACTCAGTTATATATTCAGAAGTTGGACTGTGCAAAGCAAGCCAAGAGAATCAAGCTAACCAGAGCTGTGAGTCAGGCTGGTGTGCAAGAAGCAGTTTGACTTTACTTGTTGTCTTTTTAACTTTCTTTTCCACAGTGTCCCACACATTTTGAGAGGCTTTAGCTTTCAGGCTGACTCCCCAGTGACCTATTATTCTTGCACATCGATCACTCTATACTGTCACCAAGCAGACATTCACATGACCCTGTTTGTAGGGAACTGTGTTCCTCATCTGACTCCTGTGTCACCAACTTCCTCCTCTCCAACCACCGTCTCATTTCCTCCTGCATGACCCAGCTCTATGATCCCCCCTTCTTTAAAGTCTATGAATTTAGACAGTTAAATAAAAATCTAATAGCTGCAGAGATTAGTAGTCTGCCCGTGCCTCTTCACTGCCATGCTCCAGGCTATCAGCAGGGGCATGGCACCAGGAACTGTCTGCCACAGATAGAAGGATTCATGTGAGCAGTACACCAGAGCCTAACTTGTTCCTGTGGTCCTTTGTGCCTGACCCAGCTGCAAATATGTTCTCTGACCCATTTCAGCTGGACCACTCTCAGCACCTGGCTGCCTACATGCTCCCTTCCCAAGCAGGAGTTGCAAACATGAAGGACAAGTGCGCAGAGGCCAAGAGGTGCTTGCTGGGCCACCCTCCGGGCAGTGAGACAGCCTCAGCCTAGACTCACTTCATTGTCACCACAGTCATTACAGTGGGCGTTAGGAAAATAATCCTGATTGCGCTCACCGTAGACATATGACATTCTCCTATGTCACTAAAAGGCCATAGTAGGAGCAGGTCCCCCTGGACCCACAAAGAGAAAAGCCAAGATGAAGGAGGTTGGAACAGAGATGATCCTGAGGATGAGTGTAAAGCAGGCTTTCACCTGCATCTTCCCTTGGCTCTTTCTTAATCAAAAGTATGGTCGACTCAGATCGCATATCTTGAACTAAGACAGGTAAATCATCTAAATTAAATTCTCCAGAGAAAAGATAATCACTTACAAGGAGCGTGCCCTAAACATTATGTTTTCCACCTTTGCCAAAACTCCTAAGTTGTCATTCTCCCTCTGAGCTACCACTCAGATAGCTGAGAAATCAGAGGGCACTGGGGTGCCCTCTGGAAAAAAAAAATAAAAAAAATAAAAAAAATGTGCTGGTCAGACTTTTTTCTAGATCAGCATGCTTTCAGATAAGTTCACTATAAAACCATTGGTGCTATTGCTTTCCTAGGCGAAGAGAGAGAAAAAAATATCCTGACCCTCTTATAAATTATTTCAGTTAAAGACGGCATCCATGCCATTTCAGCAAAATCCTGTTTTGGTTTATGGCATAAAATATAGCTGTATTTCATCAATACAACCTTCTTCAAGACTGGCACAATGTAAGAATTCAGAAACTCATTTAAAAGCTTTCTGTTTCTCTTTTCAGGTTTCACCAGGATACTCCTGTACCTGTTTCTGAAACAGCACATAATTCTTGGTGTTTATCCAAATTCAAAGTGGTCTTTTCTTATGTCAAGTAAGTCATTTAGACCCTGTGTAACTTTTGCGGACAAGGTCTTTAAAAGCCCAAACCCTACATATGCTCCTTTCCACCTTCAGAATTAACAGCTTCTAGCTGAAAAAGCTTTCACAGCAGTAGATAAAACAGGAAATCATGAACTGTATCCCACAGGGGTCCACAGATGTATGGTTTTCTTTGCTGTGAGGTGTCTCATCATATAATTAATGCTACAAATAACAGATATGGTTTAATTTATGCCAATAGGAAGTTACACAGTTTATTGCCTAAAGGTCTTCAGATAAAGGCTGTCAAGTAATTACAGATCTGGCAAATTCTACAATGAAGTCAAGTATGTGTACCTCAGTATATAACGCTGACTCAAATGAAAGCTTCAGAAATGCCTAGAGATCACACATTCTTTTGAAGGAGAAAGCTGGTGTTAGCAGCTGCCCAGGCAAACGCTGCAGATCTTGGATGACTGCAAAACTGTTCATTCCCCATTAAGGGCACAGTAGGTTTTTAATTGTGTTTGCAACAACAGGATAAGAATTTTGTGCAAGATTATCAACAGGAATAGGGACATTAATATAACGACATAGGGACATTAATATCACAGCATAGGTGTGATTTTAAGATGGTCCACATCAAACTGTTTAGAAGAACGGCTCCTATCCACTACTATTCAATCACATTGTTCTGTGAAGTGAAAATAAAGCCCTGGAGATCTTCTGGGTGAGTTCAAGTCAACTCACTTCACCTGAACTGCTGATGAGCCCAGTTACCCCACTGGGAAAAGAAGAATTTTGACTTTATCTTACTTTTAAGGTATGAGGTATCTCAAATAATGAGATCCATTAAATGTATCGCGAGCCCATGTATAGGATTATTGTCCTGAGAAACCACCAGTAAAAATATACAGCCATTCACACACCAAGAACTGGACATCCAATCCTTACTATGACATACAAACAATGAACATGATGAGGGCACCCATGTCAAAAAGGAGGAGAAACTCGACAGTGTATAAAACATGGGAATTTTGACTTCTTGACACAGTCAATACGCTGAACTCTGACCTCAGGAGGCACAGGGGACTGGAAACCAACAGAACTTAAATTGGCTACAAATCTCTTGTTTTCTCATGACATTTAAGAGAAAACATAGGGACAGTTTCTTTGGGACACATGGGAGTTATAGCTGTGTCACTGCCTTCTCCAGAGAGTTCTTCATTTTCCTTACAGTCACTCCATCACTGTCGCCCACTGACCTTTCATTACTTTCTCCCAGTGCACCAGCATCACTGCTGACCAATGCACTTCCCAATCTGTCCAAACCCATGAGAGGAAGAAAAAGCCTTGTACAGAACTGTATAAAAGGACGTTTACTCTGTACTACATTGTGTCTTCTTTTCTATGCTAGTCTAAATACAAGTGCTGTTTTCACTGCCAAACGTTGTTTGCTTGTTCTGTTTCTACTGGCTAAAACCAGCATTTTTCCAGCTAGCGTTACCCTCCAGGAAAAAACACACATTCATACCTTTCTTGCATTTAGCACAGAAGAACAAAGCTGGTTCCCAGGAATAATGATGATTTCCTCAAAAGAAAACATTTGCTGTCAGCTGAGGGTTGACCTCTAATGGCTAATTTGGCATCATCATTTTGAGCAGTGTGGTACATAACACCATGAAAAATTAACAGTTCTCTTCTCTGAAGTTTAATATTCGCCCGCAGCTTGGCAAGCAAAAAAAAAAAAAAAAAAAAAAAAAAAAATCACCTCCCCCCAAAAAACAAAAAATCACACAAAAAAACAACAGAGAAAGGAAATAAATACACAGCCCAAAACCTTGGGTACAGTCTCTCATATACATCCACAAAAAGAGCCTAAAGACAAAGATCTGTAAAGGAAATTTCACTGGAAATCAAGCCTTTACAGACACTGAGAAAGTAAGTCTGCAACACGAGACCGTCTTCCTTGAAGAAACACAGCTGATCTGCTGCATTCCCATATCTGACTTCCACTGGTCTGTGTAAAACATAAACTTTCACGCTAACCCTATGAAAACAGTCAACATGCTAGAGAGACAACAGTCTGCTCCTAGCTGGTGAAAGGGGGAAAAAAAGTCTCAGGCTGTCATTCTTCCCTTGCTGTGACCTTCATGCTCCACTGAATTTCTGAAGATACTGAAATCTTGGCAGGGAAGTGTACAGTCTGTGGGAACCAGGCACTACTGTCCAGGCTTACTGGTGAGAATTAGGCCCAGTTGAGCCCTTTTTTGGGGGGGCTCTGAGCTGTACATGTATGATAACAGCGGTAGGCAAGTTACAGGCTGGGAATTTTGTAGGACTTGTGTTCTATGAACTTATGTATTGTGCTGGTGCCCCTCTTGTGTATCTCGTGGTGGTGCTGGTATGGACAACGCCCTGCCAACCATCCTGTCTTGCACACAGGGGTCGTTAGTCACTCCAGATGGCAGGGATGTCTCCTATGGCATGCTCCACATGACCCCTTTCTATCAATAGCGGCAGCTAAGTACGTTCTTTTCCCCCTTTAAGGTACATAAATACAGTGAAGCCTGGGAGGACTCCTTTGTTTCTCCAAGATCAGGTGCAGGTGGGGTGAGGAGGCTGTGTTCCTGCTGGGAACCTGACCCACCTTGCTTCGTGTGCCCATGCCTCCCTGACCGTAATGGTGATCACCCACACACCAGAGCTCTCAATACCAGCTACTATACCTTAGAGATTAGCAAATAAAAATCTCAACTCAAGACTTGAAAGAAGCATGATTTGCTACGACAAATTATCACAAACTCTGATGGTATTTAACAACTATGTGTGGAGTCACTGCATAAAAAGAGCTACATCTCTCTGAATGAAACGCTGCTGTTTCAGGGCTAGGAACATTCACAACTGAATGCTCACATTCAAACAGGCCCAGGGACAAGTACCTTTTGAGGTCAATTCACTCAGTCAACAATGTCTGTAGAGGCAGAATAATACCAGCTGTGCTTCCTGGCCAGAATCTAAGCAGCACAAGTTGCAGATTACATCTAAATTGCCAGGCGCAGGATAAACAAAACGATTAAGAGGGCCTTACCCTTTATGTTGAACAATCACACTCTGAACCAAGAAATCACAGCCTACGTCTCGAGTAGGCACAGGGCTGACTTTTCGTTTTAGGTTAAGGGCTGGTGAGGAGTAGGCAGCTCACTCACACATCTGGGGAAACCACAGATGCTGTTAATCACAGGTTCTCCTGACCTGTAGGCGCTGACAAATTGCATCCTATGGATGAACCTTTTATTAAACCACAGAGAGTTTCCAAACGCTGTTCTCTTTCTCAGCATTCCCAAGTCTACAAAATCCAGTGCACATGACCCTTCTTAATTCGTCATTGAGATGGTGACACGTTCCTTTCCAAAAAGATTTTGGGGCTGAAAGGAAGCAAATAGGGACACAATGTTGCATCATTGGAAGACATCTCAGAGCTGAAATGTGGGATCTAAGAACTGGTATTTTCCAAATTCTTTGATGACCTCTTCAGTCTCATTTCAGCTGCACATGCTTTTTGTCCTAAGCAACTCCTGAGGCAAATCCCTCGCTGTCTTTTAAGGCAGAAACATTTTTATGAAATACATAGCCTTTAAATTATTTTTCTTCCTTTTTTTTTTTTTTTTTTTTTTTTTTTTTAAAGTCCATGCAGGAAAGGGCAACTGCTACATTTAAAAGAATAAAATGACTGTTGTCCAAGCCAAGAAAGGTGACCACAAAACAAAATTGCCCTGGTCCCACTTCCATGACATGACAGTGCCGGGAGATAGCTGTTTGGCTCACAAGTTAGTGAGAAAGATGTTGTCTGGGAGTTCTCATCATCATCTGGACCGACAGAGCAACCCACATAAAAGGAACAAAAAAGCCTGCTGATCAGATTGGTGTGACAGAGGCTCATGAGAGACGTGCACATTTTCAACCTAAACGACAGCTTGAGGGATCTATATTACTAATTATCGACTAATATTGCCAGAGTTCCCAGGCTGGCTTCAAAGGTTCTCGCAAAGTGCCCCAAGCACAGGGTTTTTCATCTAATCATAATGCCTTTTTCTTTGTCCCTGCTAAATGGATTGCTCCATACCAGGCTCACTGTGTAAATCAGTTTGCACATGATGAGCTTTGCAGCAATGAAAATCGTTACCTTAACCACAAAAAAAAACAGAAACATTTGCTGTAACTGTTATAACACTTTTGCACCTAATTTCAAAAAAATGGTGGTTTCCTTTCCTCCCCCCTCCTCTCCGCCTACTCCTAATCCCATGCTAACACCTTTCTTAAAGGCTGGGGTGAGCAGCTTTGAAACTGAAAGAACAGGGAAGGGGGGAGAGAAAAAAGATATCAGATCTCCAGACAATGAAATAAAGCAGCTATCTCTCACATCCTGCAGAGCTCAGGCTGAGGTCACAAGTTAAACAGGACATCAGAATAGGTGATGTAATTTGCTTATTTAGGATCACAGCGTTCAGCGAAGTGAAAGAGACAACCTATTTGAATTTGCAGATAATCCTATAATAAATGCAGGGCTGTTCAGTTGCAGAAACTGCAGCTGGAGCCTGAGATTTTTTTTTCCTGGCACATTTATTTTTGCAGGGGATATAATTACAATCATTTTTGCTTGCAGAAAAGCCTAGAAATCTCACCTAGGACCAGAACCACATTCAATTTGGTATTGTTCAAGCAGCGTTCCCTCTCTGGACAGGGCAGCAACTAAACAGTCAGGACAAAAGCCAGGATATGGCACAGCCCAGAGAAGCACCCATGTCTCCTGAGCCCAGCTGAGCACGCCTGGATTGGGCACCAGAGGAGCCCACTCTTCCCATGCTCAGTGCAAGGGCAAAACTCAAACAACACAAAATAAAATAAAAAAAAAAAACAACAGCCAAACCTCAAAGTTCAGTTAAGCAGCAGTTACACATTCAAGTAAAACACAAATCAGCTTTGCTGAAGATGGACAGGCCCTTCTGCCTCAAAATCTCTCTTCACAGCTTCAAGCCAGCAAGGACTTTGCAGCAGAGTTATAAACCTTTAACAATGAGGTTCTTATGTAACAGGAATAATTTATCAGCTATCCTATACAGCACTGAACACATTGTTTTTCCCTCAAACTGTTGAGACAAACACTTGTGATACAAGGATTTAATGCTAACAACTTGCACTGTTTATCTCCTCAGTTTGTCACAATTCAAACCATAATTTCACCCTGTCTGTGCTGTACTGAGAAGCGTTACTCACAGCCAAGGACTTCCAGCCCCTCCTGAACCTATCTGCTTTGACACAAGTGGTGTTTCACTGGCAAGAGTCAGCCAGACCTGACACCAAACCTCAGCCCAAGGAAGCCAAAGTTCTTGTTACCTGAGGCTCACAGAACACAAAAGCAGTAAATAGAGACACATTAACCACCCTCCAAGGTTAGCATATGCATTCTACCCATGTTTCTCCTGGCTCAGATGGATTTTCAATGAGATGGTCCAGAGAAGCAAGATGGAAAAAGCCAAGTCAGTCATCCAGGTAATATGTCAAAAGTCAAAAATGTTCATTTTCAATAATTTCTTCATGAGAGTGGAATGGAGCTTGCGTTCTCCTGCCAGTGCTGAGCTGCTAGCCATGCCCCATGCTCAGACACCAGCATGGAGCACAATGGGTGGCTACAGCAGGCAGGGCTGGGAAGTGACCTCTTTGGGAAGTGACCTCTTTCATGAACTGACAGAACTGGGGGAGTGCCAAATGTCAAGACCTATATAAAACAACCTATCTGTCTGATGACTGAACCCCAAACTGCAGCCATCCAGTTAGACGCAGGTTTTGATCTTTTCTTAAATGTAAGGTGTGTGATAACTTCCCCCATATTACCAAGAGCTGATCTTCCACTCAAGCTAATTTGGTAGTAGACCTTAATGCTGCTTATAGTAGGCTCTGGCAACTCCATGAAGACCTTCTGACTAGTGTAAGGCGCCAATGTGCTGAACTTATCACATACAAACAACTTCCAACATGCATTTCATATCACCTTTGCCTGAAGAAGTGACTGCTGGTTATTTGAAAAGAAGAAAAGCTGTATGAGATATTCAAACGTGTGTATTTGCATCTCAGATAGATGGAGGAAATGGGTTTATTTCAGAGATTTAAAAGCTAGGAAACATGACTTCTTGAGGCTTTTTTGCGTGCCACTAAAAGACAGAATTTATCTTATTTTCACTCAAGCCCCCTAGAATGTTCCTCACTGAAGACAACATCAGGCCTGGCTAAAGCTGCTGTGCACAGGTGGCTTCTCCATGACAATCACAGAGCCCTAAGATGCAGCACGTGAGAGACACATGTGATGGGCACATTTGGCAGGCTGTAACTGGCTCTGCTGGTAGCAGCCTCCATTTCCGGAGCTTATAACCAGAGCAACAAGTCAAAGCCCAGCACAACTGAAGGCAGAAATGAAGAGAAGCACATGGGTGAAATTCTCCTTGCACTTGCTAGAGAAGTCAGACAGAGGTAACTGGTATTTGCCATTGCTTTAACAGAGAAAGTCAGTGTTTTGGCAGAGTTACAAAGTCAGTCCATTCTTTATATCCACAAAAGGGAGTCTGCCCATCCCTGCTGAGGGACCCGACAGAGGAAATGTATTTTACAGCAAACCCTGGTACAACATTGAATTGGGACCTATTTTTACCATGTGCGCTACACACATTAATTGTTACCACAACGATATTTGCTGACATATTCACTCCAATCATTTACAGAAGAAGCCCAAGAGACAAAACAAGCCCTTGCTCCACGAGACAGAGAGAGGCAGGCAGGATGCCACATTGCTTCCTGTGACACACAGAAAATGCTTATCTGCAAGGGATGACTGCAGCCGATAATGAATCTCCAAGCATGCTGTGAGCAGAGCTGAGCCGACCCATTGCTGTCAGCACTGTCCAGCCAAGCCCCGGAAAGGTGAGGATGGAGAGGGCCCCACTCACAAGCTGGTATTGCTTAGGTCCATTGTTCTTCTGAGAGCGCCTGCAGAAGCTCTTCATGACCCAGGCTTGTATGCTATCAGCCCTCCCTTGCTCCAGGGACAGCCAAAACCCTCAGTCATCCATTAGCAATGCACATTTCTGCAACGAGGTGGCAGAACTCTGAGTAGTTTGCAAGCCCTGAGGTCTGTAAAGTCGTTAGAGACCACAACAGGGAGCATGGAGGGAACAGCTCAGCAGTTTAAGGATGGAGCCCCCATGCTACTTAAGTGCAATTAAGCTTCACTAGGATTGCAGAGAGTTAGGATGCTTTATAAAGAACCTGCAAATGATGCGCTGAGGTCTCCGTTGGACACCGTGGCCTCAGAGCACCCTTTTAAATGCAGAAATGTGCCATTTTTGATGCAGGCAGTCAATATGCTCAGCAGTTACACAGTATCATCCTTCTCAGCCTACTGACCCCTGCCTTCCCTTGCAGACAGAATGGCCACACGCTGCAGTGCTGAGTGCTCCTCTAATGGGCTGGGTGTCTGCTAGGAAGACAGCTGTAACCGCTTGGATTCTCCCTGAGAACAACAGCATCAATTGCACAGGCTGTAGATAACAGCTGAACAAAATCAGCTCCATAATGCCAAAGCCTTAAATGTAGGTAAATACATGCTTCAGAACACAGAGCACTTTTGACAAATAATAGCATCTTCCCATGCCTAGCAGTATAAAACATGCAGCTGTTCTACCACCACAATTTACAGGGAAGACATTTCTTCTGGAAGTAAGAGAACACTTCGTATATATTCCTAGCCAGATTGATTACCCCTATTTATATTGTAAACTAAGACAGCACATACTAAAAAGCCATATAGTTAAACAGTTCCAGACTCCAGATCATGGGCAAGGGGTCAGTTTTAGATTGTATGCTGCACAGCCTTCTGCATTTATTACAGATATCACAGTTTTCTGCAGCAACACTTTTTTTTTTTTTTTTTTTTTTTGTATGTGCTTATTCTTGTGGTATTTCAACAACCGCCAGGAAAAGCACTGACATTTTATGGGATCTCAGGGAATCGGAGAATCTACCAGTTTTTTTTTTTTTTAATTGCAAAAAAAGCCACCATGTCACTATATAACAACTGAAATCTGTTCTCGGAACAATAAAGCCACCAGACTGAATGCAATCTTATATCTCAGCATACACAATTATCCTGCGGTAAGATCAACTCATCAGCCCATACTGTGTTGATCTAATCTATATGTTGTTAAATCATTCTCATCTTATATGAAACCTGCACAGCTGGCCAACTCTCATTTTCTCCATAGGGTACTAACATGGTTTCAACAACCAGCATCAGATCTAAGCAGAATTCTAAAAAATTGTACTTTGTGTTGCTATTCCAACAAAATTTGTCCAGTTTCCCCAGGCCAGGAGACCCTGCTAGTTCAACCAAAAGGCACAGAATCAGGCTTTACTGAAGTGCTCAGCTGGCTCGTTTACTCCTTGCAGAGAGCTGCTTTTCTAGCCACCTTTGCAGTTTTTTCTTTTTCTCTCTCTGAACACTGATAAGATGAGAGATGTTGAAGTCTCAATTTGGTTTATATTACGGTTTTTGAAGGGATAGGTTTCAGCGTGTTACTGTAACAAATACAAAAGTGAAATTGGAAGAGGGAGATTTGAGCTAACACAATTAAAATTTCTTCTTAAAAACAATCCACAGATATCCAGTGCCAAACACAATCTGGAGTCATCAACCAGCATGGACATGAATTAACCTAATAGCTTCTGAAAAAAATACGATCCTAGAAAAAATCCTCCTATTAAAGTAATTAAGTGTTATCAGAATCAAAGAGCCATAATTAAACACAGTTTATTATTAAAACAGCATGTGTCCTAGACAGAGAACACAGGAACAAAGAGAATATAACTTTGACAGCTAATGCCAAAACACACGCCAAGTATCAATACTCAGAACACAGTGGAACTTCTAGCAAGTTCCAGATGCAGTGCCTCTGACTTGGTCATCAACACCTCTGATGGATGTAGGCAGGCTCAAAACTCCTCACAGCTTTGCACAATTGTTGCCAAAGTTCAAGCAGAAATCTTGGGAACCAAGCACATGGCACTGAGTGCAAAACCCCAACAGGGGTTGGGGTTGAGGCAGTGCCAGCTGGGAATGGGTGGTGAGTGAGCATGGCCTTAAGCTTAGACAAGACTTGTCCTACCTGGCAGCGGCTGAAGATGTCCTCCAGGGTTACGTGAACGTTGTAGTGCTTCAAAACCTGCAGGGCTTGTTCCTTTGCCTTTTCTGAACAGTTCACGGAGAAGCACCTTCCTTCTCCTACCTGGGACTGCAGCTTGAAAAGACAAGTCACAAACCAAAAAGACAAAAAATGAGACAAATTCCATGCATCCTGATCCTGATCTGTGTTTGTTCCCCCCCCCCCCAATACATTTAGTTTGGTTTTAATTACAAATAACATTTGCAATTAATGTGCATTTATAGTCTAAGTTTTCATCTAATGGGCACAACAGGTAAAATTTAACACTTAACCACTGCTGCAAATACTTCTGAGACAACTGAAGCAGTACAGTGTTCAACATATCAGACATGTTTGCCCAAGTTCCCTTTAATTTATCATTTAGTGCTGCGGGGCTGACTGGCATAGCAAGAGGAAACTGAATTTGATCACAGCTCTCATGTGGAACCTTACAGATCACACACTGTATGCAAAGGTACAATCAAAGAGATGGTGTCTCATGCCAGTTTTATCACTTCACCCCTTTAAGTTCACTGATGGCCAAAGAGCTTGAAGTGGTTGATGTGGACATCCCTATCATGTTTGTTCCACATTTGGCAGAAAAGTCTCTCTGGGAACAAGAACTGGGAAGTGTCCAGACACATCTTTATGAACATGATGAGTACTGACAGTGAGGTGGGATCTGCTACATCTTTCACTAGCATAAAGGAGCCTAGCAGAGCCATTCTGTCCAAGTGTAGGGCACACAACGGCAAGGGAACAAAGGGAACCAGACATTTCCCAGGATGGTATTGTACGCTGTGAAGCAGTTATTTTCCTTTTGTGATGTTGACATAGTATTTTGAAATTAAAGTTTTGCCAGGTAAGATCATTCTGGACACCGCATTACCTACTGCATCAACTGTACTATAGAGGAACCACAGTCTGGATAAGGAATGGGTAGCATGGCATGGCTGCACTTGCCTCACAGTATCTTATCATGGGGGGAGTTTTCCTCAGTGCTCAGCTACTATCTGGCAAATTAACAACCTAAGTTCTGGAAATACTCTAAGTAACTATTTGAATAGTTGGGAGCTTTCATATTGGTAATTTGTAACAAAGAAGCGCTTCACTCTGGCTCGTGTGCAATCCAGAATAGTTTCCAAATTATTTTTTGGGAAATAACAAAGTGCAAAGGACTTGCAGCAGGCATCATGACATTGTAAACAATGATAGGTTCAATATATTTCCATCAACAATGTGTTTTGAAGTATATATCATGAAGGGCTCTCAACATCAGGTGCTGAGGGTAGGGTTTTGCTTTTTTTTTTAATTATTATTTTATTTTATTTTTTTTTTATGTGTGTGTATATCTATAGAAATAAAAAACCTCCACAGCTTCCACAGTGATCCATGCTTGGTGACTTCCATTCTCTTCCTTCCAAGCCAGAAGAAAAATCTTTAAGTGTTGAAACTATGTCAAAGTGCAGCGAGTCAGCAAACAAGAATCTTTCTGATAAAATGCACGGGGATTGAGCTGTCTTTCACCTGCCAGTGAGGCCAAACAGAAATGCTTTGTTCTGGGATTGTTTGGCTTTATTTTTTATTTTCTTTAATGGAGGGCAATCACACTCCCACTGATGAAGTACTATGCATAAAAGACATTTCACCCCAACCTTTGACCATTCAGAAACAACAGAGAGCCTCACAAGACCCTTTACATAGTTCTTAGTGCAGGAAACATGAAAAAGCCTAGCCAGCTGTTGCTTTCACATCTGTCTTGTCCTCTTCTCTACTCTGAACATCCTGAACCATACAAGGATACAATGCCAGAAAAATACCAGAAGCTCTGAACACTTACAGTCTGATATGGTAGTCCAGAGGTTAAAATGACCCTTCCTTCCTGTCGGGCAATCTGGAAAAAAACAGTAAAAATTGTAAGGAACATGGGCTGAAGCTACCACTGGATTCAAGCTTTCCTCTCAGTCAAAACAGAAAGAACATGAACTGATGATATGGAGTCGATCTCTATACGTCGACAAACACCAGGCCAAGAGTATTTGGGTCTGGTTCAACAAGATGTTTTTGACAGCAATAGCTGCTTAAGGTATCACTCGCTCCATACATGTCCCCTCCCTGCCAATACCCGCCTTGCCTCACATGTGCTGGAACAGATACTTGTGCATCTGCACTGCAGATGGTCCAGGGAACTGATACACCTTGAAATAATCCTATCAAAAAGCTTTCTCTCTCTCTTTTTTTTTTTTTTTTCTTTAACCCAGACTCTTTCTGTTTCCACGGTCTGGTTCACTAAGAAGCAAGCAGTTCTGCTCTCACAGCAATAAACAGGGGAGAAAGGAAAAATACCCCCTAAGCAGGTAATTCCGGAAAAAAAATAAAAGTAAAAAACAAGGTAAAAAAAAAAGTAAAAAAAAAAAAAAAAGTACTATTAAATGTGCCTGTGAGCTTCATAGACATTCACAGAATGATCTTCACATCGTAAAGGTAAGACAGTGTTACTCTCCCAACAGCCCAAGAGCAGACATATGGCAATTATGCACCCTTTCCAGGCTATAAAGAACATCTCCATCAGAGCTTGTCTTCTGGCTTGCAGTCCTATGCTTTTATCAGAGGTCTTGTCCTTCATGGGAAAGGTCTGCACTGAGTTAACAAGGGTCTCATTCCAACCTTCACAATAGAGTCAGAGAATCTTTGAGATGGTTTGGTGCCAAAAGAAGATACTAAGTTTGGAACTGCAGTTCTTCAGAAAGACAAAAGTATGGCTGACCTTTGTATGATTAAGTGACATCACTCCCTTCCACCTCTTCGCCCTCTCCTCTTGGAGGGGAATAGTTTCATGGATGTAGCAATAGAAGGATTCCCATGTGAACCTGCACTTCTGCTCTGCTAGTGCTGACAAGAGATTGGCACTTTGAGGTAGGCATGAGGTTTTCTCTTCTCTGGCTTCGATTCTGCTGGAAGCCCTTGTATTTTTCACTATTTCCAGATGTGTGTCACGGAGCTCTCTCTTCTGGATCAGAGTCTCAGAAGCTCTCTCTTGATCACTCTTTAACCTTGGCAGGAGGGATTTGGGATCTGAGTGTTGTTGCACTTTCCAGGCAGTCTGACAACACCAAATACAGCCAGGGAATACCAAACAAACAAAACAATGAATTTTTTTAAACTTTGTCTTGGATAGCTACTCTTTTAAGACTCACTTGACCTATGGCAACATGAAACAAGGGGAAGAACACTCTGAAGGCACCCGGTAGTAAAATGAGTAACCATTTTTTCCTATCTTGACCTTTCCTCCTTCTTATATGAAGTCACTGCTTTGGCTGCCAATTCTGCACTGAGAAGGTGATTGGCAAGAACTTCTAAAGTACCTTCCTACAGGCACAATTACTGTATTTCTTTCAAAATCAACTCTGTCTCACAAATAAAAGAAAAAAAACCCTCTAGGAACAGAAACATTGAAGTGGCAGCAGAGACAACCCCCATACAATCGTACTACATACAGACTGGATTACTAAACAGCTCTGCCTACAAAACATCCTCATGGCACATTAGCAATAGAAGTCCAGAAAGGCAAGAGTGAAACTTTACCATAGTGATTTACCAACACGGGAAAAGAGATATGAAATTCCTTTAGACCCATGTGTGCTTCAGGATATGTCTGAGGATTTCACAGCTGGAACACTCCATTCTGACTTCCTGCATCCAGGGTTAATTAGTTCAAGCTTGATAAATCCCCTTATCTAAATGGCTCTGCAGAGACAGGCAAAGAACATCAAATAAAAAGAAGGAAAGCAGTAACTCTTCCAGTATGTTCTTTTTTGCCTCTGGAACAATCACTGGGAGAAATGTGCAGAGCCAGAAAACCCATGTGATAGCACACATCTGACCAAAACCCACAGAGGAGACATGCTGCAGAAAGGGGCTCAATTCCTTCTCTTCTCCTGAAAGAAATAACCAAGTGCATTGCCAGGGCCATCTGGGAGATGTGTGCTCACAGACACAAACAGAAAGAATTCAAGCAGAGTGTCGGGGTGGTGTCAGAGTCTTTTGCTCCATCCCAAGTGCTGCAGAGAGGGCATTGTCCTCAGTTTCACAATCTATTAAGAAGATAGTATCAACTTCCTTTGGAAAAGGCTGAGACCTTCTGGATAAAAGTCACTCCCTAATAACTTAGGATTACTACTTAGCCTTTTACATGGCTGTCTGTTCAGCTAACTTTCATCTTGCAGAGGTGAATGAGCAGAAATGAATTACTACAAGACAGACCTGTAAGGGCAATGACAGATGAGAGAGGGCAGAGAGAGACCCTGTGTTTGGAAGCTAGCACTGGCAAAGGAAAGATTCTTGACAACCTAAAGGATTTCGAACTAAAGCCAAAGAAGGTTTCAAAAACAGTGCCACAAATTTGTACTTTAAAGGAAAGAGAAACTGTGCTTGACGTTGTAGCCAAGGCCTTGCACGACATGTGTTGGGCAGCACCACATGCCCTTGAAGAGGCAAATTGCAGCGTTCCATTTGCAAGGTAGCAGTTCAGGAAAGGCTGTGACCATCTTGCTGTGGCAGAGGCCCAGCAGTGACCCTAAGCCTAGGCCAGCAAGGGCCCAGTTCAGACAGAAGTAGACAGAAAGGAGTAGACAGCGAGCATCTGCTTCAGGATGTGTACCCCAAAAGCACCCAGCCAGCAATCTACTGGAGAAGTGGATCACAAAACTCAATTCAACCCTGAAGTCTTCCTATCCATCATCTGAGCCTCTCTTAAAATGCAATGTCCCAGACAGTTAACTGATGAGCTTAATAACTATAAATGCACTCAGTCCAGTCCTGCTGTGCACTTGCTGTAATGCTGGTATTTCAACCCGACACTTCTCTTCAGCAGTCCTGAAAATCATAAATTGCAAAGAGTTACAGCATGATTTCATAACACGGCCTCAAGTACTAGATTAAACCCTAAACCTAGTCTTGCTTCTTAATGCAGGAGTATTTGTAACAAGGTCTCCAGAGAAATTCTTCTGCTGACCAAACATCAAAAGCTATGTCCTAATCTCAAAGGCAGTTCTTCATCTGTCCTCTGCGAATTCACTGTGCATAGTGGTGGGAAGGTAGAAAGACTAGCAAACCCAAAGAATGCGGTTTACATCAAAACTATGGAGAAAGACATTCGAAACTGAGATGAGATCAGAGATTAGATTTTCCCGTCACATGAAGCTCTGCTAACGGCAGTATCGTAAGTCCCCTTTGTGTCCCCTGGATCCAAACCAGGGGGACAAGCCCAGGGCAATTCAGATCCAGGTACACAATGCTCCCTCTGGCTCCTGAGACTCAGCCAAGCCTAGGCCTCTTCTCCAACTTGCCAGTTCACCTGGGGGAGTGCATATAGCCCTGTGAGGGAACCTTTTATACCATGGGAGCTGCAGGAAGCCATTCCTACCAGCCTTCTAGATATTATCACACTTCAAAAGATACCAAGTTTGTCTCAGTGTGCAGATTATTCTTAGAGATGAGGATGATTTTGAAGACCAAGAGCACAGTCCATTAAAAACAAACAAACAAACAAAAACCCCACAACTCCACTTTGAGGACTTCTGAATCCCTTTGAGATTCCACCAAGCCTTTTCTTAGACATTAGTGACCTAAGAAACGAATGTGATTTTCTTATGAGCTTCTGTGCGCTTCTGAAGTGCAGCACTGTTAAGATCTACTGCAGTTACCTCAGGCTGCTGGGCAATCCTTTAAGGTTAGTATAAGGAGCATCCCACTGCTCCACCAAATTCTGCAAAACTGCAGAGAAGAAGCACACCCACTGAAATTTTCCCACCTCCTTCCAATTACCCGCCTAGACAGCCCAAAACAGGGACTTAAAATTACTTACAAAGAAGTTTGTAGAAAAGAAACCAGAAGACCCGGCCAGAAACAGAACTGGGATAGGATTTGATAAGTAAAGAAAAATGTATTTAAATAGAAATAACATTTCTTTATAGGGATAGCAAAAAAGAATGCAAAGGGTGGCTTACCCCAGTAATGGCAGCTTTACATACAGAATGATGCTGCATAAGAGATACTGAATATCTACTTTCTTTACCAGTAACAAAACTAAATCCCTAGGGGGATGGGTGTATGCAGAAATATCAAGGCTTGGGATGGAGTCAGAAGCCCCTGGTAAGGAACAGCTGGATGCACGCAGCCCTTCTTCAAGAAAGACCTCCCTATTTTGCCACAGAGTAGGGCGGCAGGCTTGGGCTAGTCTAGACCATTATGCAAAGCCACCTTGACACATTTTTTACACAAGGTGCCAGACCAGAGTACTGCTGTCAGGCAAGACCATGTTTCAGGGAAAACACATGGCAACCCCTGTCTCTAGTTCACAGGCTGCTTTAAGTCAGGTCCAGCACAGCTGGTGCAAATATTCATCCCCCAGCTGCATATCTGCTTTGCCAAACAATTGTGTGCACAGCACTACAGCAGCTAGGATATCAATGCAACATGGTAAAAATGTCGCTGCCACCCCAACAAATGAGACTTGGAAAAATGACACAGTGCCCACACTCAGACACAAAACTGCTCTTCCCAGAGAGGCTGGTACTTTTGAATAGAAGGCTAAATGTTTTTCTAAGGGTGGGCTGCGAACTCTTTGCCCTCAACATGAGGAAAGATTTGAACACAGAAATAAAATTTCAGTAAGAATTTATATTTTCAGTAAGAATTTATATTATTTCACCATTATTAAAGACTTTTTGTGTCCATGATTATGATAGTAGTTTTAATCAATCACTTCCCCAGTTTAGTTCTAATTAAATGGCACCAAGAAATAAATACAGAAGAATGTAAACGGGTGTCTTCTCACAGAAACTGACTGTGGGCAAACAGTGGAACACGCTGGCTCCTGCATCAGTGGTCCTGCTCTCATATTGCAGCAGATCTGAGATTGCAGATTTGACATGAGAAACTTGCCATGATAACTGTTGTCCAAAATAAAGCATTTAGCGAATACACAATATGAAGCAATACACAGGACACAGACTTCAAGTTTATCCTGGGAATGGGGTTTCTCACACCAATGCACGAGCATTACTCTTATTACTATCACATGCATCGGTCTAAAAAATAAATAAATAAAAAATCAACGGCTGCCCAAGCACAACTTATAAAGCTCTCAGGCTTTGTCTGATCTCATAGAACAGAAGGTGAAGGAAAAGCCCTTCTTGCCTAGCAATACTTGAAGTCACTTCGACAAGTGACAGTGAACAATAAGGACCAAATGCCAGGCTACTCAGGAGTGCTTGGTGCAAGGAGACATGCAACATGGCTGTTAAGTCATTTTAGGGAAATGACCGTAATGCAGAACAAACACCATATCTGTATACACTTACATGTTCCTGGTGATGCTAGTTTGAGACTGTGTTGGAACAACACCCAAACTGTCAATCTTGTGTTTGTTGACCAGGATCCAAACCTTTATCCTGGACTTTGCAAAAACATTTGCTGGTTTTTGGGTGTACAGCATTCAACATTCAACTTTTATTCAATTGAGACTGACAGATATAAAGCAGAGTGGGCGGAGTCTATTTTTATCTTTGATTACCCAAGCACAGATCAAAGGCTCTGCAATACAGCAACACTCCAAGGGTTTTTGATAGTGAAAGGATGTTTGTCTGGTCACCATAGAGAAAGCAATGTAAAACATCCTGTCTGTAGCACGATAAGGTATCAGGATGAGAAGCGGAGACAGGGCTCTGGGGGTAGGCAGTGAGAATTAGTTTGTTTAAATGACTTGTGCAAGTTTGGCAGAGATGAGATATTAATTATTTCTGCAGAAGTTAGAGTTTGCCCAGGATTCAGGCCAAAAAGACATCTGAAGAGGAAACATGCTGTGCACCAAGCTGGGTGATCAGTGCACATTTGATAGCAACACACTGTGTGGGCTGGATATCTCCATTTCTGCCATAGTAGAAATATGTCTGAAATGAAGAAGCATGTGTCTCTCCTCGGAAAGGCAGACGGTCAAAGTGGTTATGGGAGTCCAGATCAATGTTTGTTGTCCCTGTGAATGTTAGACACTCTTCCTTTCCCAAATATTCCACTGCAATTTGTGGCTGATCAACTTTGAGTCATCTCACAAGCTGGCAGGCAGCTAGGAGCAATTTTATTATGGAAATTTTTCCATTCATACTGAACAGCCAACTTCTAATTATGTTTCTTCTTGATTGACCCAGGCAGAAGGCTGGTAAATGGTTCTGGCTGAACCAGAGAACTGTGTCTCATATAGGCACAAGAGGAAGCATGGGCTGGGCAGTTCCTGCAAGTCACTATCCAGTAACTGAGCAAGCAGCAGACCTTCTCCAAGGAGTGCAGATGGGAACTATAAACATGCATGCATAACTAACCTCAGCAGCTTTCCTATGGTCATCCTCATTCTCCAGCATCCGGACATCTACACCAAGGCAGCGAAGATAGCGTCCGAGGCCTTGCAGCATGTTATCACAGACGACACTGAACTCTTTGGGGGAAATGGGAACAGGGGGACATGAGGTCTCCTTGTCAGATCCTTGGAATTGCTATAGAAAAGCAAGAGATCAGTAAGCAGTAGAACGGAAGACTGATTGCCATTACACTCGCGCTTTTGCTTCCCTGCATTCATTCAACCATGATAAACTCTACTGTCCCCTGCCACATGTATTACAATTTCCCTCATGCTCTGCAATACCTCTAGCTCTTCCTTCATGTCCTTTCTTCATTGACCACCCACCATTGGGCAGGAGGCAAGACATGATGGGGATATTTCTAAATTAGACATTTACTCACTGGCCAACCAGCCACCCAAAGCAGGGATCTGCACCCTTTCCCTGGAGAAATACCAACTTGGCCTTCTGTGATCTACAGACACTGATTTCCATGAAGTCACAGAAATACCTCTTCAAGACTGCTATTCCCCTCTCAAATTAGGCTGCAAATAATATAGATGTGCTGAGGTTATTCTGTGGTAGGGGGATCTGACAGACAGAGGGAGAAACAGGTAGACAAAGCAATCACGTCAGCCTCATTATCTTCGGAAGTTTAAAAATAGACAGTGCCTGAATTCTGTTTATTTCATTTCAAATGCTCCTGGGTGAGTTCCTGTAGTTGGAAGCTTTGTCTTTGGAGGCTCCCAGAAGTTACAATAGCTAAATTCATGGAGAAGGGAAGTTATTACGGAGTCTCCAGGGTTCAGCTTTGCCTTCAGGAACTGGAGTCAGCTGGGATGGCTGAAGAAGACAGCCACCATCTACGTGGGGCTATGATTGTGATTTTATGCTCTTCACAGCATTTCAGATTAGCTCTGCAGGAGCTGACTCAGGCCTGGAAATGCTGTAGAGCACCATGCAGATACACCTGGCCTGACTGAACTAGCTCACATCCTAGAGCTCAGTTTGTATGATGACACCTCTCAGAAGCTGCTCCATGCACTCAAAGCTCTGCAGCACTGGGTGGACTGGCTGGACTGTCACTGGTTCCTGAAAGGACACTGGCAGATGCCCTGAGGCATCAGGATGCTGTGATAACAGATCAAGCTGACCCTTCGTTGTTGAGGTAGTTGGAAGACAAGACACTAACTCTGTGCTGCTGCCTCTGTTCAAACAGATGTAAAGGAGCAGCAGCTGGCTCTTAGCTTGTGTTTATTCAATGGCCGGCAATGTTATACGTAGATTTTTTTCTCACGTTTCATGCCAGCAGAATGCAAAAGGCTTCTAAAGGAGAACAGTGTCATTAGCCCCACTTCAGACAGTGGACAAGGAAGCACTAGCAAAAAGAGCTTGGATTCAGGCAGGACACAGTCAGAAGAAGTCTGCCTTTTTGAGTCCCAGGCCAAGTTTTATCAACCACCTCTTGGCTAATGAATCTGACTATACAAAACACAACGATGACCCATGAGTTCACAAGGTAATTCAAGCCTGGAATGCTAACTTTCCCCATCTCTGCAGCAGCCAGTCAGATCTGTTGTAACATACAATTTTCCCATGAACACACGAGTGCTTAGGAAACTACTAAGCAGCTTTGTGTTTTACCGCCTGACTAAGACTAATAGGATAGTTTACATTCACGCATGCTTGATAAGGAGGATCCTGGTAGCTGTAAGCGAGAGTATCTCAGTCCAAGCATGGAAGGTAGTACTGCCTTCTAGAGATAAATTCACATTTGGGACTGCTTGGAAGGATACGCAGCCATAGCGAGTCTCGTCAGTTAATAAACAAACCTTGTCTTCTGTTGATGTTTTCATAGGTGCATAAACAACCAGATGGCTGCATTTTAAAGGTAAAACTTTATTACTAAGAGAGAAGGTCCAGTCACGTTCTGAAATATTTAAGAAGTCACATAGCTCCAAGTTGCCAGCTGAGTTTTAAGGCTTTACCACAACATACACTATACACTGAAAGCGTATGCTAGTCACAGTGTATGTGGTGGTGGGCTGGGTGCCAGAAACAAACCATCAGCAGAAAGACTTTTTTGATTTATTGTTTTTGACTTTGCAGACTTTTACTGCAGGCACAATAAAGGAGGCATACCCATTGTGAAACCATAATGTAGAAGGTTAGTTAAAAGCCAAAGTAAGGAAATCAGAGTTTAAACCTGATTAATGCACCACCTAGGCCACAGAATTCAAACCCACACTAATGAGGAAATGCTGAAGGAGCATTCCTACTAGCAATGTTAGCTAGATTCTGCCACACATTTTGCGAAGACCTAAACCTAAAATTGCAGGGAAACCTGAACTGAGGCACACAAAGGAGGAAACACATCTTAGCAGTAAAGGGGAGGAGCAAGAAAGATGTTTGCTGCAATAGTCCTGAGAACAGACTACAAACAGGCATGCCAGGCATAGCTAATAGTATGACTGAGAGACAAGGCAACATATGATTTGCAGGGGTCTTGAGCAACATGCAACTCTTTGAAGATGTTTACAAACCTGTCCACAAGGTGACGGTACCTCTTGTTTATTCAGCTGCTTCTTTGCCCTGGCTTTTATGCTTGGTTTTCCCACCAGACTCTTAGTCAGGTCTGAACTCAGACCAAAGCTTGCTGGATCCTTACACAGTTTCTCGTAGATCTCCAGCAAGCAGTATGCATCTGAAGCTGAAAAAAAACAAAAAACAAAAACAACAACACACACACACAAAAAATGAATATGAGCATCAGCTGGTTTCTTTCAAAAGCCAAAAAGAAGCTTTCCTGATGCAAAGAAAAGCCAGCATCTTTGTAAATGTCACTGAATGCACACATCCTGTGAAGCTTCAGCTCATTAGTGTCACAGAATCATAAAATTTGAGTTGGAAGGGACCTTAAAGATCATCTAATTCCAACCCCCCTGCCATGGGCAGGGACACCTCTCCCTAGATCAGGTTACTCAAAGCCCCATACAATCTGGCCTTGTCATACCCTGTACTCTTTTATTGATTCAGTGACCATCATAACCTAACACACAATCACAAAGAGTCAAGGCAAGGAAGCCCAAAACCGATAGGCCCTCTGTTGTCTCTCACTGTAACGTAATGCAAATTGTAGTGTGTCTGTTTAAACCACCAGGTAAGATAGCTTCAGCCAACCCATTTCACTCTCCATTGTTAGTGAGCAGCGGCTTGCCCATGGTTTATTACTGCATCTCAGGTATGGGAAGGTAAATTCCCATTAGATGCAATATCTTAAAAAGTAATAACTGAGTTGTTTGCAATCACCTGCCCACACGCACTGCCATCCAGCCCCTGTTCATTGCAACGGGAACTAAGTCTCCAAGCCAGTTAAGCCTGTTGAGTTACAAGCCTTGGTGATTAACTTTTGTGGGAACTGTGTCAACTTCAAGGATAGCTGAATTTAACAAAGGGCTGGTTCGCTTCAGTAGGCTGTCCTTTGATGCCTCAGGAAAAGATTTAGACTCAGACTTCTGACTCTGGGGTAATCAGCAGTAAAAACCACTGTTGCCTCCACCATACCAATTCTGTGCTACAGTCTTTGACACCATGTCTATCCATTTTTAACATTGCTCTAACAAGCACTTCAATATGACAAATAAACACAGCACTTGTTGCCCAGAAAGGCTGTGAAATGAGGCAGAAGGAAGCGGACTTTCTTCCTTTCATTTACTGAGAGGAGTATCCACTGAGATGTTTCATCAGACAAAATCTGCAAAGCACAGGAATTCTTTCATATGGGAAATAATGAATGACGGGACAGATTAAAATTCAACCATTAAAGCTATGTCTGCAAAAAGACAAATATACCATGTGCTGGCTTCTCTGAACAGGAATTAATCCACAGCCATTTTCTCCATTTGCTACTTAACGATTTTTCTGGTGACAGACAACAGACAAACATGTCATCTAATGGACAAATGTAGCACCTTGTGACAGAGTCAGTGACCAGACCTGCATATATGATCTGTTCCTCCCGCAATGGCCGTTTCTCCCAGTTAGACAGCTGCTCTGTTTTATCTAGAGGTTTTCCCAGTACACGTTGTACCAAGAGGCTGAGCCCTTTCTCTGGCTGCCTGATCCCTTTATCCTCATAGCTCTGCTCTGGGGACGGTATATCAACCTTCTGGCTGCCCTTCTTCCAGTCAATGGAGCTCTTCTGAAGCTGATGGAAAAAGAAGGATATAAAACACATGGTTATAAAACAAATTCTACACCACCTCCTGTTTTGGTGGGTGGGGTCACACAGCAACTCTATCATTTTTATATCTTGCCTGGCACATTGAATCCCATTGTCTCAGACAAGGGCTGGGATGACATTAGATATATAAAGTGTCTGATTATTTGCTTAACAAACACAGTTGCTGGAAAGAAATCTGCTTCATAGCCACAAAGGAAAAAGTACAGACGGACAACATTGCATCATAGCAGTGGGGCTGTGATAGTGACATAAAGGAGATTTGCAGGGTGCTCAACCACACTGAAGACTGTTGGACACCAACTTCATATAAGTTCAGCACCTTTCTCCTCCTGGATCCAGAGAAAAGGTATTCCTACAACACAGTGGGCAACAGCCTTTCTGAAGTTGCCATTTCTCAGATAAAACTGAGGCAACAGTTGTTGGCAGGTACTTCAGACGCCACTGCACTTCCCAGGTTAAGCTATCAGTCCCAAAGATCTGGATCCTCCCCAGTCCACAGTTTTAAACATACTCTGCAAATTTTACCCATTAAAATGGTTGTCCTTAACATTTCTGCAGAATGCTAAAAAATAGTGTGTGTTAAGCCATAGACATCTGTATCTCCGATGCACAGAAATTCCTGTACTTAACTCACCTGCAGCCCTTCTGAAATGTGATGAGTTTTCTACAAATTATGAGCTTCATATTTGCTTCAACATATTGTTGGAATATCAGTGTTTGTACAAGAATTTATTCTTTCCACGTTCAAGTATGCCTTGTGCTTAGAAACTTCTTCCTAACTGAATGGAGCTATATCTCCATTTTGATTACATTTTCATAACTTGTATGAAGGCTATGAAAAGATTATTAGTAGATCAAGCACTCACTTTTTAGTTGATGAAAACTAAATGCTTCTGTCTTTTGCTACAAAATCAGATTACCCTTGATGCCAGAAGAGGAAAGGGCCTATTCACTCTCTTAGCCATCTCCCTGCCAACACAGGACATGAAAGTACAGTGCTGTGAAATCATGACAGTTATCTACCAGCACACAAGCAGGAGACACATTTTTCTGTATCTTCACATGTTCAGCCTTACTTGTTTGTCTACTGTGAGTAGGTCCACTACACCTCGTGATTGCTTATCCATGCCTTTCAAAGCAAAGCATGTGGCTGCAAGACTGTTAAGGTCTCCAGACATCCCATAACCTGGAGAGAAAAACACCACACAGTTAGAAAAACTCACATCATGGCTAATGCACTGCAGTTTTTTTGTTTTGTTTTGTTTGTTTGTTTGTTTTGTTTTGTTTTGTTTTTCTAGCTTGGAGTTAAAATGCTGATAATATATGTGTAAACTTTGGTGGAAAGACTGTTCTGATAGGGAACAATGCATGTTCAATGCATATCTCTCCTGTTCCGAAGAGATACTCTTGCAGATCAAGACTTGGAGAGAAGAAAAGGTAGATGAAAAATGCTGAGTTTAAACGGAACTTTGTTAAAATCTGCTAGATCAGTGAAAGGTGAACAGAGCAAGAAGCCTTTAGCTTCTAAGAACTTGAAAGAGAGAATTATGAATTTGCCCTTGAACTCCTGCCAAAAAGCCTCTTGACAGAATTGAAAACCATGTAAGATCAGGTAAACTACTGTATGGTAAGTTGGAGAATGCTGGTGTCCAGAAGGACTGGTTGCAGACAGGGACAGCAAATCCAGAAAGCTCTGGACAGTAGACTTCCCTAGACCACTAAAGGTTGGGTGCAACTAACCAAAGCAATCCTAAGCCTGAACAGGGAGGCTAATTCAGAAATCTTGAGTCTTGCCCGAAACAGGGAGACATTTCTAAAATTACCAGTTATTTGTTCTCCCTGATTCTTGTTATGGCAGTCTTTGAATACCTAGGGCTACAAAAGGTGATCTCATGATAACTGGATTGTGAGAAAGACAACCCCAACATGACCAAGGCATTTTCTGCAGAACTGAGCTGCTTTAGAGATCCATATGTTACCTAGTTTAATGATGGCTGCATCTGAGTAGAGCATCTGGATGAAATGGGGAAGCTTCTCCTTCTCACCCTCCATCTCAGCTTGTTCCAGGAGCTGTGGCAAATCAAGCAGGAACACCTCATCCTTCACAGCGATTTGAAGGAGGGAGACGCGGGGCTTCCCAACCATGCCGAATGAAGGTCTCCACTCCATGTCAATAGCAACAATTTGTCCAGGCTGCAACACAGACAAAAACTTCCTGCACTTGCAGATTGTCCTTAAACATAGCTGGGACCAGCTCGAGCAACAGTCAGTATCCAGAATACAAGTGTTTCCTTTTCAACAACTGCATCTCTTTGCTGGTGTGCAAACTACAACAGTCTCAAGTGACTTTCATAGCACACTTGAGTTATCCCCTTGGGGCTTCCTTGCTACAGCAATTCCCAACACATTCCCCAGTCAGACAAGCCTTTAGGCCTCACTGCAGTCCTTGACTTCTGGAGGGAGACATTTGATGGCAGTGACCCACATACAATCCCATGTAGCGGCCTGTTACAGAGTTTCTGCTCCTTGATCTTGCAGATACCAGAGTACCAGTACACTCACCTGCAGCACCTTTTCCCAGCACGGCAGCATCTCTTCCCACTTTTGCAGGAAATGAATATTTGCACGTGGAATAGGAAGCTGGTAATAATCCTTCTTGTTGACCTCTTCATAATTCTCTGCTTTGGTGGCCTCTTCTACACTGCACAGAAGCAGATGCAATAACTTTAAACAATGCAACGAGGGGAAATCCTGGTTTGGAGGAACTTTGGATCATGAAGTCTTAAGCCCCTGATTTCAACCTGGTCCTCTGTTTCCCCATGCTACCTAACTCTTTCTCTTTCCTCATTTTACATGTAATCACTGTCTTTTGCATCCTGTCTCATCTTCTCTTTTTATTTCTATAAATGGTCACAGAAATAGCACCGTGTCTGAGACCTCACCACACTAATGCATTGTATCCACAGCAAAGAAAAGTCAAACCAAAACACTTGTGTTAGAGTCCCAGTCCCTGTCCTCAGTTCTCATCCCTCTTTCCCAGAATTGATGAAATTTGGATGACAAAGTTGGGCAGCTGTTTCCACATTCAGAGATAACACATTTTAGATTTACTGCTTTTTGCCCTGGAGGTTAACATGGAAGTCTGCTAGTTCCCACGGTGTAATACATAACAGAGAAGTCATCTCTGACCAGCATTGTGTCCAAACAGGAGCTTCACACTTCCCCCCAACATAAACTGGCTCAGAAAGAGAACCTCAGACTGCTTCACACTAAGATCACATCCAGCCGGGAACTGGTGAGTCTCTCTCATCATTGATAGTGCAATGGTTTGGGAAGACATCATGTACTGCCTGTTGCAGCTTCTCCTTCTTTACTGGCTTCCCTGTAAAATGTTTGCATACTCCGTACAAGAACATCTGCCCTGTACTGCACAGCCACTACATTGCCAGCTGACCCCACAGACCATGTGCCTGGCCTATGCTACTCCCTCCACTTGGTTTAGGATGGTACCGTGCAAAGAAATTCACTATCTCTGTATTTAACACACTGGAATTGTTGGGAAGATGCCTGCAGAATGAGCTAACTGATTTCCTACAACAGGATCTTACGCAGCACATTTTCTTTACAAAATGCAGCAGAGTCTCTTGAAATGGCCTTTTAACTGGAAGGTCAGCATATTGCTGTGGTGTCTCAGCCAGATGATGCAATCAGAGGAAAGAAACTAATAAAAATATCCAGCTATTTTGGACATATCACAAATTTTTGGACACTCTCTTTCCCATAGAGACCTGAAATGGTTTATTATTTGAGAAAATATTTACTAACCTTATGTTTAGGGAACTGTGTGATTAATTTTGTAGCAGAGCAGCTTTCACTGTACAAACACTCCTTTCCATGCGTTTGTGTGCATGCGGAAGTCAATATTTGTGTAAAATATTTAATGAAGGTGTGCAGTCTCAGGTCTCCAGGAATATTCTCGCCTGCAGAGTTCAGGAGCAGCATGTGGTGTGAGCAGTGACAGAGATGATGTCAGTTATATGCTGGTACCACCTTGTTCTCTACACTATGAGCACCCTCTCTGGAAACCTGCTGCTTTGTTAGCTCAATAAATAACATAGCAGAAAGTTTGTTTTATTAGATTCCAAGGCTCCAATTGATTTTATAGCAGCTACTGCAGCAAGTACCATGACTGGATGAGTAAACTGGGGCAACAAAGGGTTTTGCTTGTCTGCCAGAACTCATCATGAATGGCACAGCACATCCTAATCTGTGTGCCTTCACTCCACCTGAGCATGATACAGGCTTCGTGGAGCAGAGACATGTAGTGAGATTCCTAACTTCTTTGGTTTTTATCTCCCTAGATGCACAGTCTGTGGTTAGGTCACACTCTTGTTAACCACCTCTTTGTGTTTTGAGGGATTACACCTCATGCAAAAACCTCCTGGCTCCTAACAGGCGGCTGGTACAGATTCAGGAGGGAGGAGGAAGCAGCTCCACCGATGCACCGGAGCTAAGCAGAAGCAGGTCCTAGACAGACAAGAGTTTCCTGTGCTCCAAGAAAGCCATGTACTGTCTGGAGAAGTGAGCCTTTGCAGTCCGTGTTTGAGGGTGAATACTTGTGTCATATTTCCTGAGGTTACATGGAACTTGAACATGAACCAGTGCAGATCTGCACTGGGAGAAAGATCAGATCCCTGATCATGAACTGTTTAAGACTATCTGTGATATCCCCCCCAAATATCAGCATTAAGAAGTAGGTACTCATTTAATTACTTGTAATTCAATTTAATCCAATCTATATTCCAAAGATACGATTTTTAGTTAAGAAAAGATCTTTTTTTATTTTTTTATTTTATTTTTATTTTATTTTTTTTCAGAATTGCCTTCTCTAGGAGATGGAAATCTACTGTGGTACTGTGGTGCTTTTTAAAATAGACCTGATGATAAACTTGTTAGAGCAGGTAACCTTGCCCAGTCTCAGGCTTGCTCTACTTAAAATGGTCTCCTTAGTGAAAGGTCAGCATTAACCAGACATCCAGTGGCTGTTGTTCAATGGAGTTCATAATTCTGACATATGATACCAGTAGGAAAGTTTTCCTCTAAGAACATATAGTAAAAGGAAGCACTCGTCATCAGGATGCGGTTGCGTGTTCTGTAGAAACATCTGAAAGCCCCAGACTACGTGGGGTAGCAAAAAAGGGCATGCAGACTCTGCCTCTGCTTTTGCACTAAGAGCATGGAGCTGAAAGGTTCCAACTTGCTACCAGAGGAGCAGGGATCATCAGCTTTCTGCTGGCTTTAATCCTTCCCAAACAGGCAATAAGTGATATCACCAACAACTCCTGGACCACAGTTCATTTCAAGTCAGATTCAGATTCCCATTACATGCACTGAAAATTCAGACCCATATATGAACTTACTGCCTCGTATTACCGGTTCCAAACATTTCACAAGTGAGGGTAAAAGAGACATTGGGCAAATGGTACCAAGTCCAGACAAGCACAGCATCCTCAGTAAGGTCACTGATGTCTATAGCAATGGAAGAATCCTAGGGGACCCCAAAATCATCACTCTGCTTCCTCTTTTCTGTTTTTGACAAAAGACCTGACTCTACCACGTGATTGCTCCTCAAATGTCACCAAAGCTTTGAGCTATGCTGCACTGAAACCAGACAGCCCACAGATCTCCTGTATTTGCATCGAGTATTCAGGGATTGGTCCTCTTCTATGCAGAGAATACAATTAGACGAATTCCTGTTCTTGAATGAGTGGAGAAAATGCTGCTTGCTTGCAACAGGTCTCCAAAATGCCTGTGCGATTAGCCTGAACCCAAGGACTGTGGTAGCCTGCAGCCTTGCAGGAGTTTGGTTCATGAACACACGTGGGCACAGAGGCTACCAGGCTGTGTTTATGGGACCAGATCTCACCCAGACCAAGGTTCCAGATATCCTGTGCAGTCCTGGGTGAGACCTTGACAGGACTCGCAGCATCACCTGCCATCTCTGCAGTTCCTCAAGACTTGGCAGTAGCCTGCATATGTGCAGGCCTTTTTGCAGGAAAAAAAAAAAAAAAAAAAAAAAAAGAAAAAGTTTTTAAAAGGGTGCCAAATAAGGCAATCTCTCAATAATTTGCTTTAAAAAAAGCTTGTGGACAGACTCACTGAAGCATGGGAGAAACACCATGACTTGTGGACAAAAAGGGAGCAACTGAGGACTCAGCAAATTATTTGCAATGCATCACTTATCCAAATGCAGCCATTCTTCCTCTGTACAGCATAGCTAAGCAACTGTCTGGGATATTGCTGCACGAAGAGGATGATTTGGAGCTGCTATCTCCCAGACACAGCACAGAGTACCCAAAATCAGAACTACAGAGCTCTGGTACTCCTCCACATTTAGCACACTGTGGGGATCAGACAGTTTCTAATCTTTTAATTGGCTATATTTGGCCTTCCTAAACTTTGAGCCTCTTCTCAACTTTCTGCGGCTTTGGCTGCACTCAGCGCTGAACCTGGCCGACCTTTTCCCTCAGCAGACCCTTCATCCTACCCCTTTGCTCCTCCTGCACCAGCAGGTTCACAGAGAGCCTCGGCTGGGGCTGTTTGCCCAGTTCTCTGCACTTGAAATTAAGGAGTTTTAAGAACCCATCTTAATAGAAGGGTTCCTTTTTGCAGCTCTGCCTTTGCACTCCCCTATCGGGTCACGCAACGGAGTGAAGTTAGGAGAGGAAATGTGGCTGCTGCAGGCTAATGTGCTGCATACAACACAGGGGTTCCAAAGCAGAAGAGGAAATGTGGTACTGCATTACGGGGATTGCATTAGAGGAAGGAAAAGGGATGGCAACTAATTAGGGTGCTAAAGGCTTCTTAACCTCACTTGGTAAATTTGTGCCTGGGAGTCTGGTTTTATCCGAAATTCAGTTAACACGACTCTTCTAGGATCTGATCCCAAGTGTCAAAATCCCCATTACTTCTGAGAGCTTTGGATGAAGCAAAAAATACAGACTGCCTTAAGAGCTGTCAAAGGAGGAAGAAAATAGACATGATTATGAAATTTTGAGGAACTTTATTTTGTTGCCCTTAAGTCTCCCAAAAGGCATTAAACCACATTACAGTACATGGCAGATGTAGAGTATATGGACAACATACACAGACATGTAATGAACTCAATAAAATAAACGCATGTTCAGATCCTACCTGCATCATTTCATTTTCACTGGTGATGCGGCAGAGGCAGTCTGAAGACCT
Organism: Nettapus auritus; assembly: GCA_011076525.1. Lineage (NCBI taxonomy): Eukaryota > Metazoa > Chordata > Aves > Anseriformes > Anatidae > Nettapus > Nettapus auritus. Next base: position 669,853 of record CM021781.1, read on the forward strand.
GTCCACAGCATCTCATACAGCTTCTAAACACTCATGATTGAGTTTAAAATGCATCTTTCCAGACATTTCCAGGCTTATGAAAAGCAAATGTGGCATGTTCATCACCAAGAAGTGATCTCAGTAAATGGAGAACGTTTTTGCAAAATTATCTCACGGAGGTGTAATGGATTTACATGGCAAGGTTTTGGTAGCAGGGGGGCCATAGGGGTGGCTTCTATGAGAAGGATCTAGAAGCTGCCCCACGTTAGGTAAGTCCCACTGCTGGCCAGAGCCGAGCCAATGAGCAATGTTGTTTGCACCTCTGTGAGAGCACATTTAAGAAAGTAAAAAAAACAAAAAACACAAAAAAAAACAAAAAACACAACAACAACAACAACAAAAAAACGCTGCTGTGCCACACAGCAGCTAGGAGAATGAGAGGAGTGAGGAACAGCCTTGCAGGCACCAAGGTCAGTGAAGAAGGAGGGGGAGAGGTGCTCCAGGCGCCGGAGCAGAAGTCCCCTGCGGCCTGTGGTGAGGACCATGGTGAAGCAGGATGTCCCCCTGCAGCCCATGGAGTACCACGGTGGAGCAGGGTTCCACGCTGCAGCCCGTGAAGGAGACCACGGTGGAGCTGGTGGACCTGCGCTGATGGAGCCTGCGACCTGTGGACCCCTGCTGGAGCAGATTCCAGGCTGGAGCTGTGGCCCATGGAGAGGAGACCACGCAGGAGCAGGTGACCTGGCAGGAGCTGCTGCCCGTGGGGGACCCAGGTTGGAGCAGTTTGCTCCTGAGGGATGGACCCCGTGGTACAGACCCATATTGGAGCAGTTCTTGAGGAGCTGCTGCCTGTGGACAGCCCACGCCGGATCAGTTCAGCAAGGACTGCATCCCGTGGGTGGGACCCCACAGCACAGGGGACGAGAGTGACCGAGAAGGAGCGGTGGAGACAAAGATCCATAGACTGACCACAGCCCCCATTATCCCATCCCCTTGAGCTGCTTGGGAGGAGGTGAAAGAGGGCGGATGGGGGGAAGGCATTTTTGGTTTATTTCCTTTGTTTCTCACTTCTCTAGCTTGTTAGTTAGAGGCAATAAATCTTACTGTCTCCTTACTCTAAGTCTGTTTTGCCCGTCACGATACTTGTTGGGTGATCTCCCCATCCTTATCTCAACCCTTGAGCCCTTTGCATTGTATTTTTCTCCCCCTTTCCCTTTGAGGACGGGGAGTCAGAGTGGTTATGGTTGAGCTTGGCCACCCACCTGAGTAAAACCACCACAGAAGGAAGAATTATGTTAGGTTATTTTAAGCAAATATACAGTCTTTGTATGATAAGTAGCCTACAATGAACAGGGATGAAACAGTATTTACCTCTCTTGGATCTTAAGCTTTTGAAGCTCATCAGCCACTCCATTAGGTAGTATCTCCTTGGGCAAATTGCAGCGTTGTGCCCATCTTGCTGCTGTGTTCAAATCACAGTAACTGATTAGCAACTGTATCAGGTGCCCTTGAAGCCATTGATTCTCTCCAACTGTGCTCTGCAAGGAGTTAGGGGTGAAGGAAGACCGTCAGTGCAATTTCTATCACAGGTATATCTCACCACTCTAAGGATACAACATCCTCCCTGGGGTCCTGGACCAGTGAAGAAAGGAATTCCTACACTACAGGACTGACATTGCTCAAGCCCAGCAAGTGCTGTACTTCTTTCTGCCAAGATATGAAAAGCACATCTGACCCCTGAGATCTCACTGATGTCTTTGGGTTTCTCGGCAGCAAGGCTGCTCCAAACTGCATTTGTTCAGGGAAAGAGACTGTCTGAAGGCTACAGGTGCAGCACAGATAAACAAGAGTAAAACAATGTCATTTAGCCAGATTGATGACTAGCGTATTATTTGGTCTCAGATACTGATTACATTAAGAAACATCAGAACTAGTGACTGACCAGACCACAGGTCTTTGAGCTCATTAGGCAGGTAATTATGGAAGGGGCTAGGGTTTGTATTGTTTTAGTCCCTTTCTGTGCCTACACGTGACTCTGAAGTGATGCTGTGACTTGATGTTCTTGCTTCTGCAATAAAGACATACATGATCTCATGTGTCAGTGCAGGAGCTTGAGTTACATGCACCTGCAAAAGGGGAGGACAGTTAGAGATGTTCCCTGTTCCCAAATATTTTCTGGTGGGAGTGAATGGTGTGCATGTGCCTCAGCACATTTCAGAGCCTGGGTGCACAAGCACAAACTCACTGCTGGCTGTGGTTTAAACTGGTGGGGAATCAAGCATGTTGCCCGCACTGGCACCAGGGAGCAACTATGTGCAGAGGCAGGCAAATAGACCCATAATATTCTCCACTGCAACTTTCAGAACCACCAGAGTTTTTCTCGTGTTTACCCTCTTGCTCTTTAAGGTGCTGTGGCACAGCAGCTCTAAGAGGAAATATGAATATGGTGACACCAACAGTCAGCTACAGAGAGGTGGCAATAACCCCCTCCTGCTGCCCAGCCAACCCAGCTGTGCTTGCAAATGTCCCAGAGGCATTGCAGTCAGATCAGCAGTTTATTTCTCTAGCCAGTCCTGTTGACTGATTTACTCATGGATCTGCCTTAGAAGTTATTACTGTCAAGAAAATGTAATTGCTAAAACAAGTTGAAACTCTGCATGGTAGATCAGGATCTGTAGATATATGGCTCTATTGCTCCTAGCACCATCAACAAGTATTTTTTAGCATAGTGAAAAGCCACAGGAATTAAATTCTCAGGTGCACACAACCATTGCCATCCTTCCTTTACTGCCCCACCAAGCAGCACTTGCAGGGTCAGAGTCTGTTCCCAGGGCCTGCAGGCACCTTGCTCTTCCTCCACTGCATGTGCAAAGGCTGCTGGGTGGGTGGTATGCTGGGGCCACTGGGCCTCATTCCTCACATTCTTTCCGTAACTAAAAGGTGAGAAGTTTTCTTCAGAGCAGACACCCTTCACAGAAATCAGGAAACAAACCTGTTGATGGCCTGGAGGTAAAAAGGAAGGAAAACAAACAAACAAACAAAAACAAACAAAAAACCCACAGAGGTGCAGGAGGGAATACAGACTTGGAAGAAAAACCACAGAGAAATTTGGCATCCCAGGTAGCGCACACAAGAAGCCAGCCTGCCCATAAAAACTGCTGCCTCAGCACCAAGTCTGTACCCCTGTGACTTTGCCAACTGTCAAAACACATTTCTTCTCACGGATATGTGGAGGGATATTTTCACTGCTGTTCCCAAGAGGTTAGTGATGCATCCAGGAGCCACTGTCAGCAGGATGGGGATCCAGGGGCTGGGTGGGAGCTAACCGGGGGCTCAGCTACAGAAGAGAAGCAGGAGAGGGAACACAGGGACAGAGCAGAGCAGGAAAGGATCAGCTGTCACACTGCAGCTTCTTGCCCTCTACTTTTCCTCCCCCAAGATCTCCTCTCCCGGCCATGCCAGTCCGGACACTTTGTGCATCTCTCACATCTCTGCTTATGCAACTGAGCTCAGCCAAGCACCTAGGACACGAAGGGGTTTGAATAACTCCTCCTGCCTAGTTTGCCAAGCCACTTCCCAGAGTCTTTCCCTAAAAGAGCATATTTTCTTATTAACATCACAGACCAGTTCCCTCTTCTAGGTTCCCCTGTGTCCATATTATTGTCTTTCTGCCTTTTTTTCTACAACACAAAGTCTTTTGTTTGGATGTCTCTTCAGTTCACCCAGAGTCAATTCTTAATAAATCTCATTATGTCAGCTTTATTTCTGGAAATAATGAGGTACAGATTTTTTTTTTTCTTTCTTCATTTTTTTTTTTTTTTATGATAACAGATTTATTTTTTCAACCACAAAAACAACTCCGTAAAGAAGGTTAATCTCTCCAGAGATATTACATCTTGCATTTTGAAATGGAAAACAACTGTGTTTTGTTGGTTTTTTTTTTTTTTTTTTTTTCCTAAAAAAATAACATTGTTGTAAAAGGGAAAGGCTTCCACCACAACAGTTCTGCAAGAAGCAAGAACATGGAGACTTTGGCCCCAGAAGATGTGGATACAGATTCAGAGACTAATGCTTCACTAGGGGTGACATTTCATGCCTTTTGTTTTCAGTATATGGACACTTGGAAGAGGTAACTGGCATGGTTGTTCTGATCAACATCAGTGACACCTCCAAGCAAGAAAAGATTATACCATGAGGCTTGTTTACATCCTTCTCTGAATTCTAGACATATCATACGTTCTTTAATCCATAGGCACACACAAAAATTCCTGACACTAACAATAACCCATGATTAAAGCTTTCCAAAATGACTGCTGCAGATTACCTACCCGTAAATCCTGTTCTTACCCAGCTGAATGCTTTACAGAGCTCATAACAGTCAGTATAGAGTAAGCTTAGCAATGTCCTGATTTGAACACGTAGCATCAGTAATTCTTCCATTGTTACCAATAATTTTGGATTTAAATATCCAACATCTTTTCTGGAAGTCACACTCACCAGCCTTAGATTACTTTTATCTGTGTGAGTTAAGCTGCATTTCTGGCTGATAGAATTCTTCACTTTCTCCCAATACTGTGTACTGAGCAGGGAAGCTATTCACACAAGTGACACCGACCATTTACAGTCAGATTTTAATTTAACTTTTGAATGTCTTGGCCAATTTCCCCTGTTCTCAAGTGCTTCCAGAAATAACAAAAAAGTCCTGTTAGTGCAGAGAAAATGTCAAGTAGAATATTTTAGAGAAATAACAAAAAAGTCCTGTTAGTGCAGAGAAAATGTCAAGTAGAATATTTTAGAGCCAGCAACTTTAAAAGCAGAAAAAAAAATAAATAAATGAGAGGTCAAGACCACTGTAAGCCATGGAGGACACCACCAGCATTTCTAAAATCATTCAGGTACTGTGCAGACACCTTTGTTTTAATGATACCCTGGAACATCCTACTGTGTTTCTTTCATTGTTACTTTATTTGTGATTGAGATTTCCGATTTGAAGTTAGCATTGTTTGTACTACACGGAGAGGTGCCACATCAGTAGCTCATTAAAGGAAAGGATTTACACATTGGTGTGGAGCAGGGACTCCAAGCACAAGCTCGGAGCAGGGTCAGAGCCCTTTCCACAAGAGAAGGGGGATCCTGACCTCCAGATATCCAAAATAGATGGCACTCGGATAAAAGATGCCAGCTTTACTCACACTCACTTCTGAACAGGGTTTCTTGTAAAAGCAGCAGGCCACTCACCCATGGCCAATGCACAAAAGACAGAAGCATGAGAAAGACAGATTTTCTCACCACTTGAGCTGTTCTCTCTCTCACAGTGCAGGCTACTCAGATGCACTAATTTATGAACTGAAGATGAACAAAATAGCCTCCATTCATATCCCAGAAGACTGACTTTCAGATAGCAATCAGTGCGTCATTGACAGAGCCACACTTCAGTGTTCTGGAGGCCATTACCACATCAATGGTGGGGAAGTGGTCTTTCTTCTCCCTTTCAACAAAGCTCTGGCAATGTGGCTCCCTGGGGCATGTTCACACTACCTAACTTCAGCTTTGTGAATCAGGAGTCTCGGCTTCCCAGTCTCCCCATGCAATCAACTGGGAGAGACGGCTCTTCTGAAAGGCAGCTCGGAGGAGCCTAACTTATGATATCACTTGAAGGGATCAAGGCAAAAGCAACGTTTAAAGACAACTTGTGGCTGCACCAGGGCTCCTCACAAGGAGCTTCTTGCTCCTGGGACATGCAAACAGAGCTGTTAGCTTGTGACAGCCAGCTAGGACAATACCATGCAAGGAGATGTGTCTGGCTCTGTTCTTCTTTTTGCAGCTCTCATGACCTCACCAAAACAACTTCTTGTTCAGAAGTCCAGGTGCCAATATCACATGTCCAGCTTGTCTGCTCAAATTCCCCAGGCTAACTGCATGCCCAGCTGCAGGCTGAGGGAAGCGATCGCTCCCTGCCCAGCACCTGGGAGACCACCTCTGGACATGGGGCCTCGGTTTGGCACCCCATTGTAAGCAAGGTGCGGACAAAAAAGAGAGACTTCAGCAAAGAGCTGATAAGATGGCTGGTGGGCTGAAGCACGGGATGTTTAAGGAGGAGTTGGGGGATTACGGCTTGTTCAGCCTAGGGAAGGCTAAGCTGGGGTGTATGGGGAAATATAACTTCCTTTCTCTCGTATCGTGGGCCATCATAGAGAAGACAGTCAAATCCTTTTAGAAAGTACAACCATGTATAAAGGAAAAAAAAAAAGGTGACAGTGAGGGTGCCAAGGCACTGAAATGGGCCTAGAGGGGCTGTGGAACTAGGCAGGGCCCTGCAAGACCTTGTCCAACGTTGAAGTTTGCCCTGCTTTGAGCAGGAAGACAGACAAGAGACCTCGACAGGCTCCTTCAAACTGAACCTAGCCTTTGATTCTGTGATTAGTGCTGCTGGACCTTCCAAAGCACCAAGGCTTCTCTTCATACAGACAGGCAGCTTCTTGCAGCAACTGCTGCTTTGAAGTTCCAAGCACCTCCCAGGCTAAGAACACCCAAGATCTCGTCTACCCAGAATACAGGATGGTCCTGATCATGCTCAACAGTATTACAGAGAGATCCAAAATACATATCCTGCATTGGGATTCTTTCCAAACCTCTGTCAGGCAGCCCCTGAGGGAAGTCATTCATCTTTGCCAGATGAAATCATCATGTCTCCAAAAACTGCTCATGCTGCCACAGATGAGGCAAGGTACATTACAGAAGTAGAAGAACAGACTCTGCTTTCAAAATCAGAGCTGAAGAGAGAGTATTTTCAACAAATATTAAGCAAGAAGTTTAGACTTTAAAAAACAAAAACAACAAAAAAACCCTGCAACATTGGACAACTGAACACTACTTCACAGCAAACTTCACTCAACTCAGAGCTGCGTAACAGTGCTGGCAACAGCTCCATTTCGCAGGGCACATGATTCTGTCTACTTCAGAGATGAAAAAGCACTCCATACAACTGCTTACTGCTCTGAATGTTACACAAATGTTGCCAGCTTTAACTTCAGCAGCAAACCAGAACACAGGTATCACTCTGGGCTGCAGAAAGCCTAAGCCCAGACAGAAATCCAGGTTTAATGTCAAAGGGGACAACAGTGCTCCCAACATGCCCAAGTGAATGGTCTGCCACACAATCCCCCAGCAGCTTTGGAATGCTGCGGGATTTAGGAAAGAGCATCATGATACGTCTTTAAGACTGTCACTGAGGCTGAATCCTTGCTGAGGCTGGTGAACCACACCAGCTTATCAATGCAGTGTCTTAAATGCTGTCCTGAAAAATCCGCTTTACTGTCTGATTAGCTACCACTGCTGTGCTTGCAAAGTGACATTAGCAAAGGAATCCATCCCTCCATGCATGTCACCATCTATTTCAGATAAATTTCCCAGGAGGGAAGGCAGCCTGAGGCTGTGTGGGTATGAGTCAGCCAGTGACACTTGTCTTGGGGCCAGGGATCAGTTCATGGTCCTCTTTTGTTTAGCAGTGTAGGTGTAGCCTGACAGTTTTAGCAACTTTCACTGTGGGAACAGCAGAACTTTTATTTATTTTTTTTTAACCTAAATTAACTCATTTTCCTCAACTACATCCCACAACAGATCCAGGTATGTGGATACACAAATTAAGGTGCATTCACCTGCAGTACTTATTCTCCCTTCCACTTGTTCAGGGAATGTCATAGATGTATGCCTTTAATGAGCTATAGAGACAAACTAACCCTATTCAAGTCAGCTTTATTTGGAGAGAGAAATAATTACATGGCATCCATAAAAAAAAAATAATATATATATATATATATAAATCCTTAACAAGTAGACTAAGCTAATTTTATTTGCTTTTTAAGATACAATTTCTTTTGTCTTCAGCTTGGTGATCTAGTTCAATGTGAAGGCTGTCCTGAGGGTCTGTGCTTCTCCCAGAAAACCCTTTTCATTATTGCTGCAGAGGCATCTTCTGAATTCTAACCTAACTCTGGCCCGAGAACTGCTGAATATTATTCATCACAGGGATCAGCAAAGGACCAAGAACTTGCTCTGAATAAATAAGCCACACAGTTTTGATATGCTTCCAGTTTTCTCACACCTCTAGATCCCTTGATGGCAGATATTTTCTGGGAAGATTCCAGCACTTGGCAAGACTGAAAATGAATGAGGATGGGGAAACTGGCCAAACTCTTTCAGAGCACAAATATGCTACTTATCACAGTTGATGCTTTGTTTAAGACCAATAACAGTGCACTGACGACAAACTGGCAACCCTTATCTTCCCAGCGTATTTTGAAGTAGCATTTATCTATTTGCTTTTGTCACTTTGTCACATACATACGAACAAAGTGTCACTGTGGCAAATGGCAAATTGTGCTCTCCAGTTTAAGAAAGAGAGGGCTGCCACCATATACTGCACATCAGGTGACCTACACTGCTACTGAAGATCACTGAGCCTGATCTTATGACCCAAAATTTCTCTCAAGCCTAAGAAGATTTATATACACTTGCCAAGCACTTCCATAAACTTTCTACTAATGTCACCATAACACAACTTTACTACATTTTGTCTTGAAGCTTGAAATCCTGCATGAGGAAAATAAAACCCTCTTTGTTAAACTATGACTTAGCAGAAGTCTGAGGCTGCCTGAAGGATTACTATCAAAACATAACTATTCCAAAATCCAACTTAGCAGCAGTGTATGACATCCACGCGCACTACAAGATCTGTCACTCCAGCTAGAAGAGCACAGCAAGGGACCTCAATGACAGCCACATGCTGCCAGGGAACAACAGTGTTGTGGGGACAGGAACAGAGAACTAAAGCACTGCTTCACTACAGGACTGCAAGGGCTGCAGATGTGTAAAGAGGAAGAGCCTGCAGGAACAAAACCACTGTCGCTGTGTCTCCTCTGCTGCTGTTCTACGAACTAGCAGGATTGCACTTAATCAGTCTGTCAGGATGCACAGGAACTGAAATCACCATGACGCCTTCCCATTTGTTTTCAAAAGCTCTAATACTAACCCTAACAAGCTAAACCAGTATGCCAATTAACCTAACCAATCACTCAATTAAATGTTCCCATACCCAGTCACATACATAATGACAATTCATAAACTCCGTCTTCCTTCCTAAAAAATTTGGAATTCCAGTACTTTTGGTCCCCAGTGGGGCAGGAGGATTTACTGCTTGGGTCCAGCCTGTGTCAGCTCCACACGGTCGATGCAGACTTAGGAGTTGGACTTGATGATCCTTATGGGTCCCTTCCAACTTGGGATATTCTCTGATTCTACGATTCTATGACTTATCAGAAGGAAGGATTTGCAGGTGGGGAAAGAGCCTCGGAAACTTTTCTCCTTCTCTTCCTACTCCAATCTCCCTGCTCGGGTCAAATTCCAAGACACGAAACCAAACAACAAAGCAGGAATCTCCCATTATTTTGTCCTGGCTCAGGATGTATTTTAACAGCTTTCCATAGAGGTCCTTCCATACCAGGATGCATCGTTATGCTGCCTGGACACGGTGCTAATTCCCCTCAGATCTCACTTTTCTTGTGGAAACAGCTACATGAGACATTGGTCATCAAAGAGCTCCAGGTTCTCAGCTCCATCACTACCTTAATTAAAAGGCCTGTAAGCTCTGAAGTGGAATTAACTTAAAATCTCCAGGGTTTGTTGCCAAAGAACAGAAGAAAGAAGCTAATTTCTTTGCTTTCTTTTTAACCCAGCTCTGAGCTTCCCTCACATCAAATTTCTTAGTCTCTGCACTGCTGCTTCTAAGCAGGTTTATGAGAGCTTATGACCAGCCTTAGAGAGCTCTTCTCCAGGTCATGCTGTAATCCTCAGCGATGCACACTGTAGGTTATTTCATTAATTCTCCTGAGCCTCACTGTGCCTTGTGTTCACACCTAGCCCTCTTCCTCGTACCGCTCTGCTAATTGACCTGGTCCAGCCCAGGCTTGCTTCAGAATAGTTAGGAACTTGGTTTTTGAATCTTTTCTCTCTAAGAACATGCTAATGTGGCATTCCCACCAGGGGACAGTTTCTATTTAGGAAAGTCTTCAAAGTGAACAAGCAAAAATCTTGATGATGGAAATACTTGCTCAGGAGCACTCACTCTTCCCATCGTTAGTCTATGAAAAATAGATGCCCACAGGAAAAACATGGGTTACTACTTATTTCTATTTTACCATTCACGAACCTCAACTGGCTCACAGCCAAAGTAATAATAAGTATCTTTGCAGGATCTTTACCAAAAGAAAAGCTTAGCAGTAGATTTTTCTCTCCTTTAATCTCTTTTGGTACATTTAAACTCCTGGTGTTTTTTGTTCTGAAAGAGAAATGCTTGAGAGGGTTGCCTGAATGAACTCTGAAATTCACACCCTGGCAAATTGGACTGATTTCCTAAATCCATAATTACAACATTCCTCAGAGATATGCATTCTTTCAGAGCGAACAAGGGAAGATTAGTTTCCTGTTTCTTCCCATTTACATGACTTCTCTGCTGAGAGGAACTTTTTTTCTTTTTAAACAATCCTCTGTTTATGTGGTTCCCTTCTTGGCAGGGAACTGGTGAACTAATCTCGCCTAAAAGTGTAGTACAGCCAAACTATCAATGCAAATAGCCCAAGCATCTTTGTGAGAGGCAGCTGATTTGCACGGGCCTTTAGAATGCAGTATCTATCCATGGAAGCACTCAGACAGGTACTGATCGATTACAGGGTTTTTAAATAATCTGTGATGATTATTGAATGACTGGACAGTTATACTGCTTGGCTGGATAAGAATGTAAGAGTGGATCTGTGCATGTGAAAATGTACAAGGTATAAAACTTCAGTAAAACTGGGCAAACGTAGCCCCTTTCATCTGCACATCCCCAGTCATGCAGAAACTACCACAGGACAAGATTTCTAGGTCTCCTGCCAAAGAGCTGCAAGTAAGAGTCATGTCCCACTTGCAAATAAAATACATGCAGAGCCTTGTTGATAACATATTTGCCTCCCAGTTTCAAAAAGGCACTGAATACATCCTCTCTTTCTGTACTAACACAGGAAGTAGAAAGCTCAATGTCCCCATCCTCTTCTTTGCCTATTTCTGCTGGAGAGGCCAATGTTAGCACACTCGATATCATTCCTTTTGTCTTAGTCCAAAAAGAACAAGAGGATGTGTTTAAGTTCTAGAGGAGTAAGACTGGTCTCATTTTTTCGTTGTAGCATACTAAGCTGATGCAGTGTGGAGTCAGGAATAGGTATCCTGGAAACTACTATATAAAACTCCTGATGTAGCTTTTTAAGGACCTTGGTTGCCTCACATGTTCCCATAAATTTTTGAATGACACCACTTTCTATATTATTCATAAAAGCAATATTTCTCCCATTTGTTTGAATTAAACATACCACCAGGGTACATCAGTTAAGTCTAACAGCTTGTTGATGGTCTTACTCTTTAATGTAATAGTGACCTTCCAACCTACAGCCATAAGCCAATTACCCTCTTTTTTATAGCATACCAAATCTCTTTCTGATGAAGCTGTGCTTTTGAATGAAACCATGCTAGTGACAGAAACGTTATTATACTGCTTAGAATCAAGCTAGCTATGTCTGGTTGCAGGGGTGTTAAGGTCAGAAAGCATCTCTGACACACTGAAACATTTAAAGGATTTTTTTCCCCCCAATGTGTTCTACTTCCTTTTTTTTTTCAATCTTTAGTACTTAACATATGTGCTGATAAAAGCTATTTGGACATAACTTTTAAAGACTGAGGTCCTGAGCTTTCAGGAGAATTACTTTCTAGAACCTCAGTGAAGCAGCGGATGGACAGCCAGCTCCGACAAGCTTCTGCTGAGTTTCCAGAGCTTCGCCCTGTAGATCCTTACTTAAGTAAACGTGAGCTAATTTTCCAATGTCATTGAGCAAACACATTTTCCATTGAGAAATTTGTGGCTGATTTTTTCTCGGTTTTGACATGTTGGTAGATGGCATGGAAAAAGTGGCAGTTCTTCTTAGCTTACTTGTACATAACATCAAATTCCATCAGAATTCATTAGTATGTTTGTGCTTCACCACAAACTTATTTAATAAAATTTATTTAGAAATGGCTGGATTATAAATAAAGCTACCATACTTATTATTAGGCACACCAGCTCTCACAGAAAACAATCCTATCTAAGCTGTGCAGGAGGTACATTTTGGTATTTACATTTAAGTGTATATATCATCCTTTGCTAGGCTTTTCTTTAGATAGGAAGGTATGGAACACACAGCATGTTTGGCTTTTCCCATGTCTTTCTCCCACGGCAGCTGTGGGTTTGTTAAATGAGAAGTTCCCATTTCTTTTACAATAATGGTGCTAACTTCTTTAGTACAGATGCATATTTTACTGCTCTCTATCCGGAAAGCAGAATGTGACCGAAGAATTACATTATGCTTTTCCAGAGACATTCACAGATGTGCCTGTTTTCTGCATCAACCCTATCAGGAAGCGTGCAACTTAGCTGCCCTGCAACTCTGATGTTGTTTCAGCTATCTAAGTATATGACACCACTTACAAACTGAACTGAAAAATAGAAGGAAATCTATACTTTGCCTGCTACTTTCATTTTCCAGTTTCTTCATGCTTTAATATACCCTTAGGTGCAATATACTTTTACATCACATTGTGGCTGTATGTTCTCTCCAAAGACCTCTGACAATAATAGTAAATCTAAACAAAAAGGCATGGGGCAAAAGCAGAGAGGTTGCCGTGACTGAGACTGGAAACACTCCCAGTACCACTGACTTTCTGGTCAGTTCCCGCCCAGAAAACAAAACGCAGGAAGAGGAATGAAAAGAGCAATCAGAGCAGCAGGGGGGAAGAGAGATTGCCAAATCTCAACTGATATAAAGCAATTCCCTCTCTCTGGCTTCACAAGAGAGATACCAGATCTTAAATCTGTCATTTGTCCAGATCTAAATACCATCCATTTTGCAAAAGGGAAGAGAAAAGAAAAAGAAATATCTCTGTTTTAAGCAGCAGCTGTTGGGAAGCTGCTTAAAGCTGTGGAAAAGATAAATACAATTCTTTCGCAGTTAGCTTAATAGACTAACTGCAGGCCAAATAATCAGAGGTGAGCAGCAGCTCCAGCACATTACAGACACCCGCACAGCAACGCTGCCCGGCCCCTGTGGGACAGCTCCTCAGCAGCGCTGGCAGAGCCATGAGCATTTGTTCCGGCTGATGATGCCTCCCTGCAGCTCTTGAGACCAGAAGGTACAAAACCAATCACCACTGGCTTTAATTTCCTGCTAAAAAAGAAGCCATAAAACACTAGCAAGGGACACCACACGACGGCTGGTTAAACTAGTTTTGGTTTCTACCTTCCAGGAAAACAGCCAGTCTAGATTTAACATTTGAGTGATGAAATCCATTATATCCCTGAATAAACAGTCCACTCAGAGTGAAAGATAATTTGACAGGCAGACTTACACTGACAGACATGTCGTTTATTAATCATCTCCTGAATATCGTTCCCATTTGCATTGCACAGATTGCCTAATTCCCTATACATATTAAGTTACTTACACCGTAGGGACATTACCATACCCAAAACAATCTTGAGCCAATTTAAAAGTTTGCCTCAATTCAGGACTTCTAGGGAAGGACACTAGATATTGATATTTGCACAGTGACCTTTTTGACCTCTTGTTCTTATTAAAGGTACCCCAGAGCACGATTATTGGCCAGGTGTTCTGTCCACAAAAACTTCAATAAAATAAAATAAAATAAAATTGCATTCTGCCCTTTAAATACCACTCAAAATCACTTCCTTGAGCGTAACAGCTATTACATTTTATCCCAGAGGTAGTTACATTTTAATTGGGGTCAAAGCAGTCCCGTGCAGACAGAGTGCATTAGAATCCTGGCGTCAGTCATTGAATCACAGAATCACAGAATCACAGAATCACAGAATTTCTAGGTTGGAAGAGGATGTTTGCCGTTTAGATGTTTGCCATTTATTTAGCTGGTTACATAAATAAGATTCCATCAACTCCTTGCTCTAGTGTAAGATAATTTACACCTATGGATGAGAAATTGCCAAAGTTTTCAAATGTATTATATGTAAGGGAGGGCAGCTCACTTTTATGTCTACTGTTTGGCAGATCTCTGAATATTCTCTAAAGTAGCACAACATCCCTAGAATTTTAGTGTAACTCAGGTTATACATTTGCTATGAATTACGAGCAAGCATCTCACCCCTGGTCACCCAGAGAATGAGACTTATGAGGTCACAGTGTTTGATTTTCATGGTCAGAAATTTTAAAATAAATAAGTTATCTCATTTTCACAGCTGGAGAAGGAGAGGAGATTAGCTGTAGCCTCTCCCAGTGCTGAACATGGGAAACAGCTGGCTGCAAAGCTCATCTGCTTCATTCTCATGCAAGACCAGAGTAGGCGGGATAGCTGCAAAACAGGGGTCACTTTTCTAGGTGCTGTATCCCTGTGCCCTTCTCTCAAGTCACACATGCAAAGTGAAGGGCTGATTGCTGCCAACCATTAGCTGGCAAAAGGGATGGATGGATGGGAAGCCACAGCTCACAATGAATGCCCAAAGAACAAGTAATGTTGTTTCAAACCCCAGTGCTTTTTCTGAGCATTAATTTTGGAATGGCTTAGGATTTAACATCTGAGGAATTAAGGGACAGTTCACCCTGTATAAACATGAGCACAGAAACTAGCACAGGAAGCTTTCAGATCTAGCAACAAAAGGCCCTTTGGCTCTCGGTCAGAAAAAGTAGTAGCACTGTATCACCACTTCACTGTTCCAGACATCTTGCAAAACAGAGAATTATCTGCTGACAGTCCTAAAAAAACTAATTGACTTTAACCTTACTCAACCCTGTTTTCTGGTTATTGCCCCAAACGAAAAGTCATTTTGCTGCTTTACGTCATCCTGCTCTGCTCCATGGGAGAAGGAATTTCATAGCAGAAGTCCACGCAAACACACGTATAGTTCCTGGATCAAAATACCTTGAAATAACATTTTAAACTGTACTAACCGGTTAGCTCTGCTGCAGCTGAAATATTTCTTGCAAAAATACTCCGGATGTTAGAGTCACCAAGCACGCATGTGCCTTCTGGGCTCTAACTGTTCAGAAAACACCCATAACATTCCATCATTCCTCCGTACACACCTCAACTATCCCAGCCGGTCCTTGCCAAGATATGACTGTCACCTGTGGGTGGCATCAGGGCCCCAGAGCTTCCCAGGCAGCTCGCTGCTCGCGTAGACGGGCACAGCTGCAGCGTGGAACAGACCAGATCCGAAGGGGTGTGGGTGACTCCACACAAAGTGGGCACTTTGGCACTAATCAACCAAGCTGAGACTGGGAGGGCACAACTGCAAGATCACTCCAGAAACAGCCCTAAGAACAAAGCGTGCTGAAAGAGGTGCAGCAAAGCACCTGGCCCTCCCTTTCCTGTTTAAACCAGGGAACTTCAGGCAACCAGAACATAGGTGGCTGGCGCAACTCAGAAGGGAGTGCTCCCCAGCAGGTCCCATGTTGTACTGCCAACCTCACGCAAGTATCTCAGGTGCTGTCTAACATCTAAAGCACTCAGATGCAACATTTGCTATCAGGATTGCTTCCCTACTATGCCTCCTTTACATGTTACTGATCTGTGTGTGCTTGCTTTTTAAAAGCTTGGCAGATGATTGAAAAATGCCTTCCATGCTTTTTAGTCTCAAAATGATTATTTCGTGCAGAATTTCCAGGCAAGCATCAACATTCAAAAAGCCCCTCTTGCTGCTGGCCAAGTGCTCTCTGCAGCCATTGGCAGGAAGACATTTCCTGTATGTGTGTGATCAGCATCATATTGACTGTTCTGTGGTTGCTGTACCCAATTCTACTATCTTTATGCTAATTAAGACTATGAAAAACATTAAGCATGCAAAAATGGAACCAGTGGGTACATAGCAAAGCAGACAGCTGGCTCATGCCCTGCCTGTTTTTCCCCTGCATATCTACCATCAATATCCTACACACCTTCTCCTCTGCTTGTGAAGACAGGCACTCTCTCCCCTGCGTGTTTCCATGCAGCTCACAGAATCAGTTAGGCAAGCTAATGAATAGCAACACAGCTGGCACTGTGCAGGAAGAGTGCTCTTCCCCTCCTTCTGCCCCCGAGGCACCTGTGCTTGGAGAAGAGGCACAAATGTAGCTCTCCTCCTGGGCTAGACAGGCTTGCCAACAGGCAGTTGATGAGGGCACTTTCCCTAGGGTATGAAGACGTTTTGATCCCTCCAGCCTCCTCTGCCTGCCCACAGCTGCCATTGCTGCCTGCTCAGCCACAGCCTGGCCAGCAGCTCTTCAGCACGGGAGCTGGCAAAGAGGAGGGGGCAAGACCAGTTTGCTACAGGGCTGAAAACAGGTTCTGTTGGCCCCACAATTAACTACAGAGCTTCTGCCTTTTGTAGGAGCAATCAAAATCACAGTTTTGCTTGTCCTACTGGGCAGGAACAGGAAAATTTTTTACATGCACTCCTCTGGGAAAACAAAATGAATACTAACCCAGAAATATCTATCGTCCACTGTACTGAATGTGATGTGACCAGCACCATTGAACAAGAAGGGACAGGACTTTGATCTGGCTCTTAATATCTACATAATTTAAGTTGTTTGTTTGTTTGTTTTGTTATGGATGCAGCACAGAATTAAACAAAAATGAGTTTTAAACCCATGTAAGCTTTCAACCTCTCTTGACTTAAAATTGAAAAATTTACCTAAAAGTTCTCATTGAGAGCTTGCTCAGTCTTTCAGGAGTTTTGGTTCCCATTCCCCCAGGTGATCAGAGGTCACACTGCATCCCACCCTTTGCTTTCTACTCAGTGCAAAGCATCTTTAATGTTGTGTCACCAGGCAAAGTTCAGGAGACAGAAACTCTCTGTGAGCCTGAACCGGAATATGAATGGGGCATACAACACAAAGACTCTCTCCAGTTCTACAAGGTGCCACCTAATAGATACATTTCTTTTTGTCAAACGTGCCAGGTCATAGGTGAAAATTTGAATGAGAAGCAGAATCTTTCCCTCATGTAAAGCCCAGTCTTTCAAAAAAAGATAAAGTCTGCTTTGGTTTTTGCACTGAAAAGCAAAACATGCCCAGAGATTCCTCCTTTGTAACTTTTCTTTTGTTCAGTGCAGCCATGCTGCTAGCAGTGTGAAGCAGAAGCCTATCTGCACATATGATATGTTCATTTTCCTCCAGATGCATAGGTACAGATTCTGATTGCTTTAATGTGGTGCCAAAGACAGTAATCTCTGATAGCACTAAGAATCAGGGTTGATAACAGGCAAGTTTAAGCACTACTCGTGTGATAATTACATAGCTATCAAAACTGAATAAGCTGGAAGCAATCAGGAAAATATGAAGGCTGCAATAGTTTGAAAAAGCAAAGATGACCTCCTGCCATAGTCCATCATCCGGCTGAGCTCTGTGTAGTTCACAAGGGAGCTTTCTTACCAGGCACCAACCTCTTCTGAGAGTATCTATTCTCAAGCCTCATGTCTCCACAAGTAATTGACATGATCTACAATTGTGTGTGTTAATTAGGAGTTTTTTCCCACTGTCTACCACAGCGCTGGCAGAAACCCCTTCACTGCATACACCAAAGTACAGCCACTTGTGACAGAGATGTCTGTTTCACCGTCATGGCTAATCCCATCTCAGGTCTTGATCCTGCAAGATACCTGCACTTGTGCTGGCCTCGAAGCCTGTGAGAATCAAAGAGAACGCACAAAAATGCTTGCAAGTTCCTACAGTGGATAAGATCACTGAGATCAAGAGGCAAGGCCCCTTCTTTTATCACAAAGTCTGGCCTTCTGCATGGGTACAATAAACTACACATAGAAGCTGAATATTCAACACTGAATATGCTCAGTAGGTTTAACAATTACCATGAAGGGATGGTGGACCCACCATCATCAACCACCTCTGTTTTTTAAAAAAACATCCTCGTGCTTTTGCCCTGTCCTTTTTCCTTCTACATGGAAGAGAGAAGAAATATCTCATGCTTAAAATGCAGCCACATCTACTGTGCACAGATACTGCATAAGATCTCAAGATCTCATCATTAGTAATTGGATTCTTGTTACCACTCAGAGGCCTACACTGATCAAATGGGTTTTCATGGGCAGAATTTGCTGACAGTCAGAAATCCTTAATGGCTGCAGAATTCAAACTGAGGGAGTTATAGAAAAGAAGCCAACACTCACCATAAAGTTGCAATTCCACAGGGACGTTATGGGCATATAAATTGTCACTAATGGCATGTCACCATGGAATTTCTTAACATTTCATTATCACATATGTATTTATTGTAGTATCAGGCCAAAACACAGTTGCCTGAACTCTCCTGTTTATACACCAAGAAAAAAAATACTGCTCCTTTCTTCCTATGTCATTAAAACTATTCATGTCCTACAGTACAAGTTGTAGAAGTCATGGTATCTTACAGTCATATAATAAACCTGTTGAAAATTATCAGTGGAGCATGTAGGGGGAATCTAACTTTTGTCAAGTTTTATGCATACAACTTGTTAGCTGCCTGAAGAAAATTTCCTTTTTTCCTCCTTGATATTAAGCAATCCAATATTTGTAGTGTTTACTTACAAATCAGTGCATGGAAGTACAAGAACATACTTGATAATCTCATCTAAATGCTAGAGCTAAACGAGACCATTTTTAAAGACATAACAGGAAATCAAAACCATTTTTTCTTTCTTGCTCTTCCCTGTACAGACTATTTTGCTATATGAGTACAAAATTATGAAGAAGTGCAAAATTGTAATTGTTGGACTCTGATATCCAGAGCTGTATATTTTGAACATTTTAAAAATAATTTCCAAAGCAAATAAAACCTGAGAAAATGGAAGAAGAAAATCCATACTCACCTGAACATGATCTGTCCAATTCTCCTGAGTCATAGTTTTCTGAAAAGACAAATTACTTGTGAGCCACCTTAGAAAAGGAAGAATGTAACATATAACAAGCTGAAATATTTCTTAGATAGGTGCATCAACTGTGATTGAGGAACGCATACTGGAATGCTCTGGAAACCTGTGATTCTCCTAGGTCACCAACCAGGGAGGGCATGGCAGAAAAACACAGCTTAGATCAAGTAATTCGGACAACTGTTTAGGCTGCAGCACATAAGACAAAAATTCACATGTGATCAAAGTACCCAGGCAACACAGATCCTCACCTATATCCCCCAAACACTCCTTGTTACCTGGAGCTGGGACTCATTCGCAAAAAAAATAATCACCTTAACAACAAGATTCTGCAAAGTGCAGTAGAATTTCTGAAGGCCTCAAAGCTTGAGTGGTGCTTTTGCAATGAAAGAGACATTGCTAAGCAAAGCTGAAATAGGCCATGCTCTGGTGGAACACATGGATTGCTGCTGTTGCCTCCACCTCAGGAGACTTGCAATGTGTCCGCAGACTGTCCACCTCAGCAGCTAGCCCAGTGGAGAGCTATCCCCATAGGCTCCAGTAAGGAAATGATCTCAGGGATCATCCACAAGGCTCTAGAATATAAAAAGACAAACTCTTCTCCACAGCCAAGTCATGAAAAATACTCTGGAATCGTGAGGCCTGGGAAAGGAAACTGATAAGTTAATATTCTGATTCAAATGCAGTTCAGAGCCAACCTTGAGAGAAACTTGGGATGGGACCTATTCTCCACTCTGCCAAGAATGCAAGCTGCAAGAGACCGATCAGCCTTCCAGGCCAGACAGAGTCTCACCTCCCACTTCTGGCAGAGGTAACAGTGACTACCAGTGCCACTTTTATGGAAAGGTACAGGAGCAAAGAGGGAGTAAAAGAGCCTCAGAGAAAACATCTCAGAGATAAACAAGCATGTAATCTAAATACTACGGAGATAAAGTAGCCATTTGACTAGGCCTTATACACAGCTGAGAATGGTAAACACAGAACACCAAAGAGCTCTCAGAAGAAGGGATGGTGTCCAGAAACAGCTGCCAAATGTACCTTAATGGAATTAACTGGCAAGCTTGGATACTTTAAACCATGCATAAACTCCAAAACAAAGGAAATGGAAGGCCAGGGAGAGCAGAACATGAGATAAAGAATTCATTTCACTCCGCTAAATAAATACACCTGGAGCAATGCTTTCTTCTCTCTCACTGTGAAAGCTCCCTAAAATGACGCCATCCAACATTAAAGCCTTGAGTTGAAGGACGTTGAAACGCTCAAGCCACTCCAGGTCTTGTGTCAGTGGATCTGGAAGGCAGGAAAGGCAGATCAGAGCCTTCACTGGTGGATCAGGAGATCCTGGAAGCAGAACTGCCAGTGCCAGAATGGTGTCATCAGATCACCACCACTCAACCCCATCTTTGTGTCCAAAGTAAACATCAAACAAATCCTCTTTTGAACAAAAGAGCTGGAACTTTTGGAGGAGGTGTCTCATTTCCTGAAAACTGAGTCTCTGAAGACTGGATCAATAATACCATATATAGGGACATCTGAACA
Organism: Nettapus auritus; assembly: GCA_011076525.1. Lineage (NCBI taxonomy): Eukaryota > Metazoa > Chordata > Aves > Anseriformes > Anatidae > Nettapus > Nettapus auritus. The sequence continues at coordinate 690,365 of CM021781.1, forward strand.
ACCTGCTGGGCTTCTGAAATATTTGTTTAAAAGTTTCTTGTATCTACAGGGAGTAAGCTCTCTATGAACTGCAGATGAAATACTGCTCCATTAGAATGTTTGGCAAATACATCTTGGTAATTCAAAATTCATGAAATGAAAACATTTCTCTGTGCTGTTCAGTCCCCTGTGGTCCCTGTCTTTCACAGCCCAATTAATATACCTGGACACAACACCTGCAAGCAAGCTGTTTTTTTCAGAAGAGGAAGAACAAAAACTTATTCTCAGATGGAACTATCTGTCTCCCAGCATAGGATGATGCTGAATGCCAGACAATCAAGAAAAGCACCAAAACTGCCTTGTTAACAAGAGAAATGTGCTTCCCACTGCAGTGTCCTCGAGAGCATCCAAAGGGCAGTGACTTGGCTCAGTACATTCATGAGAGGGGAGGAGAAAGCATTGTCAAGTAATTCTGAAATGAACTGCAAGTCAAACTCCAAGCTGCCTCCTAGAAACCTGCTCCACTGAAAAAAATAACGGCATCTTCCTATTTCGACAAGCCCTCAATGTCAGGACAAGCACTACCATATTTGGAAAGAAGACTCAGAAACTGGACAAAAATAAAGTTAGTTCAGAGATTTGCTCAGGAGCTGAAAGTACTCCCATTTTGCTCAGCAGTAACAGGGCTGTTAGCACAAGAAGCTTCTGTGGCAGGTTGTGGCATAATTATCACAGCCAGGCCACCAATACCAAATCAAATTAGTGGCTACAAATAACCCAGCAATGCAGAGTGCTTAAATAACTCTGTTCTTAAAATTAATAATAGCGATAATAAAAAAGAATCTCTATCTGATATGCTCCCTGTTTATTTGGGATGGCTGAAACTGGACACATGGAGATTCCACCCTGACCTATGTACGTGTCCCAGATAGCTGCTAAAGATACTGAGGTGGAAAAGCATCCAGCTCTGCGCAACTCTAACACTCAGCCATTAGAATATGAATGGACACACAAATTATTCAATCACAGAAAGTACAGGTACAGTGACGTACCCAATGTATATAGAGCTTGTTCATGTATAATCAACATACCTCTATTATATCAGTTATTCAAAATGCAAAAATAAATAAGAAAACTCATTCATACCCATGCCACACAATAAAGAAACGTACCTCAACAAATCTCTTGTAAAAGAGATAATTCAGAGTTCTTAAGTGCCGTTGATTTATGACATTAGGACAGAGAGCTAAAAGAAGGAAAACAACATTTAAGTATACAACATAGCTGAACTTCCGTTAAATTTTACTGTCTAGACATTACATTTTTCCTTCCCCATGTCTGAACTCAGTAAATGGAAGGCAGGATGCCATCAAACTTAGAACAATGAGGGACAGACACACACATTGTCAGCTTATCTAAACTATAAACTCTTATTTACACTTTCAACCACGATTACCAATGCTAATCCTTGGCTACTGATATCTCTGGTTCTACCACCCCTGAATGATAAGATCCACTTGCCGGTTCAATATCCTTCACAGTCAATGACTTCACACCTTTAATTACATTGCATCCTCATACACCTCCAGTCTCTAAAGGCTGCATTAATTTTGATTTAAATGGAAGTCGTGCTGTTAATCCTTAGAAGCAGTTTTGAACATGTTACTCAGGATTTACACTTGTGTCTATGGTTTATCCAATAACATATATACCCATGAAAGAGACTCCATATCCATACAAAAAGCGAGGTGACAATTGTTTTGCTGAGCTAGCACACAACAGTTGTTTTTATTTTTATTCCTGCCATCTTCATTAGATATGCCTCATTACAACTGCAGAAAACAAGATCTTCACATAGCACCTTGTTTTGAAATCCAATGCAACAAGAGATAAATGTAGAAGATAAAATAGATTAAATAGGATTAGCATATGTATCTGTCAGTTCTTGCTAACTGCTGGTATGCATGTACATGGAAACACATAACCAAAGCCTTCATTGGGGTTTCAGTGGCTAAAACCATCTAACTGGTGGCCAGGAGGAGCAGGATCAACATTCAGAAATAGTAACAGAAAACAGTAGAAAATTCCCTGCAGCCTCACTTGCATTCAGCAGACACCAGGAGAAACCAGTGCTAATGATTCAGAGGGCCTCAGAGCACAGGACTCTCCTTGTCTCACGTGGCAGGCCCAGAGGACTGCAAACTGAGAGAATGAAGAAAGATCAGATGAAGAAAGATCCTTGAACGGATCAGACTTTGGAATCAGAACTAAAGTGCCAAGACAGAGAAACACAGATACTCTGGAACATTTTAAAATAAACTAGTGACATTTTCTATTCTGACGGAGAATGAAACTGAATTTGAATCCATTTTCTGTATTTTATTATAAACAACAGAGAGCAGCTACTTGAAAACGTGAGGATGAAAGCTAACGTGGTAAGACAGACAATGAATTGAAGAGTTCAAAAGAAGAACAGCAAAATAGAAACAAAATGGACTTCAATAAACTCAGAGAACTGGAAATAATTTATAAAGTGGAAATGGTTTATAAGGGGAAAAGAAGGTAAGAAGAACTGGCAATGGAAAAACTGGAAGTGAACTAAGAGACTAACTCTGGTAAATATGAAGCTTTTATTGACCGCAGATACAACAAGAAAATACACAGAAAGTGGAACTGAATTAGACACATACAAAAGAAGAACACAAACACAAAAGGTCAGAAAACCCAAAGTTAACTATGAGATTCACCTACCAAAAGCCACAAAGGCAGGAAAAAAAATCATTCTGAAAATATTTTTGTAGAAAGACCGGGGAAAGTGCTAGTCAGTCACTTGGTAGAAAAGGAAACCTGATGAATTAGGGCATGAAGAATGAAAATGATTACAATACTTGCTTTTCTTCACTTTCATTAGAGAAGGCCCAACTAGAGGTGCTAACTGAAAAAGAGCAACAAATGGATTATAACTGAGGTTAGAGAAGGAACAATCAGGTTAGCATGTGCGCTCAGGTGCAGTATATGCTTCCAAATCCTAGGCCTCGTGTAACCCATCCATGACTGTGTAAGAGTCACCTTTGAGAAGATGTGGAGCGGAGGAGAGAAAGTTGAAAAAAATACAAACAACCATAGTACTATAAAAGTACTATACAGCTATAAGTACAAATAACTACTACAAAAAAGTACAAACCACTATAGTACCATAGTTTCCAAATATAGTACAACTGTACTTGGAAAAGTGAAAATATTTTCTAGACATATACTGTAACAAACATATTACTTGTGAGCACCTAGCAAATGTGATTTGTTACAGATTTTGCACTGTCCAAAAAAACCCAAACCCACAAACCAAGTCATATCAGTTCTTCTGATACTCTTCTGTGACTCAGTAAGCTGTGTTCTGGATAAAGATGAAGCAGCAATTGTTGCTCATCTTTATTACAGTAATGTTTTCGATACAGTCAAATGCAACATTTTGAGGGTTTTCAAGACCTCCACATTCACAGTAGATAAAGCTGGTGGTGATGAACTTAATTTATAGCAAGAGAAACTCCAATTAACGTTTTGGAGGAAAAAAAAATCTAACAGCAAGGCTAGAGAAGAACTATCATAGATTGTATGGGAGGTTGTAAACTTTCCATCTTGGAGGTCTTCACCAATAAGTTACACATATTATACAGAAATAACAGAAGGAAAGCTCCTTTGGCTTTGGGGCAGGAAGGGTGAAACAGGTGTCCTGAAGAATCTTTGCCAAATCTTTTCACTGCATTTTCACAACTATCTGTGCTTTACACTTGCAGAAATCAAAGCACCTCAGAGAAGAGCAACTTACCCAAGATCACACAACTCATTAAGATTGGGCAGGAATCTGAACTCAAGTCTCCTGAGTGAAAACCAGTGTTTTGTTTGCAGAACTAAAAGATAACAACCTAAGTTTTTCAGAACAGAAACCATCCTCCTATTCAGTGTCTGTACTGTGGAGGGCTTGGGAATCATGACTGGGTTGTAGAGCACCAATGGAATACAAATAGTATAATACAGGGAAAGCAACTCTTGGCCATGTGTTAATTCTTAACCTGGCAGCTCCACCACAACAGTGCTGCATCTGAGCTACAGTTCACATCTGGGACTAACTCAGAAGCAAAAATTCCATTCTGCTGTTAGCCATTAGCAGAGAATTAGTGACTATTAGCAACAGAGAGGAAGTAAAAATTAAATCAATTTGTCACACAGAGAACGAAACCATTAATACACACCTATTCCACTAATGTAACAGCAGTTTTGTGTCTTCTGGGGACATGGTGCAATACATTTTTAGGTGTGGTGTGTGGCTGTTGCTCCCAGGTCACAAATGACTCCTCCTGAGCTGGGATGGAGACCTGATCCTCTTGTTATACTGAGATCCTGACTTCCATTCACAGTGAGATTCCTTTACCCTGCCCTGGCAGAACAGAAGGTCCCACACAAAGCACACTTTGTTTTGGGACAAAGTAAAGCAGCTTTGGTTTAATAAAATCAGAGTACCTGAAATGTTAGAGGCTTTTGCCCTGATATTGCTAAGGACTGCTTGGGAATCTGATGAGGAGTGAACAGTGTATTAATCTCAGTATGTTATGATGAGGTTATTCCCTAAGTATGAATTACTGAAGGGTAGGGCAGGACTCAAGAAAACCTCTTTTTGTTGTAGCCTCAAAGATAAATTGACTTTCATAATATGCTCTGTGCCACTGAAGATCAGGGTAAGTGGTCCTTAGAAGGGAAAGTGAAACAGCAGAAGCCCCAGACTGGCCCCAAACTGTTGAGGTACCTGCTAGCTTTGCTGTTTGGAGCACTGGCTGACTGAAGGAAGAATAGTGAGCATAGCAAATAGGTTTCAATCCATGCCTAAAGGAAAAAAATGCTCCAGTGTAGTCTTTACACACATCTGAATATGACAAAATCATGCTTAGAACTACAAGGATGGTATGACTTTTCCAATAGAAAGCTTGGAGCTGCTGGCCAGCTTGTCTTCTCTCAAGCAGATCATCTTCTACTACTTGTATTTCAGCAGGGAAAAATGCTTTTGAGAAGGTAAGGGCCAAGGATGGACCCTTGGATGTTCACTTCCCTTCTCCTTCAACAGCTTGACTCCACAGCCACTTCAACCTGAGGAGCAGAAGGCTCCTACCTTCTAATGTCTAAGCCTAGAGGTGTTCCTTAGTCACACTGTTATACAGAAATGTGCTGGTGTGTAACTCAAGAGCTAAATAAAAAACTTTGAAGGGACATCACCATGGAATGGGGGAGGAAGGGGGAACAACCCTTGTTGGAAAGGAAAAGAATAATCTTCTGCTCTTAACAAGGTAAAGGTAAAAACATTTGAACTATCCTCCTTCCAAAGGTTTTCTCATAGAGTTTTAACAGTCATTCCTCTCTCTGGCACAGAATCTTTTCAAAGTGCTTAGTGCAGTGAACCCACGGGTCCCTGTGGGACTCTCCCTGGTGACTGCTGACACCTTGCTCTCAGCTCTGGCAGACCTGGAGAAGCCTGGGGACAGTTGTGCCTTACCTGAGAAATGCAACGACTGCTGAGCAGCCCTCGTCTGCCCTCTGCTGCCCCAACACTATCGGAGTGATAACACTTTATCATACAAGACAGCTCTGGGGCTTCATTTAGAAAATTCAGTCTGAATCTAAAATAAATGTTAAACCAAGAGGAACAACTTGGTGACCACATGAAGAACAACATTTCTTTAGGTTTATACTAAAAACACTTTCTAAAGACTAAAGTAAGAACACATTCATAGCATTCAGGAATTAAGGTGCTTAAGCAATTTATTATGCTGCTATAAGACAACTTTTAACTGCACATTCAATTACCATCTCTTTTCCATCAACACCACTAATATCTGCTTTATTGTGCCATGAGTACTAAGGGCCAAGAAATAAGGACAGATGTACTTTAGGATCTTGAGACTTGATAGTCTATTCCCTCATCTCTAAGAACTGTTTTGACTAAAAGTTTTATTTGTAAATTTATGTCGATCTCACAAGGTCTCCAAAGAGTATTAAGTAATTAGCCTGCAATAGCTAGAAGGCTTGTTAAACCAGTGCATAAACTGACCTATGTGTGAGAAAAGACTCTATAAAACTCTATTTCCTCAATCATTGCCATTTCTGCCCAACCTCTTACTTCCCCAGTAAAGCTAATTATATGAAATCCATGCATAGTTTATTGGGACACCTCTGGGACTCAAAAGAAAATCTTCCACTGCTGTGTGTGTTAGCAGGAATGCCAACATTCTCTTGTCAGAAAAAGAAACTGTGAACTAATCTAAGATGATGGCTTATTTTTTCTGAGGCTCCAGACCTTTTGTTTTTATTGGGCTTCCTCTTATCTGGCTATGAAATTTAAGACTGGCTGTTCCAAGGAGTGTTTCAAACCTTAGTTGTTAATCAACACACACCTAAGTTTTGCTTAGGAGTCAGTGAAACTTTCTAAGTGGACAACAGTGAGCTCTTGGGTAGCAAAATATGAAAGTAGATTTGGAACTACAATAACTAAGTCACGTATAAACTTGCATTCTCATACCAAGAAACCCTGTCCTCCTCCAGCCTTTCTCACCAAAAGCCACTTCCCTCTGCTGCTGCTGCTGCTCTCAGCCTCTTACAGTGAGTAGGAGTCATGAGAGAAGAGGAGACAGAAAGCAGCAGAAGACTGCGGCATCAAGCAAGCCCACAACCAGGTTAGGTAACAAGAAGTGTGAGTTTCACCCTACTGCTAGAATTTGGTGGAACTGCTCAGAACAAGAACAATTAGTTTTTTAAATCTATGTTTTACCTAGTCTGCTTCCTTTTTGAACTCTCTTTCATCACAGTTAGATTTACTTCCACTAAAGAAAAGAGAGGAAAAAGGAGGGGAGAAGGGGAAAACTGCCACCATTTTCCAATTCAGTTCAAGACGAACCAGCACTAAGGCAGAAATTCCTCTGCAGGGATTCAAGGTTTCCAAAGCATTTCACAGGAAACTGCGAAAAAAAAAAAAAAAAAAAAAAAAAAAAAAAAAAAGAACATCTACTTTCATATATAAGTCTATGAGTGAGAATCAGCCAACCTTGAGTTCAGCTGGCCCAAGTCTGGCATCTTTTCTAAATCAGTAGCCCACATCCCATCTCCCATCAATAGAAGGATCAGTCCTTTCTAGCACCTGACTTGTCCTACATTGTAAGCACTGAGGTTGGCATAGGATAAATCACTCTCTGAAAGTGTTGCCAAGAATAGGGTCTATAGGAGAGACTCTTGTTCTGTGTATCTCAAGGGAGCTCCTCACCCATGAACCTACTGTGGAGGTCCAGTAAGAGTTTGGCATTATTACTGGGAGCAACAATATCTGAGACACCATCATCTGGCTAAGACACGCTGTCATCCCACAGAGAGCACCTGAGATCAACAGGTACATACTCTTTCTCATTCTGCTATATTTTTTTAAAAAACTTTCTCAGGATTTTGCATGCGAACAAAATTTCACATGCATTTCATGTTTACAGTTAACACCATACCCTTGAATCTTCCAAAAAGAAAGGGAAAAAACTCAATGTTCTTTACAGATCATAAAGGACAATACAACCTACTGAATGACCAGTCTTACAAAGGAGAAAAAATTACTGAAGACTAGTAAACTCCAGGGAAGGATTTAGATGTTAAATAAAACACCCCATTGTGTCTCAGATTTCACACCAACGTGCTAAGTTTAATTATATTTACTTACCATCCAATGGGGGTCTGCAAGGATTATCTTATTAACTTTTGAACAGCAGGTTGAAGATGTGAAGATTAATATGCAACATAGTGTTGCTGCCAGGCATAATAAGCCCATAATTTGTGGTTAGAAAACACTTTTCAGTCCAAGAAAAGAGAATTGCGTATCTTCTACTGATGATGGAAAGCTTTGTAGGGTGAAATCTTAGGGTGCATCTAAAGGTTTCCAATGCAAGGTCCCAAAGAAAACTGAAAAGATCAACAGTCTCCACTAACAACAAAAGCAAAACGAAGATTTTATTAGACAACTGGTAGTAAAGCAGGTCTATTCAATGATGTGAAATGTGTCAGTTTTCTCAGAAGACTGGAAGAGTCTTCTCCGAAGTCTTAAAAATCCCTGCTGCCAACCTTATTTTACAGAAAGAATACAAAGGGCTGTAAGGCTCCTGCTTCCCGAGGGCTATCGCTTCAGTACTGACAGACTCACAACTCAAGAAAAGAAGATCCGCAGATGAGTAATGACTTGCTTCTTATGTGAGTGGAATGGAGTCATAATTCAAAGCTGACCATCATGTGTTTACGTAGAGCCATTCTGAGGTCAAGATTTATTTCATATCATGGAAGAAGCAGTCTATTAGTCACAAGCACTTCATTCTATGACAGCACAAAGTGGTAATTCCCATAACTTACCAACTTTGTTTTTGAATACCATTAATTAAACTCTGAAACTCCCCATGATAAATTACAGCAGAGATTCCTTGCTGAACATGGAAGAAGATAAATTGACTTCATCTGTTTTTTATTGGTGAGGTAACTCCAGAAGATGTTGCAAAATCACATACCTGGATCTATGTTAAATCGATCTAGGAGCCTGAAGACCAGCTTGCTTAGCATTTTGCGGTTCAATTTGTCTGGTTTGTACCTGGACAGACCTTGATATTGTCTGTAAGCAAACAAAGAAAATAAGAAAAAAAAGCATAAACACAACACCTTTGTGGAACTGCCTAAGGTTTTGCAAATAGCAGATATTTAACAGAAGATATATCAGGGTTTGGTAGGTATTGGTAAGAAAAGTCTCCTACCTTTCCTGAGTTACAGCAAAAAGCCAACAATACAACCACACACATTTCCCAGTCAAAGACTGTATCAAGACCAGAGACTTATTCTGAAGAAAGAGAAAGCCAGGAATTCCTTCATCTTCTTTCAGAACTAAGACTGCAACCATTGCATCAACATTGTGACTTTTACTGTACTGCTGGCTTTGTGACTGACAGGAGCTATTCTACTGAGAGGCGATTTATAAATTAAAACACACACAACTATTTCACGAGAACATGAAGGTTAACCACTTGCTTCTCTTGTTTTTCTGCCACTTCATCACAGTATTATCTTCCTGCCAAACCTGTACAACCGATACTGAAACTCAGCCTTGTCTGTAGCAAAGCACGAGAGTCTAATTAGTACAACGTCCTGGAGGGAGCTTTGATACTGTTATATTGCTAAGATCTACTACATAGTTTTCATTTTGTACTCCTCTCTCCTGTCAGGAGCTAAGCATCTGTCAATAGGAAAGATACCTCTGTCTTTTGAAAAGAGTCTGGCACAGACGCCAGAAATTTCCCCATTCTCAGCTGAAAAGTAAATATATTGCGCTGCATTATGCTGAGAAAATGATCTTAGATAGACAACCAAAGAACATAATGTCCTCTGGCAGCCAGTTGGCCCCAGCTGTTTAGAAATTCAACAAACGTTTCTACCTTGCAATGTCTCTGATATTAAAACCAGGTTCACACCAGGTGTCCAGGATCTGTAAGAGCTTGCACTGGAGCTCAGGATACTCTCCCACATAATCTTCCATCAAGTTAATTTTGTCTTGAAACAGTAGTGGCATACACATCTAGGAAAAGAAATAATATCTAGTGCAAATGACACAGTTATGACCTGCCATTGATCACAATGTTCAACAGTCTGAGTTCTGCAGCAAGCAGGAGGTGTGGAAGGGTTCCACAGCATTGCAGCTCATGTGCAGGAAATGGGACTGAAACCTGGCAGAGGGCTGTTTCATCCCCTACTGCTCAGACATGGTGAGCAAGTCACAAAACCCTTGCTTAATAAACTAGTGTTGTCTAAAAGATGGATATGGCATTTCCAACATAAAACATCAACTGAAGCGGCAAAGCCTGAAAGTAGCAAAACCAATAAAATTTACCATAATGATAACCATTTGTCAAGAACACATGTAGATTTTTTGATTGCAGTGGGTGTAGCAAGAAAAATAGTCTAATAAGCTTTAATGCGGTCTAACAAAATGTAGTCTGTCACTTCTCCAGATGTAAAGGTACTTTAGCAATGCAGCAGTGACTTCTTGCAAACAAAATAAAGCATCAAGTGAAACACATAACTTGGAGGGTCTTCATGGACGTGCTGCATAACAAAAGGTGGATCTGAAGATGGAGACCTGCAGAGGAAATGACTCACCTTCTCCACATCTTGATCTGGCTGTAATTTTAGCTTAATACTCAGTATGGCTGCCTAGAGAGAAAAAAAAAGTGTATTTAGGAAAAGAAAACACAGTGGATAAACAGGTGTTATTCCAAAGTTAAGTATATATGCTACTATAGAAAGTTTTAATGTGATAATTATTTCTGTTATGTCTTCAAGTATAAACATTTGACCACATACAGTCCACTTAGAAATGTACATGAACAGTCCTGGCAGCGTTGCATATTGTGAGCAGCAGTAGCATACCCTGGCATAAAAACTAAAGATCAGGTTTTCTGGCAGAAAGAGAAAGTAATGTGCTTGGCCAAACTTAGCTATGAAGGATATTTTCTAGCAATATAATTGTAAAAAATCCTGACCCATTATACCTTTCTGAATTAACTTGAATAAACATCTTGCAGTGCATTTTAATTTTTGTAAAATAGTTTTATTTTGTGAAAACTAGTCATATTTGAAAGAATCTCAGATCAAGAGGTCTTAGCTTGTATAATTTCTGCCTAGCTCCAGACCCCTGAATGTACTAAAGTTCATCACTTGGAGCACTGAGTTCAGCTCTGGGGCCCCCAGCACAAGAAGGACATGGAAGTATTAGAACAAGTCCAGAGGAGACCATGAAGATGATCAAGGGGTTGGAGCACCTCTCCTATGGAGACAGGCTGAGGGAGTTGGGGTTGTTCAGCCTGGAGAAGAGAAGGCTCCAGGCTGACCTTACAGCGGCCTGCCAGTGCCTAAAGGGGGCTGCAGGAAAGGTGGAGAGAGTCTTTGTCAGGGAGTGCAGTGACTGGACAGGGGGAATAGCTTTAAATTAAAAGAGGGTAGGTTTAGATTAGACATGAGGAAGAAATTCTTTACCATGAGTGCGGTGAGGCCCTGTCCCAGGCTGCCCAGAGAAGCTGTGGCTGCCCCATCCCTGGCAGTGCCCGAGGCCAGGCTGGATGGGGCTGGGGGCAGCCTGGGCTGGGGACAGGGGGCTCTGCCCATGGCAGGGGTTGGAACTGGACGGGCTTCAAAGTCCTTTCCAACCCAAACCATTTTGTGATTCTATGATCACAATCAGAAAGACAGTAAGAACTGTATTTAGCTCATTTGTGTTATCTACAAATCTTTGATAACAAAGACCTGCCACATTCACAACGTAACCCCCAAACAGCATCTTTTGCAGATGAGGAAACTCAGCAATAGTGAACTGCAGTAAGTCAGGCTGTGAGAATAACTGGCTCAGCCACGTCTATCCTGTCTCAGCTTGGTGACTACAAAAATATGAAATTACAGACATATTTGCCTCAGGACTGGAAGAGAGCTAATATCATTCCCGTCTTCAAAAAGGGCAAGAAGGAGGACCCAAGCAACTACAGGCCAGTCAGCCTCACCTCCATTCCTGGAAAGGTGATGGAACAGCTCATCCTGGAGGTCATCTCCCAAGCATGTGGAGGATAAGAAGGTGATCAGGAACAGTCAGCATAGATTCACCAAGGGGAAGTCATGTTTTAATTTGCTATGCTTCTGTGATCAGATGACTGGCTGGGTAGACGTGGGGAGAGCGGTGGATGTGGTCTACCTTGACTTCAGCAAGGCTTTTGACACTGTTTCCCATAACATCCTCATAAACAAGCTCAGGAAGTGTGGCCTAGATGAGTGGATGGTGAGGTGGATTGGCAATTGGCTGGACAACAGAGCAAGTTGTGCTTAGTGGAGCAGAATCTAGCTGGAGGCGTGTAGCTAAAGGTGTCCCCCAGGGGTCAGTACTGGGTCCAGTCTTGTTCAACTTATCAATGACCAGGATGAAGGAACAGAGTGCACGAACCCTCAGCAAGTTTGCTGACAACACAAAGCTCAGAAGAGTGGCTGATACCCCAGAGGGCTATACTGCCTTTGAGAGGGACCTTGACAGGCTGGAGGGCTGGGATGAGAGGAACCTTATGAAGCTCAACAAAGGCAAATGCTGACTCCTACACCTAGGGCAGAATAACCCCATGCACCAGTACAGGTTGGGGGCTGACCTGCTGAAAAGCAGCTCTGAGGGGTAGGACCTGGGAGTTCTGCTGGACAGAAGAGCCGTGAGCCAGCAATGTGCCCTTGTGGCCAAGAAGGCCAACGGTATCCCGGGAGGCGTTCAGAAGTGTTGCCAGCAGGTCACGGGAGGTGATCCTGCCCCTCTACTCAGCCCTGGTGAGGCCACACCTGGAGTACTGTGACCTGTCCTGGGCTCCCCCATACCCGAGGGACATGGAGCTACTGGAGCAAGTCCAGAGAAGGGCTACGGAGACGATTAGAGGACTGGAGCACCTGTTGCACACGGACAGGCTGAGAGAGCTGGGCCTGTTTAGCCTGGAGAAGAGGAGACTGAGGGGAGACCTCAATAATGTATGTAAATTTCTGAGGGGAGGGTGTAGAGAGGATGGAGTCGGTCTCTCGTCAGTTGTGCCCAGCAACAGGATGAGAGGCAAGGGGCACAAACTGAAGCACAGGAGGTTGCGGCTCAATATGAGGGGCATTTCTTTACTGGGAGGGTGACCGAGCACTGGGACAGGTTGCCCAGAGAGGTTGTGGAGTCTCCTTCTCTGGAGATACTCAAACCCCACATGGATGCCATCCTGTGCAAGGTGCTCTAGGTGATCCTGCTTGGCAGAGGGGTTGGACTAGATGATTCAGAGGTTCCTTCCAACTTCAGCCATTCTGTGATTCTGTGAAATATATTAATATCTAACTGTGCATTGCTTCGGAGGCACATAAACTAATTAGGATTTTAAGCTGTTAGCAGTGTTTAATTTCCGTATGTGTGAGAACACTTGGATCTCAAATAAAAAAATAAGCATGTAATGACTTTCTTTAGTATAGTGCATTGTTCTAGTAAATGATGTAGTAAGAGCAAGGAGCCTTCTTACATATTTACATATTAGTACTAACATAATTGTTAACTATGTAACAAGGAGGTTTTAATCAAGTGTCCTTCACATGACCTAGCAAAAAGTTAGGCTGTGTTTTCCAAGATGGTTGAAACTTAAATTTGATAGTACTGCACCTCTGACCCTACTGCAGCATGCTTGTAATGCTAAGCAATACCCAAAGAAACAGAATATTTCATCAACATAGATCACAAATGCCTATTTATTCAGATGAGGAAAAACAATAGGTTAGGCCTTACAGGAAAATTATTCTCTTCAGCAGGTTTGTCTGATATTGTTATTCATTTTGCTTTGAGAGAAAGAGATCGTGAGTATGATGGTTGTCGTTTTTTATTTGTTTTTCTTTGAACTGTTACATTATAATATGTAAACAAAGCTAATAAAGTAAAAAATGCCTCTCTGCCTCCCCCCCCCCCCAAATACAAACCTCACTGTTAACCCTCACTGCATGAAACCTTTACAGAAAAATTTAACAAGAAAAATAACCTAAGAGAGGGTAGGAGGCAGCAGAAGCTGTGGATAGCATTACCTTTTGGAAAATTTATGTGTGTTTTACATCCACTGCATCAAAGACTGTATACAAAAGCAAATAACCAGCAGACATCACCTAAGTTCATTCTGACTGTCCAGCAGAATAGCGATGCCCAGTTATCAGGGGGCTTTTTTTTTTTTTTTTTTTTTTTTTTAACAAAACAAACACTGACTGTCCATGCTTGATCAAGAAGAGAAATTATGAGAAGAACTTTAGGTGACAAAACCAGGAAATAACATTTATATAAATACTGTGCGATACTAATCAGATATTGAATAGAAAGTCACATAATAATGTCTCAGCCCAGCTAATTCTGCAACAAATTTTTTTTTCTCACTCCAGACCTGATAACTAAGTCCACCAATTTAAGGCCAAATGTGCTATTCTGCTCCATAAGCATCAAGTACCTTTCCTCTCAAATTATCAGATTAACATCACAAAGTGCAAGCAGAGAAATTATTCTCAAGTTGTACACAAGCTGAATGTTGCTATTTCTGTTTTGGACTTGAAGAAGGGTTTTGTGTCTCCAAAACTTCAACGGCTGTTTTTTTTTTTTTTTTTTCCTCTTCCCAGCTATCTCAGTTGGCCAAAAACAAACAAACAAAAAAAACAATTCTCAAAATCTTGTTCCACCATTTGATCTCATTTGTATCTTTTATTAAACAAGTAATCTGTTAGTTTTAGCATGCAAGCACACAGTTGTTTCCCTAACAGCTTTTTAATGTTCACAGGCATGTTCAGATTAACTTAATTGCAGAACTGTTATCTAAATGGCATAGTTTTATCTCTATCTCTATTAACAGTATGGCTGACCTAATCAGATGAACACACACTGTGTTAGGCTAGGTTTACCTCTTTTGCTGGATGTGTATACTGCTCTGCACAGGGTGGAGGGCAATGATTATCCACGTAGCCAGCGTGTGGAGAAACGGCACCTTCCCAACCCCGCTATGGCAGACCCACCTCACGCCACCAATGTGCTATGGGCCAGAGGAACACTGTCCTGCCACCAACACTCACCCACTTCAAGAAATTCAGGCGAGCTGGTTTTTAATGCCGTTTTATCATCATCCAATTACAGCAGGTGATGGAACACAGACAAACTGCTGCCGGTGGACAGCGGCAGTAGCCTCCTGCAGCGGGAGTGCCATCAGTAGCGGGGCAGCAGCCTTTCCCGTGCACAAAGCAAAGCGTGGAAGGTGATGCCTGACCCGGGCCTTAGGAACAAACAACCAGTCTGGATTGCAGGGTGCAGCTACATGGGCTGGCTGGCTGAATAGCGAGGACAACTTAGATAAAATCAGCATGTTTACAATAGGAATAATAAGAGAAGAGATATGAGTAACTGTAATAAAGATGAAAGTGCTTGGCAGCTGTGTCTGTGGTCTCGACTTTAAGCTATTTTAAGATTCTGTTTTGTTATTAGCATGTTTTGAATTGTTTCACTCCACAAACAAGTTTTGTGTAAAACGACCCTATTTTTAACAGTCTGTTTATAGATGATAAGATCTCCAGAAAAGCAACACCTCGTTCATAGACTCATTTTGTAGTTAGAAAACAAACACTTCAATTAGGCAGACAGCACACTCTAATTGAAATGCTGAGAATCCCCCTTCCCACCCAACAAACATTTCCCCATATAAAATTGCACTGTCCAAGCTGTGCTAGGAGACTAGCCAGGGTAGCTGGAAGCTAGCAGTCACGTTAGTCTAGCTACAGATCTTCAAACTTAGGTTGGAACGGCAAGGCAACCCAAATCCTGAACAGCAGATGCCTCCCCCACTTCACCAGCTGACAAACAAAAGCAAAAAACAGCTACTGCACAAGAACACCGAAAAGCTCTGGTGAACTCCAACATCTACCCGCCCTCCCTCAATCTGTGAAAGAGAATGTGTTACAGTCCTGACAGGTGATTATGTGATACAAATAGTCTGTTCACAAAACTATTTCAAGCAGAGGGAGTTCCTAGAATGCAATCTAATAAAGGCAAAAAAATAACACATACAAGTGTTTAACCTATATTGCAACACTCCTGCCCCAGCCCTGGCCCCAAAGCTGGATCTCTCTCTTGCCTTTCATTCCCCAAACACACAGAGGACGGGTACACGATGAAGCCACTGCTTAGCAGTACAGGAAAAAAGGTGATGACCCATCACCTGATTGAAATCTCCTCAGTGTTTATGAGTCTTCTGATTGTTTTCAGGGAGCTTTAGATCATTCTTTATGGGGAAACGAAAAATCATGTTTGGACATTTTGTTGCTGTTTTGCTTACTGAGGATAAAGTCCAAAAAAATGCAGTGAAGGAGGGTTGGATGCAGATGGGAAAGAATTCAAAGGTGGACAAAAATACTTTAATTTATATCTAAAAAGCGTGGAGGTGCACTGACCACAGCACGGGGGAAGTTACACGAACTTGATGCAGTCAGGCCAAGCCATGAGCACCACAGCTGCTGCTGCACCAAGACCACTTTTCGAGTCATGCAACTGCAAAAACAATATGAGAAAATGGTGACTGCTTCTAAGCGAACACACATGCACCAATACCTGATTCTCTCTGCTTGTTTTGAATGCATTTGGCTCTGTCTCATCTAAAAATGACTATTCTTTCCATATACAGTATGAAGCACAGGAAGCCACACAAGATCTTATCTGCAAGGGCATGTGCACTTGGGTGGTGTCTACACTGACAATTTAGGCAATTTTCCCACGGTGGGGTTAGCATCAGAGGAATAACCTTTTACTAGTGTAACACTGCTTGGAGTGATGATGAAGGACAGACACAAATGGTTTCTGATGACTCCTGCATTACTTAGCCCTGCTGTAAGCAAGTTGAGACAACATAAAGGTAAATATGCCTCACTTACGGTAGTATTTCTAAACCAATGGTGAAGGAATTTCTGAAAACCCATAGAACAGACCAAACAACAGAGTGAGATTTGCAGAGGTGGATCCAATGTCATGTCTAAGACAAATCATGGTGATCAAAGTGTAGATACATAATAATGGTAGAAATAATTGAGTAAAAGGCACATCACTTATTAATCATTGGGAACATCTGTTTTTTGTTTTTGGAATCACTCCTTTCAAACTTGTGGCTAATCAACTTTGCTCAAACTCTCACAATGCATCACTGCATAGTGTATGACATCAGGTTATATGTTTAATTACTTCCTGCTTAAAGAGCACACGATATACACAGCTGTCTTTGGGAAGATCTTCAGAAACATGAAAAACATGAGATTTACCAGGTCTACTTTCAAGAGAGCCTGACCATATTTTATAAGGGGTGAGACAGTCAAAAGTAAGTGGTGATGCGTTAGTCATATGTAAAGAATTTGAGGAAGAGAGAGAGAAGTAGAAGTCAAGGCTGGAATACGTGTGCATACAGGTGAAAGAAAGAGGGAACTAAAACAAACATTGCAGTGATTTGTCTTCCTCAGGTCACTCAAAGCAGTTTTAAACCTGGTTTAACTCGTCAGTGCACCCTCACAACTCAAGATCCTCTACAGGATCCACTGCCCAAGTTTCCTGTGTACTCAGGCCACCCACCTTCACCAGATTCTCCAGATCCAGACTCTCTGTATGGGTAGATCTGCTGCACATTGACACCTCTTCTCGGAGAGCTCTCTCCTTGCTTGACGAGAGCCCAGTAATAGTTGCAGCAGAAGCAGAGTACTACCATCTGAATTATTATTTCCCAGCAACATTCAAGCTCCTTCCCAGCCACTTCAGCAGAGAGATGCCAGCAGCAGAAAGTGACTCCAGAAGAGGTGTTTGGGAACAGACTATGGAGTTGTCTATGGCCTGCAGGTTGGCTACCTCTGCTCAAGTGGCAATGCATCTTGCAGACAATGCGCAACTAAAGCAGTAGATTAAGTTGATAAGAAAAGAGGCTGAGACTGACACCATCATCTTTGCATGAGAAACATTCCTTGTTACATTTTCCTTGGTTTCCTTATCAAATATTTTTAATTTAAAAGAAACAATGAAATCATGTGCACACTTTTTATATAAGTGTGTGCAAATACCATATGAAATGAACAAACCTTTGCAATTTAAGTGGGGAATCGGGGAATGAAACAAAATCAGAGACTTTTCACTGTCTTGAGAATAGCTCAAAAAGTTCAGATTGAAGAAATCTAAAGTCTGAACATCCATTATGGTGATCAATCAATTTTAATGCTGATGTGTATTGATAGATTTGCAAAAATACATTATGTGTACTCAAGCACCACTATGAAGTAGAACTACAAGCAGTAACATCCCTGAAACAGTGTTCAAAACATCGCTACAGAAAAAAAATAGGGTCTTGTTGCTGATTGAGCTATGCATTTCCTGACCTTAGCATATTTGTATTCCTTTAAGTTTAGCTCTTCGGTCAGCTGCTCTTCCCACTGAATTATCAAACTATTTCTGTATTAGTACGTGTTGCCGACAAAAACTTTGTATTCTGTGTCTATGGAGCTTTTCCTGTGGCTGCTCCAAATTATTTTATGACAAATTCTAACAACTGATTTTTTTAATAAGATAACCCACACTATTCAAATTGAAACGGCAAATATTTACTGAACTTCATATGGAGAATCAACCTTCCCTATTTTTATAAATTAACAAATGAAACATTAGTAGAAAAACACATTCAGCTTTTGAAAACAGAGAAGTCAGGATGAGCAACAACTTGTTAAAAAGTAAATACTCCCTGTTGCACTAATAAGCTAGAGCTGTGTTCTTCTTTATGTGTTCTTGTTTATGAAACAAACTGATGAAGGAGGAAAGACACGCTGGTAGTCACTGGCAGAGAGAAGTTGGAGTGGGAGCTCTCTCAGGCCCAGGAATATTTCTGGTTGTCAGAGGCTAAAAAGATTATTTATTGTTTCCTTCCTAAACCCAGCTCCACTGCCACCTGTTCAGAATTTACTATAAAGCTGTTAAACAAGACAAGAACTTTGATGCTGACTGTGAAAACAAGTTTCACTGTATCTGACCCGAGCAGCACTTACTACTGATCCAGAAGCAAAGGAATTTGATTTTTTTTTAAGCACAGCTATCTTTTTACCTTTATAAGCTGTTTAAAAAAATGTAAATAAAATAACTCAGTGGACAATAGAGGGCATTCATTCCACAGAAAGACAGCCGCCACCCTTAGACATGAAATATCGCAGCACATTAAGTCATGAGACCCCGCTAATCAAAGCTGACAGGGCCCTGAATGTGATTTCTGCCGAGACTTAGCGATATCATGGGGCACTGAAGCATGCACAGCCTGCCAGACTGCCCCTGTTCATGTGACAATGGCTTTTATTCCCGAAAGAGGCCTGCGAGTGACAAGAGTCTCCTTTGTCTTTAGCCTCCCGCATTCGCAGTGCAAGAGAGGTTCATTCAACCAGCCCCAGACACTCTTTGAAAGGCTGAAGTGTAACATAAGATGACCATGAAACACTAGCTTGCCTTCTGCCTACCCCTCATTCTTCTCAAGCACAGCCTGGCCTATTCAGGGCCTCTTACAGACTCGCTCGCACTGCATTACCCCCGGTCTGCTGAATCCCCACATTGTCCAGGCCCCACCAGCAGCCATCGCCCTTCCCACAAAGCCATCCACCGGCACTTGGGGCAGCATGCCCGAGGAGCCACCGATGAAAGGCTGTGGTGCCGCCGGCCACCCCAGTCCTGCCCAATGCACGGTGCCTCATGGCCGGCCTTAGCCCGCAGCCTTGGGGCTTCCGAACCCACCCCAAGAGGAGATGAAGCTGCAGGTATTTCAGATGGAACTGCAGGTATTTCAGATGGAGCTGCCCAGACATGGACATTACAACCCCTCTGTTCAGATTCTCCTCTAAAATAGGAGTTTTCAGGTTCTGTGAGGCATGAGGAGAGGACTCAAAAGTGCTCTTCACCACTCTGGAGTGTCACGCAAGGCCCCACGCCATATTACTCCAGCAGCTGCAAACCCCATTCACAAGAGAATGGATGAAAACGCCAAACCTGCCGGACACCTCCAAAGAAACCCCACTTATATGTCCCTGGTTTTTATTATAATTGTCACTTCATCAGTTTGTTCTGTTTCATGGGAGAAATACTGCCATCCGCTGGCCAGCTAACTCAATCCCACATCTCAGTCAGGTGCCTCCTAAAAACAGCTACTCTTTTATGCTACTATATTGGAATAAAAGATTACCTCCACCTGCACCATCTTCCAACAAATGTACCAGTGCCTCTACACAAATGATGATCTTTCTTCCCATTATGAACTGACACCCCCATGACATTTGCACTCTGACACGTGAAAGGTCTACCACTACAGGAGGCTGCGCTCCGGCTCAATGAGCAAGAAGCAACAGCTTAGTACAACTGCAGAATTTTAGGCTGGTGTGATTAACAAACTGGTTCAGCTTCTGACCAGTTCTGTTATTAACATGGAGTTAGTACAGGCAGGCCCACATGACCTTCAGAAACACATAACTGCCATGCCTGTCCACAGGGAACTCTGGGATCTTGTTTTCTGAAGTGTTCTTTCTCCAAAACTTTTGTGAGGGAAAGGAATCTCAACACATGGATCAAAGCTGTGGACTTCTAGGATTCAAACAATAGAATAAAATGTATCAAAAGAGTTAAATGGAATAATGAATAATCTAGAATAAGCCTGGTGCCTTATAGTAAATGCAGCATGTGGGTCAGAAAACAAATAATAAGAGCAAGGCATTATAAGGACTTCTGTCCTCTCAGATGAGACACAAGTGAAAAAACTTGCACTTGAACCTGTTTTACTGTCTCAACTGAAAGATGGGGAAGAACAGGAAGAAAAGACAGGCCTCAGTCCATTGTAAATGTTCAGAGCCCTCGTTCCATTTTTGTTCCATTTTGGGGGGGGGGAACCGGGGGGGGGGGGGTTCGTTGCTGTGAAATTAGGTATGATCAGTCCCTGAGGGGAATAAAAGATTTCCTGTTATTCTTGAAGATAATTCTATTCATCCTTCTGGCAACAAAACAACACTAGAAGAAAGTCATGGCTGAAGGTAATCACAAATTGAGCTTTCCTGTTCTTCACACTTGGAATGAATAGCAAATGAGCTTTTCTGTGGAAGAAAGAACTGAAAAACAAATTCCACCAAAAATCTGGAGCTTTTCAAAACCAGATCTAGAAAAAATTGCATTTCTAAAAGACAATAATAAATATCTTTGAAGACATGGATTTAAAAATCACACTTAAACATAGTCAAATAATATAGTTCTGTTAGGATTTTCAAACACTTAAGTTCAATACTTACTGAGCAAAAAAAGTATACTTCAGGTAGCTACCTATGAACTTCTAATCACACATGAAATAGCTTATTTTCTATTTTCAAAAAATCAGAAATAATGGAATTCTACGACGTTACTTTGGAATTGAGCTTTAGTAAAGAATAGGACTTATAAAATGCTATATGATGTTTTTCTGTTGCTAAGCAAGGTCAGGCTGCTTTACACTGTCAAAGCAAACTATTTCCCTTTGAGAAAACAAACAAATAAACTTCCTTTTTTTTTTTTAAAGCAAAAAAAAAAAAAACAAAAACAAAAAAAAACAACCAGTATTGCATTTTGTTCCTGAAAACATCTCAAGGATATCAGCAAATGATGATGCCAGATATGCAATAAGAAACCTAAACTACAGGGTAAACATACCAAATACTGGTTTTAGAGAACTTCTGCCAGTGTCAGTCACTCAAACTCAAATACATGAGTAATAACACACACACATAAGATTCAAGAACCTCCTCAAGCTGAGAACCCTTTGCTTAGAGTAATCATGTGGAAGTAGAAATTTTCCAACCCCTTCTCGCTGCAGGCAGACTAGAGATAGCACAGCAGGTCTATGACCAACTACTAAAATCCCTTCTTTTCTTGCCAAGGACAAGGAAAAAAAAAAGAATACATCTATCCTCTTAAATTCTCCAAATTAAACTCTATTAACCTATTACTTTCAAAGGTCAAAAAAGGGTTAGAGGAAGGACTCACTAGTATTCTGTATTCAGCCATTAGAAAAAATTAGGTTGAACACAGTCTACTCTTGTACATAAGAAGACCATGCTAAGCTGTACCATTCACAGTGTGCAGCTGCTGTGATGAAATGGAATTCAAATTGAAATGCATCCAAAAAAGGACACAGACCTTAGCAGAGAACTAGAGAGCTGGGAAGGTAAATTTATTTGAAAGACATGACCCACCTCTTTGTAATTGCCCCTGTGATAAAGATGACTGACATGTCCAAGCAAATAGTTCCGGTCTGCTGTATGGAGCTGGTAAATGCTAATCAGAGGGTCAAGAAGATTAGCTGGGCACTGGGCTAGTATTCTGAGTACACGGGTCTGCAGCTTCTTCAGCTTCATGCCAGACTATTAAAAAAAAAAAAAAAAAAAAAAAAAAAGAAATCAAACACAGATTTAGTAAAGATGGCTACAATTCAATGGCAGTTGAAAATGCAGCTTGTTTAAACAGTGGAAGAAGCCAATTTCTTGTGAAGGGATTCTCCAATTTCCCCATGGAGTCTGCAAGCAAAAATCAGAACAATATGATACACATTTTTTTCACAGCATCCAATTTAAAAACATTAAATGTTTGCAGGATAATTCTGGAAAAGGCATATGGCCTTGTGCAAAAGTAAAATACGAAACTGGAAAAATGCCCTCTTTTACTAACACAGCTATTTAGAAATTCTCCCCTCTAGTTCCCAGAATAAATTCTTTGAATCCAGCAACTCCCCTCAAGGGACATCTCACCTATCAAGCCTAAGAATTCAGCTTTCATTCCCAGGCTTGCTCCTGGGTGCAGGAACAACAGGAAAAGCAAAAGCATTGTAGCAAGATGCACAGACACAAGCATTAATCCTTGTGTTCTTATATGACCATTCTCTTATGACACAGGAATTTCAGCGCCAGTAGCACTTCACTGCACTTTGCAGATACTGTAATGGTAATGCTCTTTGAGAATCTAAACACAGCTCAAAGTCTAAAAAGAACCACTTGGAAGAATGGGAAATGAAACAACACATATAAAAGTATGTAAAGTAAAATTGTTAAAGTAAAACTGTAAGCAGTTCAGATAAAAAGGAGCAGCAGTCCATATAAAAAGGGAAATCTTGGTAGGTCAGAATACACAAAGGCATAAGGAATGGCAAACATTAGGATGTAAAATCTGATGACCCAAAATTACAAAGCTAATCATTCAGCTGCTGAAAAGTCGTACTGTTACCATTTTCTGCATTCCCAATGATAAAAGCTCCCCACCAGATGGTAAGAGTTAAGCAATCATACAGTAACTGGCTTCTATTTGCAGAACTGGAAGAATATGCAGAGCAGATTACTGCAATTGGGTTTATCCTGACAGCAGCGATGTGAGTTCCAGTGGGAAAGCCTCCAGCGCAGCAAAGGCTGTAAGACCCATGCTTGATCAAAGTGGTTTGATCTGGAAAGATGGAAATCCCAGCTTGGAAGGGGAAACAGCGGTCTCACATCATAGTTTCTAATGTTATTTCATTTTCAGGCCAGCATCACTAGATCGCAACATCTCATTAAGAGTTTCGCACCTTGTCACACTGCCTTTCTATGAGACTACAGAGAAGACACTGGACTGCAGAATGAAGTGAAATTGGGAACACTTGAGGGACATCAAAATCAATTGCCCTCTCCTTTCCCCAGGCTCTCTTGCTCTCTCATTTTCTAACCTGTTGAACAGCAGGATGCTCTTTCATCCAAAGCTGCAACTCACTGGTGATGTAATACCCAAGGGAATGCCCTTTCCCCTTCCAATCGCTGCTGCTCTCCAGTATGTCCAGGAGTCCTGCCAATGGGTCCTCCAGTCCTGCAAAGCCCCGCCTGATTTCTTCCTTGAGCTGCTGAGATACAAAACCACATTGTCATGTACAAAAAGATTAGTGAATCCTCCCTTCCCCCGGCTGTACACAAAGCTTTATTTTTTTTAATTTAATCTATTCAGAGAGGTAACTGTTGCTATTCAGCCACCATCCGCGCCTCCAGTGACTTTTCATGTCATTACAGATTCCTTCATGGCTCACTGCACCTCAAACCCAATGGGAAAAGCAGCAATTGTCCACACTAATTATCCCATAAAGACAGAGAAGTTGTTCCGTGGAGCAGACAAAAGAGCTTGGGATTTGGGGGAGGGGCAGAAAAGAATTGAGCTGGAAAAAGGGGTGTTATTAAGAAAATAGTGATACTGAAGGTAGATAACTGGGCTCAAAAACCTACCCATCTTCTAAGAGACCTGCAATAACTCAGATAAGCCCCTCCTCCTGTACCACAAATTTTCACATTTGACCTTATACCCACTTCAGCCACAATGGCTCCTCAATATTTGGGAGTATTGAAATAGTTTGGATTTGACATACAGGAATAAAAAGAAAGATCCAAGTTCACACCATGTCATATTGCAATACTCTAAATGTAAATCTATTCTTTGCTCCAAACCTATCTGAGCAAGGTATTTGCTGTAGGCTGCCTGCTGCCTCCACACGGCAGCCACTGCACACCTCAGAAAAACTAAAGGCCGTAGGAAGGGGCTTGGAACTTGGGAAAGCACCACGCCATAAATCTTGGGAATCCCAGGGTGATGGGTTTAGAAATGTGCAGGAATTGTACACTCACTTTGTGAATGTTAATAGGCTACTTACTACCCATCTGGTAGAAGTGATAAATTAGCAGTACTGAGCAATATCTTTATAATGTTTACATTAGAAGTAGTTTCCAAGGCGCTCGGAGGGTTGGCAGGGTGAAGAAGTGGCATCCTTCAGTACCCACACAGGACCTTTCACTGCATGGTACATGTACTGGCGTGGAGCAAGGCAAAAGCAGAGACAGAAAACAAGAAATCACTAAGAGCAGCTGCTCTCTTTCTTTTCTGGCTAAAAAGCAAAATCCAAAAGATGCTCATTCCTGCCTGCAGCCAGCACTTGTAATTTACTGTATATGATGGCTTCAGTCATGGCTTCCAATGGAAACAACATAAAGTTTGAAGAATGGCATGAAAAAACAAAAGAAAATCTACAGAAAAATTGCCAATGAATTTGTTCTTTGTTTGTTCATCAACAATATTTACTGGAAGACAGTTATTTTCCATAGTGTCTTTCATGTTGGGAAAAACCACAAAACCTATCGTTTATGACAGAAACAGTTTCCTTCTCACTAGATTATCAAATGCAGTAAGAAAAAACTGATGACTAACAAAGATGTGACTTCAGATAACAGTTTTCTCCCTGTAAGTATATTTCACTGTGGTAAGAATTTGCAATGTTAAACAAAGGGCTCCAACTTCACTGCAAGATTCTGCAGAAGGAGAAGGCAAGATCTTATCCAACCACAAATATCCAACACAACAGCCAAAGGAAAACAAAGCAACTGGCCAACTAAATTGCACTGTTTATAAATGGCCTCTCTTCTTTTCTTTTTTTCCCCAAAGCCCCACTTCAGCACATTTAGACTGAACAAGAGCTTTCACCACACCACTCAGCTCCTCCTTTAGCTGGAACCAGAGCCTGGGCTTTGGCAGGACGGTTGCCAGCAGACACCACGTCCTGCAAAAGCCCAAGTCTGCTTTCACACGCAGAGCATCTCCAAACACACAACTGGCAAGAGTACTGACAACACATCTAGGCTTAGTCCTGAATTCCTATCTGCTCCACTTTTAAACAGGGGTAAAGCCTTCTCCAAAACTTCCTAGCAATCTGAAGACTTCAATTACGGTATGTGTTGTTTGAGGGGAAATGACCAACCAATGAAAAAAATAAAAACACATTAGACACCTAAATCAGAGAGGAAAGAGTGCTGTGCTGCCTGGCTCCTCTCTCTGCCAACTAAGGATTCCTCTTAAACATGTAATTGCCATTTCCATTTCAATTGATTCCCATGGCAGGGAATGTTCCTTGGGGGATTTCTACAGCCCGACAGATCATGGGAATTGGAAAATTTTGCTGATGCTCAGACTACACACTCCTTCAATCTGTTTTGATCTCTTATTTCACAGCTCAGGGCAGTGTGCTGATGCATCTCTTACCACAAAACTATCCTTCTTATGTAGGAAATGATTACTTCCTATAACCATGTTCCAGGACTGAGGTAACATCAGGGACAGGTACCCTCTTTCTGATGATGTGCACTGATTTGAGACTGACAGGCATCACCTAATGGAGATGACTGATTCACACCAGTTAATAGACAGTATTGACTTACACTCCCACACAGCAAAAGGCAAAGCAGCTCCCTGCCATTTAAAGGTCAACAAAGCAGGCTGTGCTCTACTTAAGTCAACTTCCCTCATTTATTTTAACTGGAATGTCAGACACTGGTGTGCTTAGGACAAGAGCAGCACCAGGCACTGAGTTACACACAGAGGGCAGGGCAGCAGGTACTCCTGAAAAAAGTGCATTGCTGTGGGTGCACGTCTGAAGATCAGGGCATCTTAGTGCTAGTGTGATGGGTACACGTCAGAAACCACTGGGGACATTTGTCCTGGGCTCCCCACCTTAGAACTAGCTGCTGCTGTGCCACCGCCCAATCTCACCGTGCCGCTTCCTCATCTCTCCAAGATGATTTTCCTCCTGCTTTAGAAACACATTCCCCAGGCTCAGAGCTGCGGTGCTGCCCACGCCTGCAGGCAGGTAGCACAGGCACTAAGAGGACAGGGCCTGCCCTGCTGTGAAGCCTCAGCGCCATGCTCTGCAAAGCCATGCACCTTACTGGGGTGATCGATCCAGAAGCGAGCAAACTCAATGAGCGGAGCTGCCAGCACGACTCGTGGGGATCCTCGAGCTTTTCCACCCTCAGCAGAAAAGCTGCGGTGCTTTCTGCCCAAGGACACATCGATGGGATGCTTTGTCTTTTTCAGAGTATTTTTCTTCACAATCCACACACATCCCAGGGTACGCAGCATAGAGATTTTGATGATGATTATTTCCTACTGTTGTTCTGCGGGATTAACTGCCCTCAAGACCTAACAAATAATATTTTTTTTTCCTCTAACTCTAACAAAACTTGATAGAAAGCTCAAAGCTTCCAAGTTGCTGAGCTCAAGTTTATGTCAGCGACGGACCGTTTGGAAAGGCACCTCTCACACTGGGTTTCCAGTTGTTTAATTATTCAGGCTGGGAACCACAGACTATCAGTAATGGAAAGTCTCAGTGCGCCAGACAAGGACAATGACTAAACACTTCAGATACCTAGGATGGAGCACGTACACCAGCATAGCCACGGCAGCCATTTCACACAGGATGCTTTCCACGGCTACATGGTGAGCTGTTTGCTTTGGGGTCTTTTGGAAATGAACATTCCATCTATGAGCATGCCTGAACAGCACAGAGTTAAACATGAGAAACTCACAAGCAAGTGGATACATCTAGTGTTTTTGTTAGTTTGCAAGCACTCAAATTTAGATGAAGTCTATTTTACTCCCTCTGAGAAATCTCCACGTAGAGCCCATAGGGTGCTGTATAAAAATATATCACTAATTTTAGAGAGGCAATGTAAATTACATTCACCACTCTAAAAGGCAAAACCAAACCAAACCAAAAAAGGGGTAAAAAAAATCCTGAGCACAAAGGTTTTGATATCATTCCACTTGGCAAAATGCACTTTTTCTACTGATTTCAACCCTTATTTTTTCAGCTACTAGAAATATCCTTCCCTTTCCCCCAAGACACTCAATTTAATGGATGCTTAAAAGAAAACAAAAGCAACTTTATTTTTTTTCGCCTGTAACTCAGCCCTGTAAACTTCAGCTCTTTCATAGGAGTCCCTTCACTGCTTCACTTCACACAGAGCTACCTTTTCACTTCTTGCTGCAAATGCACAGGCTCTTTCCCTGTGTGCTGGAACTGAAAGCAATCATGAAGAATTGCAGGTCTGACCTAAGCATTCTGTGTCTGGACATGCTCTGCATGTAGTTATTAACCGCAGAGAGGAGGGGAGGCCAGCTACACAGCCTTACCTTCTTCATCTCTTTCTTTGTCCAGAGAAGCTGGAGGGTTTTCAGCAGGAGGAGTGGGTCCTGGCCTGGAGGAGGGGGAAGAAAGAGAGAGAGGGAGAGAGAGAAAAGGGGGAGAAAAACAAAACAAAACAGATTTATTGGCTCTGTACAGGCAGCCTAGACACACTGGTGCATTGTTTGACTGAAGAGAAATCAGCTACTCTGTGCCACTGTGTTTGAAACCACCAACCTTCCAACTGTCAGTCAGGATTAAAGCGCTAAAACCCCTCACTCTGAGATCCTAACAAAATAACAGACACCATCCATGCATGGCTTTAACTAAACACCCACACCGGCTCAGATACTGAAAAGCTGTATCAATGCATTTACAACTAAATCATGCTGCTGCTATGCATCAAATAGAGCCACCGTGGTGTCCCCGCCAGCTCTCTATTTTTAATATTAAAACAAAACAGTCCCAGAAGAGTGTCTTTCGCAGCCTGTAAAGGAATTATCAATACACACAAACTTTTAATTAAATGGCTCTAACGTGCAAATCTCATAGCACCCTGTGGATGGCAGAGGCAATGAGTGACTTTTTTTTGAGCTGAGCTCTGCTTGGCCAGCCCTGGCGAGCAGGAGCCGAACTTGCCCATGGCAGCCTGGGAGCAGGCCGTGCTCCCACAGCATGCAGCTGAGGTGGTGCTTGAGGAAGGAGGAAAGGTGAAATGTTGCTGGGATTAGCTTCAAACGTAAAAAATAAAGGGTGACCAAATGTTTCAGAAGAAGGTTGTTTTGGAATTATTCTCTTTTTCTTTTTACCTGCGTATTTGAAAACTGGCATTTGGTTGTTATTTTGTACCTAGTATTATTCATCATACCAATATTATTCATCATATCATTATTTCTGAACTAAATGCTTAGGAATATTTAATTTTAAAAGCAGTAACATTTTTAATACCTGTTTCTATTTAATTCATTTACTTAAAAAACTTTGACTCACAATATTCTGAATGGAAATCTTCTACTGGTATCAACAGTTTAAACATGAAGAGTGAATCTGAAAATCTACAAGTTCTCAAAAAACACTCCTCACACATACAGTGCACCTCTTCTTATGTTTTCATAAAGCCAAAAGAAAAATGTTCGACTGAAAAGGAAACATCCTTTAAATCACCTTCTGCCTTCTACAGTTCCTAAATAACTTGTTTCAAAACGCTAGGTTTCTCGTTTTGTATCCCATCCCACTTCATATTTTAGGTCACAAAAAGCTACTTCAACTGTGAAAAGCTCTACCTCATCCAACTCAACTCTGAAGCACAGTATTTATAAAATATTTTAAGTAGCAAGCTGATTATTGGTTGAGCCAGGAGAATGATAGCATTTCCATTATCCACGAACCTCTGGGAAACACCAGCCAAATTGAAAATGCCACATTTACAATTTATAAGATACTGTTTTCTCTCATCTCTTGCTGCTCTGAAATCTTGAACTCTCTGAACACTGGCTGCTGCCTCTTCTTTGCAAAAAGGAAAGTCTCTTTTTACAAGAAAACAGAAAAAAAATCCAGATCCCTTTCCCCCACAAAATTAGCAACTAACAGTGAAATTCAGCCCATGTGTGTGTGTGCATATATATGCTCTCCGCTTGGCCCAACTCCCAAAGAAATTTATACACACAAGGAAAAAAAAAAAAGAGAATGCAGCCCAGTGTGTAACCAAATACACTGTAAATCTGAACTACAATTAATGCAGCGAACAAGCTGGAATGATACAGGAAATGAGAGCAGTTAGGAAAGCAGTGTTTCACTTCAGATACAGCCAATAATTCAACTGGTTAAAACACTTTCTAAACCTCAATCAACAAAACAAGCCCTGCTCTTACGTGATTTCTTCCTACCTTACCTCCCTGTTGCTGAAATCCAACCTCGCCCTTATTTCAATACACACTCGCATGAAAACCATCCCTCCAGCCACTTTTAAACACCGCAGTATCTTGCCAGCATGCTGCTGTGCAGGCACAGGTGAGTGGGAAACAGCGTTGCCCACCCCTCCCAGGCCCTGGGAGTAGAAGTACCCCCAGCAGGGTGACTTCCCCGCGGTGCTGGGGCTCCGGCTGGGGAGCAGAGCCCCTCGTGCCTGCAGCCGCTCCTCCGGCTGCTCGGCCACACGCGAAGGGCTCGCTCCTGTGCTGCTGTGTGCATAATGGAGAGACACCTCCCAGGTGATTCTCCAGAGCGGGGATTAAGCAAAGAGAGGAAGTACTGAACCAGTACTGCAGCATGCTGACGTCCAAATGGTTTGGTTTCTTCCCTTACCAGGCAAAACCTTGGAAGTGCCTGAGGATGAAACACGGCCAGAGGCTCTACGTAACAAACAACTGGCAAGCAGACACTGCTAGAG
The DNA here is from genome assembly GCA_011076525.1 of Nettapus auritus. Taxonomy (NCBI): domain Eukaryota; kingdom Metazoa; phylum Chordata; class Aves; order Anseriformes; family Anatidae; genus Nettapus; species Nettapus auritus. The sequence goes on from CM021781.1 coordinate 720,368, forward strand.
CCAAACAAACGAGAGCACAAAGCACCACTCTTCTTTTGCCAGCCCCACCAGAGGGGAAAGCCGCTACAGTTCAACCTTGAGATGTACCTCGCAACCTCAAGCTAGGAAATAAGATGTAGATGTGAAGGTCCACATCATTTTGGCTGCTGAAAGAAATGGAGAAAAATTCCTCTTTTCATGCTCCAGCAGGACCTGTCTGGGGACTGGACTCCCCTTGGCTCTCCAGGCACCCAGAAAGAGTGAGAACTGTCTTTGGCAGTAACAGTACTGTTAAGCTCCCATCGGAATACCAGACAAGATCCTGCTCAGCCACATCTGAGGAAGGACTGGAGAAACAGCAGGAAACTAATGCCAGGATATCCAAGGATGAAGGACAAGGGCCTTATGAGGAGTTTCGTAAGCTTTCCAGAGCAAATGGGGAGAGAAGACGATTGCTCAATGCAAAAGGGAGAGAGGAAGAAACAGAAGGGAAGACAGAACAAAGCAAAGCATCTGAAAACCAAATGGTCATAACTGAACCACAAATGCATCTGGGCTCAAATCAGGGGACAAGAACAGGAACATATTGGACCAACCTCCTGCCACAGCAGTAGGAGCAAGAAACAGCAATTACTACGATAAATTTTGATACACATATTAAAATGATTACAGAACAGTGTTTGCAAAGGAAACGGATAGGTCCTGGAGGCCAGAAAAATACCTTTACATTCTACATATCAGAAACATCAAGAATCTTCCTTTTTGAAGAAAAGTTAAATCATACAGAGATGCCTACATGGTGAAGAGATACCCAACTATTAGCAAATGGGTCATTCAATGAGCAAAACAAACAAAAGAAGGATGGGGCCATATCAAACAGTATAAAAAAAGACAGTGTGGAGAGCGGGAGGACATCATCTCTCTCTCCTGCCAGCCACGAGCTGCCAAGGTCTGCCATGGTCAGATCTACCCAGCTCGCAAACTAGAGAAGCTGAGACATGTCCCAGACAGCGAACAACATTCCGTTCCAAGATCAAGCTTGAAGACAAAGTCCGTAGTCTAACATTTGCTGCTCCAGAGAAAGGGAGTTGTGAACCATTAAACATCCAGTAGAGCTTCACCAAAACAAGATTGCAACACTTCTGTGGAGGCTGCAGACACATCTACACACGCTCCATCAAGGCACAAACGAGCTAGATTTTTGCATATGATAGTTTCTCCAAATACGTTCCTGCTTTCTATTTATTTATTTATTTTAAAAATATTAACACATTTCCTTTTAATATTTTTCATTACAAAAATAAATTTCCTCTGCCCTGAATCTGGTACCAAAATTGAAGGAGATGGTAAATCAGATCTTTTCCAGTTCTCAATATCTGTGGTTACGTTTCAAAACCATATAAACCACAAGGCTTATATTTCTGAGTTAGAAAAGTGTCTTTGAGGAAAGCCATTAACTGCTTTCTGTTCATTCTCTCTTTTTCCTTTGTGCATAGATCACTCAAAACCTGCTGTGATCACAACAGAAAATGTGCCTGCAGGCTGGTGAGGTAAAGCAGTGGTTTTGCTATTGCATCCTTGCAAAATTCTGCTGTATTATTCACCGATTCTGCTGAAATGCCCTGGCAAGACAAATCCACTTTCTGACTGAGGCTACTTGTGAGTCTCAAATAGGGAAAGTGAGACATCAAACCCCAGAGGAAGAATTTACCAGTGAAAAATCTCTCAGTGCTTTTGCTTTGTGTCAAAAGCCATTGAATGCCTCATGGCCTGAGACCTGCAAGAATTACAGTCAATGAATTAAGAGATACAGAATGCAAAAAGTAAAAGAAAAAAAGGAAGAAAATTTAAAAAAGGAAAAGGGGGTTATGTGATTGAAATGCAGGATCATATTAGGTAGTCAATTACAGCTGAAATTCCTGGATAGGAAGGACAAGAAAGGTCAAGACCAACATGCAAATGCTTAAACCTTCTTCAGGCAGACAGCTTACACCTTTGCCTTGAAAATTAACAGGATTTTAATAAATGTTTAATGAAATATACAACAAAATATGCAAAACGTACAATACCCCACTAAGCAGTCATTTTTTTAGTACTATCCATTTTTTTGTGAGCCCCCACAATAAATCCCTGAAATCTTCTGTGAAAACTTTCATCAATCTGCAAAAAACATTTGAAGTATTTTTCTGAAAGGAAAACAATGGTTCCAGACACTTCCATGTCAACAGAAATGCACCTAGTCTGTTTGCACTTAAGAATACAGATTTATAGATGTACAGGCCATCTGCAAACTGGCAGAGGGAGAGGAGCGAGCAGAGAGACATTCAGCAACCCCGTTTCAGCAGTGTCACGGGTTATTTAAATGTCATGATTGCAACAGAAATCCAGCAAATAGTATACTACGTGGATTAAGAATTAATCAAAATCTCTTATCAAAATCTACTTTGCCTCTTTTTTTTTTTTTTTCAGAAAAGGGTCTGTGGCTCATATCAAATATGTGCTGGATTTGTAGAAGAGAAGGCTGATAGGGAACAGGACCATCACTTTGATGATACAAAAAATGAACAGAAACATTCTCTTCAGACAAATGTTCGATCTCTAAGAACCAGTTGACTTAACTGAAAAGAAACAAAATTCCTCAATAGGAAATTTTAGATTTCCTTCTAAGTGTTTTTATTGTGCCCACTTTTAACGAGTGCACACGACATAAACATTCCAATCTTGTTTAAATATTTTTGAACTTCAGAAAATGATTCCATATGAAATTTCTCCTGCCTATCTGAAATAATATTTGAAATATACCAGAACAGTTTTAGAATATACAGGTACTAGATAATACACATTGTAAAATTCTGAGTTCTGTGTTGTATTAAAAAACAAAAAAAGAAAAAGAAAAAAAAAAAAAGATAACCTACAACAAAGTAGACACAATAAAGAATAAAGACACAGAAGGTAAAACGCTGTATTATTTTTTAAAAGCATGTTATATGCACTGGGTATTAGCCAGTGGGAAATGGGAGTGCCATTCTCCTTTTGCTTTGTAGGAGGCTTTTTTCAGAAATTTGTTCTTACCTGAGTTTATCATAGGGTGTGGGGAGAGATACTTAACATGGTACATAAGCAGTGGAGTAGGTAAAGATATCATTAAACTAGAATTTATGGTCACCTGTCAAAATAGATACGGTTACTTTCTGAAAAAAAAAAAGGAAAAAGAAAAAAAAAAGCAGCAGCAGAAGAGCTACGATCATGTTACTGCAATGCTCTGGTCCAGCTGTGATGTCCCTGACTCACCTTTCAAGAGATGCTCCATGCTGTGTCAGCAACACAAGTGGGAGATGAGACCTCCAACACACCTATGAATGAAATGGGGAAATCTCCCCCAAACCATTGAGACGTCCACATGACAAGAGGCCCCCTGCCCACAGCGCCCCTAGGAAGCACGTTCCCCACCCAGCTTCAGCAGCTTCCTGCTTTTTGCTGCTCCTTTTGGAGCAATCGCCGTGTTTCAGCCCGGGTGCATCCAGCTCAAAGATGACCTGTCAGCCAGGCTAACGCAGCAATAGACCTTCCTCAGTTTCAGAGGCAGGACCAGCAAAGGGGAGTCAGCACATCAGAAGCTGCAGAAGCCAGAGGCAGGACATAGTATCCTGGCACGGAGCTGACCAGACCTTGGTGGATGCAACATCCTGAGCAGCGGGCTGGCAGCGATCCATGCCCTTCGCACTGATCCATTCTGCATTTCTTACTGAGAACACGTGTTCTAAATGACTTTTAATGGCAGAACCACAATCTGCCCTTATTTGAGGCTGTAGCGAGGCGGCGGTTGGTCTGTTCTCCCATGTGCCTGGTGACTGGATGAGGAGGAATGAGATAAAGTTGTGCCAGGGGAGGTTTAGGTTGGATATTAGGAAGAACTTCTTTACCGAAAGGGTTGTTAGACATTGGAACGGGCTGTCCAGGGAGGTGGTGGAGTCACCATCCCTGGAGGTCTTGAAAAGACGTTTAGATGTAGAGCTTAGGGATATGGTTTAGTGGAGGACTTGTTAGTGTTAGGTCGGAGGTTGGACTCAGTTAGGTCTCTTGGTTGGACCTCTTGGAGGTCTCTTCCAAACTAGACTATTCTGTGATTCTGTGACTCTTGTCCTTGTTCCTTGTTCATCCACAATGAAATGCAACATCTGCTTACTTTGCATTCACGTGGATACGAGAGCACACCGGGGACAGCCAGCATCTGCAAATCCAAAGTCTTTTTTTTTCACCATTCTCATTCAGTTCTGTTTCTGAATATAAATGTCACAAAGGGTTTTGCTCAACAGACACAACACTGTACCAAGTTATAGGTGTGGGTGGGGAGAAGTAATAAAACCACAGTTTTCCCCAGTATGAACTCTCCCCATAAAGAATGAAAAATCAAACAACTCAGCAAGCAGCCAGAAAGGCAGAGTTCCAAACAGCTGAGAAACCCTGCTAGCAAGGCTGGTGCCAAAGCAAGGGCAGTGCCTACCATGCAACTGCCATGTTTGCCCTCTCTTCCTGCTGCACCTGCGTGCCCCAACACTGACGATGCTCCCGTGAGGTCGGGGACCCCCCGTATGCTATGGCCACGGGGCTCGCACTCATCTTGGGCACGTGAAGCTGTGGATGCTGCTGAAGCGCTTGGGAGCCAGTGCCCACGGTACTTCCCCCAGAGTTGGGGTTCAACCAACACATGGCAAGGGATTGGAATGAGAGCGTGGATCTGTTGAAGGCAACACACTCCAGGCACCCCACACACAGCTAAAAGCCTCTCCTGGGAGCCACTTTGGGAAATTCTCTTTCTGCAGAGCCTGGAAGGAAGCCTGCTGCTCTAAGCATTCGGGCTCAGGTTTACAGCACCGAATACAAGCATGATGAGGAGGACTTCGTAAAGCTCTTCTCTTCCTCTCACTGTCTTGGCTGTACCTCAGTGTCCCTAGCTGAAATATAAGCCTTTGTCATGGAGGCAGCAGGGATAACACCCCATCAGCTGCCTAGCAAATGTCCACACCATCTCCTGTTCAGATCTGCAAATTCCCCTTAATTGAGGATGAACTTCCAATGCATCCTTCTCCTCCCCTGCACGTTACTTTGAAATGTAAATTAGAATTATCCTGGGGACAGGGAGGCTTTACACTCCCAAGAGTGCCCACTCCTATTTCAGAGGCACCTGCACCAAAGGGGTCATAGGCTCTTTCACACTTTCTCATGGCAGAGTCTCTATCTTAGCAGAAATGGATATTTCCAGGAACGATAGCGGTTCACTTCCAAGCACACTATGACTAAGGGGTAACCACTCAGTGATTCATCTGAATCCCCACCAGCTGCAGTCAGTAGATTCCCACTAAGAATAAAAGCTCCCCAGAGCTATTTGCTTACAGGGAAAGGTCGACTGTACCAGTGTCTGCAGACAGGCAGAGGAATGCTGCCATGAGAGCCCAACCAATTTAAATGTTAATTATATCCCACCACTGAAATCTCCAGTGCAAAATTTACAAGAGGATCAAATGTCACAAAACTATTTCATTTCAGAAGCAATAAATTGCTTCGCTTTAGCACAATTTCCAGAGCTCCAAAACACACCCAGCATGCCCAGCCACCATTCCTTAAATGCGTCTCCCGCAAAAGACAAATATGCTTTTTAAAGGTATAACTATGTTGGTTTAGCTGAATTCAAACAATAAGGCAACGAAGCAACAACATGGAGAGGGTCTGTCTGAATAAGGTATGTCTGGCTCACTCCAGCTTTTGGCTCAGTTTCCAATTTTAGCTACAGCTTTCTAATCGACAGAGCTTTGAACTTCACCGCACAGAAGGCTTCAGATCCCCAAAGGGAAGCAACCACACGCAGCTAGTGCAGTCTTAAAAACTCCATACACCACACACCTCCCTTATAATTTTAACATTAAAGCTTTAGCCCTCTGGGAGGTCTGTGAGTCTAGGTTCTCCAAAGGAAAGAATTAATTGCATGTCCCTCCAGTTCTTCATTCACACATTTGGCTTCACCTTCTGCAGCCCATGGAAGTATCTGCATCTGACGGGAGGAAAAAAAAAAAAAAGGAGATTAAAAAAAAAAAAAAAGAAAGAAAAGAGAACAAAACCAAGCAAGCTCCTCACTTGTAGTCTGCTGATTATGAACATCAGCTCATTTTCAGTAGCCAGAATTTGCATTTAACAAGAATGGTTCCTTATTCCTGAGCTTGTTGGCCAGCCGTGACTGTTTCTGACGCTCTTCTTCCAGCCCTGGCAGCCTCTAACACGATGGTCTTGTCTCCTGCTTACCAGAGAGCAGCTCCGTAGGCACAGCGCACGGGCCCTGGCTGGACGCCACCTGCGGTGTCGCTACAGCAGATAAAGTGCCCCTGGCTGCAATCATCAGCGAAGTGTTGCCTTCACCAAACACACCACCACGACGTTGTGCTCCATGCAACAGCTGGAACTCCAAAATCAGTTTATGCTTTGATTCATAGGCCAGACTGAAAAGTTAGGCTCTCCCAGAAGTTTTCTCTTCATATCAAAAGTACTGGGGAAAGTTTCTATTTAATTGAGACATTTATTTCACCAAACAGAAGACATCTTGCATCACTTTGTGGGGGGTTCAGCATCTGGGAGCTTATCTTCTGGAGGTTCTTCTCCAGCTTTCAGACAGACCTTGCATGCAGAAGCAGCAGCTTAGGCCAGCAATTCCAAAAATTGTAGCCTCTGGTTTTGGTCTCTTGCATTAAGGTGGTAACATGCAATACTGTATCACAGGGTTAGCTCTACTTGTATTTTCTCTAGTATCTTTGCAAACCCTTATCACAAATCAACTAAGCATTCAAAGCCAGTTTCATGCTTCTCATTTGATTCTTCCAGAGGAAAGCTGGGATTCCTCAGATGCCATTAGCTGAGCCCACCCCTTCTTGGGATCACGGTGTTTAGCCACACCTTGGTCCTTACTGTTGACTACTTCATCATGGAAAAGTCAAGATTTAGACATCAAATAGAAACGTGGCTGAAGAAGGAGTTCCAGAGGCAGATCACCCTCAGAGAGAGAAGCCACTACTCTGGAGAGAAGAAAAGCGGGAATGAAGAATAGTGGGTAGAGTAAAAGTATATTAAATGCAATACAACTTTTTCTAGAAGAAAAATCCATTCTTTCTCAATGGCAGTAAAAGTCATTCTTTCACTAAAGGCAAAAAGAGATCACTTCCATTCTGAGAAATTTGAGTTATGAAAACATAATAGGAAACCTCACAATTTTGCTAATACACGCTCTATTTTTCAGTGAGTCAGAAGTTCACATTCTTCTAATGCAACCTCCCAACTGAAAACAATCCCCACACTCCAAGCAAAAGAATAATAAAGCGCACATATGCTTCTTATAAAGCAGTCCTTACAAATAACCATGGGTTTTGTTTTCATAATGGCTAAAATTCATCATCCCCACCAAAAAACGCAGATCAAACAAAATGCACTCTCGTTAAAATAAAAGGCTTGCTTGTACGAGCAGAACAGCCAATAACACTTTCCTCTTATTTTATGAGCACTTTCTGTCAGCGAGGAGAAGGGGAAGTTGCTTACCAGCCGCCCCAGTCCAGACCTGCTGCTCACCAACCCACCCACAGCAGCCCGAAGGGGCACTTGCATTCTCTCTCCCGCTTAGTGCACACAGACACCTGAACAACAAAATCTAGGCATTGGCCATGGCATGTGAGCAAAAGATGCTCTTCAGATCTGGGGCCAATTGAAACAAATAAAAATGAAATCTAACCAAGAAGTTGCCAAGCTTTGGGCACATCCTTAGCCCATCTCGCTGACCGAGATGACCCATGCAGGGAGCACAAACACCCCTTCCACTGGTACAGTGGCCAAGGAGAGCATCTGACACCATCACCCTGCTCACGCACATGGGTCATCACTTCAGACATACAGAAATCATAATCAGATACTTTCAATATGCCCTTGCTTTACAAGGAAAAGTGCACCTATTTTAACAGAAGTGGCAATTCTAAAAATAATACTAACAGCTTGCTTTTTAGGCAGGTAACGAAATTCAATTTAATAAAAGCCTAAAAATATAGCAATTGTTAACCTTGTGCAAGTCATTGCAGCACTTTTAATGGTTTCCTCACCTGTTGCATGGGGTATGACCTCAACGTTAAGCACAAAGATGACAAAACAGTCCTTGGCATAGGAGGACTCTGAGCTGCTGACTGATGGAAGTCAGGCACATGCACAGAGGAGGATGGCAGGGCACTCACTCCCTCATCCCCTTCTGATTTTTTCCACCATCTCCCTATACATATTCACTACCAGTTATGGTCAGAGGCTACTGAAGCTGCTGAGCACCCTTGCCCATGGCTCGTGTTCTTCTGTTCAAATCTATTAAAGTAAAAAACACATTTTCGTCATAAAATATCTTTTTCTCCCAAAACTTCAGCCCAAGCTATTTTTCCTCATTTTAGCGAACAGCACCATGCATTTTTTTCAGTGATAAAGATAAAAGGGTTTTGTTCCCATAAAACGTGTCACTGCTGCGGAGGGAGCGGTAAGGAGCGAGTCATCGCGCTCCCAGAAGTGCTGATAACTCACTGCTGTGGAATCAGCCACTGACCACATCTCAGCACTGAGTGCTAGCTGCTCTCTTATCACAGATCATCAAGCCTCAGAAGAGATCTGCTACAACCAGGATATCAGTCAACACCCCTACACCCAGTTAATAACACTTTAATGGAAATGGAAACTCAGGAGTTTAAAAACAACATTTAAAACAACATTCTGGAAAGCCAGCAATTTCTTCTTTTAAGCTTATAAATCCTGCAAAAGATGAAGAAAAATAATCCTATCCAGGATAAATGTGTGTGTGGGGGGGTGTTATTACGTCTTCATTTTTTGGCTACTCAGTGACTGTCAGAACAGCAGCCTCAGCAGGTCTAGCAGACTGAACTACAATTTGGAAAAGGAGCATCGGATGAAAAGTAAAGCAAAAAAGATAACATTTTATTTTATTCTTCAGACATCTCTGGAAATCTCCAAGTTCTAAACCTAAAAAAACTAAAAGCCTTTAACCGTCTCTCCTACACACACACACAAAAAAAAGCTAACCTCCTTTCTTTCAAGGAAGAGGAATAGGCAGCAATTATTAGTTGCAAAGGTTAACACTAATGAGAACAGTCCTAATGGTTTTTAATTATTATTGACAGAGACTCTTTTTCTGGTACAAGAGAGTGAATGAACACCTGAAGCCTGCATTTCACCTTCTCCTTCTGCCCTTAGAGAACTGAATGGTGAATTACAGACTGACTCATGAGGCCACGTTAGACAAGTGAGCAACCTAAAAAGCCATGTTTTTGAAAATAATAAAACACTCACCTCAAATATATCAGGTCATCTTTGAGATTACACAAGAAGATGCTGCCATAATGAAACTCTATGGTTGCAAGAAATTTAGGTAAAGACAAATGAGTCTGGCAGAGAAACTTCCCATGGACTTGGGATGATGAATCAATGTACCACAGACTGCCTGCTCTTTTTGTATCCAGGCTTTTCCTGGGAAAACCAGCACAACTCAATGACTCACTGATAAACTGTTTGTAATTTTCAGTGAAAATCAATGATATGTAACTGGTAAAGATGATTCAGGTGTTTAATATCCATCAAACAATTTGTTTTCAACTTTGTCTGGAAAAACAAAACAAAACAAAACAGAAACCTGTAGGTTATACCTGAAAAAGCCAACTTGAGCCTGAAGAATACTTCAGCTTTTACGCCAGCATTCCAGAAGCATGTTAAAATAACCCTTCCAGTAAAACAGAAACTCACTTTTTTGTTGTTTTGTTAATAGCTGAGACCATTTAGATCACTGAAGATAAGCAATCCGTTTCAAGGAAGCTTTGCTCTAAAAGTATTCCAATGAGAATTAAACTGTTTTTTAAAAATAGAAGGTAAAATAGACACTTTTGCTTGCTGAGAGCTGATGTTATTGAAGTATTTAGACTGTGTTTAAGACCGTGTTAAAATGCATAGCTAGAAAGAACTGGTCCACTTCTAGTACCCCAACACTAAGGTTCAGTCCTTCAGCTGGAAAAGTCAATGTATTTTAACACATCCCAATCAAGTGGCATCAATGTATTTCAGGCAAAGCTTTAAACCTAAACGTCTATGAAGGAAAAGCTCTGGGGATGAAATTCTCAAGCAACAGAGCTGACACAAACATATCCATAAACGTCAGTTAAGGAAGCATTTTACTGAGCTGGGACCATGTACTAACTTTTTAATCCATGTTTTAATTCATGCTTAATTCCTGCTTAAGTAAAGAATTTCACCTAAATTTGGGTTATTTAGCTTTCTATAAAGTTGTACTATTAAATGCTTTAACAAAATACCAAGAAGACACTCCAGATCTTATTTCACATAGGAATGGGGATGGAAACTCTTTTTGTTCTATGTTGTACAGTTATGAGGAGTTCAACTTATTAAGTGAAGAAAAAAAAATAAAAAAATAAAAAAATAAAATAAATAAAAAAAAGTGCAACCGAGCTTTCTCACATGAGTGTAAGGGTGTAGCTCACCTGGGATGCGGAAAACATGCTGGAAACTCCTACAGATGCTGCTGAAAAACACTGACAAGTTCTGCTTATGAGGGGCAGATACTACCAAGCTACATGTAGGGAAAGCAGGATGGCACATCATGAATAGATTTCTTTCTCACATTCTTAATATGCAGTTTAGTAGAATCATAAAGGTTGGTAAAGCCCTCCAAGATCATCTGGTCCAACCATCCCCCTACCACCAATGTCACCCACTAAGCCATTTCCCTCAGCACCACGTCCAACCTTTCCTTGAACATCCCCAGGGACGGTGACACCACCACTTCCCTGGGCAACCCCTTCCAATGCCTGACTGCTCTTTCTGAGAATAAATGTCTCCTAATTTCCAACCTGAACCTCCCCTGGCACAACTTGAGCCCATTCCCTCTGGTCCTCTCACTGGTTACCTGTGAGAAAAGGCCGACCCCCAGCTCCCCACACCTTCCTTTCAGGTAGCTGCAGAGAGCAATGAGGTCTCCCCTGAGCCTCTTCTTCTCCAGACCAAACAGCCCCAGTTCCCTCAGCCGCTCCTCACAGGACTTGTGTTCCAGGCCCTTCACCAGCTCCATAGCCCTTCTCTGGACATGTTCCAGGGCCTCAATGTCCTTTGTGTTGTGAGGGGCCCAAAGCTGAACACAGCACTCAAGGTGCGGCCTCACCAGAGCAGAATAGGGGATGACCACCTCCCTGGCCCTGCTGGCTACACTGTTCCTGATACAAGCCAGGATGCTGTTGTGGCCTTCTTGGCCACCTGAGCACTCTGCTGGCTCATGTTTAGGGAGGCAAGCATCAACCAACAGCCCCGATCCTTTTCCTCTGCACAGCCTTCCAGCCACTCTGCCCCAAGCCTCTAGTGCTGCATGGGGTTGTTGTGGCCAAAGTGCAGGGCCCGGCACTTAGCCATGTTCAACCTCATCCCATTGGCCTCTGCCCATCGACCCATCCTCTCCAGATCCCTCTGCAGGGAGTCCCTACCCTCCATCAGATTGATACTTCCCCAACTTGGTGTCACCTGCATACTTACTGAGGGTGCACTCAATTCACTTGTCTAAATCATCAATAAAGATATTAAAGAGGATGGGCCCCAACACTGACCCCTGGGGAACACCACTCTTGACCACTCAGTTTGGAACATTACTTTTAATAACACTGCTTCTGTAGATCCTAATACACTGACAAGTTATCTACAGGTAGGCAAGATGGAAAAAGCCAAGATGACAGCACCATCACCTTCTCTTTCTGGAGGCAGGTTATCTCCTCAGCACGCACAGCTAGCAGAAACTAAAGCTGCAAGCTTAGCTAAAACACCAATTAATGGTGGGTATTGGAGACAAGATTAGCACCTTGGAATTAAAACTGAAACCTACTTTACCAGCAAAGGAAAAAAAAAAATGCAGCTTTTATTGTCTAATGGTTGACAAAGGTAGAATGAAAGGAGGTCTGACAATCGAAACAAGGCTATGAAATTTAAGAACACGTTACATTTTGCCATTTATTGCTTTCAACTTTGAGTTTCACAGCTTTCCGCTATCTGCATGACAGTTCCTCTTCATCTGCTCTAACTAACGCACACCTTAAAATCTGTAGAAACCTTTCCTGTTAGTTAAAAAACAAAACTTAAATGTGCAGCAGATGATAGTGTAGGAGATTATGATATTTCTAGCTGCTGGGAGAAAAAAGCTACAGAAAACTGAAACAAACGGCTCTCCGGATTTTATCTGCCAATTTCAGAAAATGCAGATGTGTGAGAATTTCGTACTGTGCCCCTTCCCTCGCCGATTTCCACATCTCCAGCCCGTATGCTGGGAGCGCAGCTGGAGGACACCCACCCTTCCAGCCCCTTCTACGCCTCGCCTCAGGCACAGTGTGGCCTGCACCACACTGTACCCAGAAGGCGCTGCCGCCTTCCCGAACCTGCTTTCCCCTCGGACCCGACAGCTGCCAACCTTCTGATGCCAGCACCTCCAGGCCAGCAGTGCCCTCCTCTGCCCCTCTGGCTGTGGTTCCTCAGGTGAACGCTCAGGCGGTGCCACCAGCTCTGCACACCGGGCATCCCTGCATGTGGGGACGGGCAGCGGGCAGCAGCCGCCTAGGACAGATGTGAGCGACTGTGTTCCGCGCTCTTGTGGGACAGTGCGTCCAACCAAAGTGGTTCACTTTACATGATAATTTGAGAAAGTAGCTTTCGTCTAATCATGAGAGATTAGACTAGAACGGGGAGAGACTCATTATTAGGTAGTGTAGTGATACGACAAGGAGTAATGGCTTTAAAATAAAAGAGGGCAGATTTAGATGCAATACGAGGAAGAAATTGTTCACAGTGAGGGCGGTGAGGCCCTGTCCCAGGCTGCCCAGAAGAGCTTTGGCTGCCCCATCCCTGGCAGTGCCCAAGGCCAGGCTGGATGGGGCTGGGGGCAGGGGTCCCTGCCCATGGCAGGGGTTGGACCTGGATGGGCTTTAGGTTCTGTTCCAACCCAAACCCTTCTGTGATTCTACAACTCTAAAAATATTTCTTGTAAAAAAATATTACATATAATGTAATTATATTTAAATCGGAGAAAACCCATCTGCCTAGGCTGAAACACGCTCTCCATATGCACAGTGCAATAACTGTTTTGCTTATTTTTAATAAAATAATGGTGAAATTACTTCTTCTAACTAATTACATCTCACAGTGTTAGGTTAAAACTATGCCTCCAGCACTGGCACTACGGCCAGAGAAAGCAAGCCCCTTCAGAAAACATGTTTCTCAAATGCATCTTTGTTCCCTTTGCTGCTTTCAAAAATCCCACCCCGAGGTGCCAGCAACACTACCAGCTCCTCTGAAAGGTTCTCCAGATGCAGAATGTGTTCCCTACATGCACAAAGCTCTCCAGGTCACCTTTAAGTGACTGCAAAATAGCCCATTGCCTTTCAAAAATCTGGCTGGCTCAAATGCTTTTCTAGAAGAAGTTACATACACTCAGGCAAAAGCTTGGCCAGTACTTTAGACTTGCCTAGTACCACTGCCTGGAGTGTGCAGTGTGTTTAACAATAGGCACAAGACAGAACAAAAGACACAGTTACTTAAGATAAAAGTAGTGATGGGTATTGATTTGCAAAATTTATAGGTGCACCCTCTTAGATAAAAAATAAAATTAAATCATTGAGAGGTCCTGCTACACAGGACTTGCAAAGTTATAGCTCTTGGGAGGTTAAGTAGAAGAGAAAGGATACCTAACAGCTACCACCAGCATGTTTGAAGAGATTTGCTGGTTTCTATGGTAAATGGGGAGGGTAACGTGACTGCCTGGTTACAATTATGACTGACGCACATCTCAAACAATCGTTCTCTTCCTGTTCGTATGACATAAGAAAAACAGGATGCTGAGAGGTGTTTATCTGAATGAACAAGATAAGCACACACACTGACATTTCTAAAAGTATAAGACTTAACTAACAAGATGTTATAGATTTTCTATGGAAAAAAATCCAAATGCTGAACTGCTGAATGTGATTAAATTATGCATGGAAAGATCCTTTCCCTCCTAACCCGCAGGAAACAGTGGAGGAGCTGTTATATGAGCCATGCATACCAATGGAAAGTCTTTTTAGTGTGAGATACTGAGTTACACTGCTGAATCAAAACTGAAGAACAGCCTAGTCTGCAATGTCCTGCAGCCTCCAAAAATCTGTATTCATTTCAAGGACTGCTGATGGCTAGAGGTGCAGTGAATCAGGGTGCTGCAATGGCACTACTGCTACACAGGGAAGCCAGAAAGGATTATAAAGCAGTTTGTGGCACTGATCACCATTTCACAGGCATTTCTCAGGCCCCCAGGTTTTCAATCCACCTAAGTAATCATCGTAGCTACTTTAAACATTTTAAAAGTCCACCAGTTCCCAAGAGGGAACCTTATCACTCCTTACTAAAATGGTTACTAATCAATTAGGAAATTTGAAACATGTCAGAGTCACACAGCAGAGTATGGTTCTGTAGTCACTGCTGCCCACTAATTAGGACAGGCTGGTTCAGCCAAATAACGCTGCAGTTTAAAGCATTAAACCAGCTTGTGTCCAAAAAGCACAACATTGTCCCACTGAAGGTTCTGCAGCAGGGGAAAGGAGCTGGTCTTCACACTCATGTTCTTGTCACCTGTATGCATGAGCAACACACTTGGCTAGAAACCTCCAGCTCCAGAGCAAGTTAATAAAAATGAAACAAGGAACTGTTTGAGCAATACAACAGGGTGACCCAGAGTCAGCTCACACTTGCTTTAATACATCCCACACTCCTGTTCAACTGGGAAAAGACAAAAACTCCCTGTGGGCAGGCAGAGAGGAGAAGGTATACCTTGAGATAGGTATGTTACAAAAAACTACAAGCACAGCCTGGAAAGTTGTGAAAGTTGCCAGCTGCTGTTTTGCTTTGTTAGAATGGGGTGTTCAACAAGGGTGTTAGAATGGGGTGTTCAACAAGGAAGGTGGAAGAGGTAAGTGAGAGGGTGGAAGTGGGACATCCCTCTGCGTTTTAGGAGACGTTTGGCGTATGTAAACCACGCAGAGAATAAAGGTTTACGTGGAATCAAACAAAAAATGAAGGACAAGGATAGCATGTTCCAGCCTGACTTCCTGAGGGTTCATTCCTACTGTGGACCGGAGTTAAAGTCTCCTCAGTCTTCAGCGCAAAATTTATGCTGCCAAATGTTTTGGTCTGGGGTATCCAGGAATCAGCTGTTAACTCTGAAACAGTTCAACAATCTTTCACATACTTATGTCTTCGTAGCTTTGCCTATTTCAAATGTATATTCAATTTAAAATAAAATATCTATTAAGATCTTTTGCATGTCATCATGTCCCATGGAAGAAGCAGACCATACGCTGCACTGCTCCAATCATTCACAAGTACAGTCGTGTCATTGTGCACTGTTAGACACAGGGACTGACACTGAAGACCTGGTATTAACAATTATTTGCCTTATAATAGGTAGTCCACCACAGAACTATTTGAGCATATGGTTAGAATAATGATGATGTAGTAGAGTGTAAAAAATCTTAAACTGAAAAATGACTACAATCACATACTGAAGTGAAGGATAATAACTACATGGACTCAGTAACAGTGAGCAGTGAGGAGATGGACTGGGACAGCTCTCCAAGGAGAGCACAATGCGGTTGCTAGGGATTAAAACATCAAAGTGCCCATGCACAGTCACAACAACTCGATCCCAAAAAGGGATCTCACAGTGCGAGGGATGTGACTGATTGTAATACTTACCTTCAGTAATTCTTTGTGCTCTCTAGAGCATATTCCATCCAGGAGATGCAACAAATTATGAGCCATAACAGCTTGCAGCTGGTCCAGGAGCAAAGACAGTGGTTTTGGACTCCTGAGAGCACTAAAGCAGATGCATTGGGAAGTCTGTACTAGCTTCCTTGGCAATGCAGAAACATCCCCAAGCTCTATACAAAGCTACCTGAACAACCTACCACACTCTGCATGAGTTTGTGAGCTGCAGTTACCTAAAATATTTTCTAAGTTGCACTCTTCCACCACTTTTTTTTTTTTTTTTTTAATAAGACATTTTAAAGAAAGGTGTTTGAAACCTCCCTATCAGGCTTGCCCACAGGCCAGTGCTCATCTCCCAAGTGTAATCCTTTTAGTGTTTAATTTGACCACTTGAACACCGTCTTGCGATGCTACCAAGATACACTGCAAAGCAACAGTGTTCAATGAAGCACTATTTTAATGACCTGCCAGTAATGTGTATTGCCTGGGAGACAACAATCCTCTGTATTTTTCCTTTTCTACATTGAGCAGGCATTGGCTAAAAAGCTGCGCTTCAGGCAACACACTACAGGTTGTAAGGCAGGAAGGTGTCACATTTCCTCTGCACACAGGGACAGCGAGGCACTGAGAAGTGAAGCAGTTTGCCCAAAGTCTCCCAAAAGAACCACCAAAGAAACCACAGCAGGTGCCAATTCTGATCTCCCTCATTTTTGCATCAGTATGGATCTACCAGTTTATACAATCATTTCTTACATAATTATTCTAGCCTGGTATCAGCAGCACTGGAAAAGTCCCCCTCTGAAGGCAAGGAACCTGGAGGCAGGGGCCACGGGACTCAACGTCCCCCAGCTGTGCTTGGAGCCGCTGAGCGCCCATGATGTCTCCTCTTGCCCAACGGGATTCAGCTGCACCAGACCCATCTTCTCACAGCTACCAAAAAAGTAAAAATAAAAATAAAAATAAAACCACCACAGTCAGGAATTCAATGACAAATCAATTCCCTAAGAGCAGACATGACTTCCAAAGTCCTTCAAGAAAAAATAAGTGAGTTTTACTACCTGTGAGATGCAAATCCATCTCAGACGATGCAGGGCAGAACATTTCTGTGTAAGAAAGTGTATTTCTACTTACTTTTATGTAAATTTAGTATTTGGTGCACATATTTTAAGTCAGTATCAAAGGAACAAAATGGAAACCCAATCATTGTCTCTGGCTTGGCTGGCTTACAGATCAACTCCCAGCCTTTAATTCTAGGAAGTGAGTGACCGCAAAGGATCCTGACAGCCAAAGGCCCCCCTCTTTCAATCTGATTTGCTGTTTGTCTTGGAAGTAGCCAGGTTAACACTGTCCCATTCAGCCTGCAAGAGAATGTGGGGCAGACAGAAAGAGGGAAAGACGGACAAAGACGTACAGAGAGACACTGCAAAAGACTGAGAGACAAAGGCAGGCGGCGGGATAAAAGCATGGAACGAAGGCAGGACCCAGCCAAGCCAAACAAAGTTTTCCTTGAGTGATTACATCTGCTGGAGAGTCCCCAGCTTGCACTCTCCTTGCTGAGAAATTCTTTTAATTGTTTAAAATGTCTAGGACATTTTAAAAATCCCAAGAAAAGCTTCACTGCAATCATGAAAGCTCTGAACTGCATGAACTTTTGTTATGCTGAATTACTGATAGCTTGCTACATACTTCTTGCAATAGAAGCTGCAAATGTCTTTACAGAAGATTCTTCTGAGGTAGAACCCTGAAAAGTGAAAACTGATGAAAAATCTTCATTTCTTTTTCCCAAGAAAAAACAAACAACCCCAGAAAAATTCTTCTCCCTCCCAGTGTCTGGGTAGCTAAATACAAAGAGCATACAGAAGAAAATGAAAAGAGAAACTTCCTTAAATTAGGCAAAATTAAAGTAAGGTTAAATAATAAGGTTAAATGAATGATCCACAGAGCCAAGCGCTCTGATTCTGAAAAAAATGGCATTGCTCCCTGAACCCAGCAGACGGCAGCTCTTCCCAGCTGCTGAAGCTGCTCGCTGGGTGGCTGCTGGTGGGAAGCGGGCAGTTGGGCAAGTACAGATACCCAGCACCCTGCCAAGACCGAACTGAACGTCATACTGCCACAGGTGCTTGGTTTTATACATGAAAATTAATACTTGCAAGCCCCCAAAACAGGTTAATATTAAGCAACTTTCAAGTTTTCTAAAAACATACTCTTTTCTTACCTCCAAAAACAAACACTTGCCTGCATACCTCAAGCAACAAGACACTTGTATTTACCAAATTTGAGGATCAAGAAAAGAATGGAGAGAGCCACTGGAAGAACGCTGCAGAAGACAAGGCTGAATGTGAAAAGATCAAAGAAAATCACAAGGTCTGTCGAGCTGCTCTGCTATGTCACATGTGTGACACCAGGAAGGTGAAAGCATGACTCGGGGACATCTAACAGCCACTGAAGGTGGACTTTGGCACACGCACATACTGCAAGTATTTTGAATGAGTACCTATCTGTACTTCACCTCTTTGCTGGTGCCAAGACGTTTTACTTGTGCCAGCAGAAGTCATTCAAAAGCAAAAGTGACGTCTCATTATATCTCTATTCATGCTGCATGTGAGCGTGGGTACACAAACCAGCCCGGGCCCTCCCCTCTTTTTCTCTGCTTTTAGCAGAGAGCCCCTCGCTGTGCCACTTCGCGTGGCCCTGGCCCTCAGCAGACCTTTCAGGAGCCAGCCGCACCCACGCTGCTGGCAGAAAGCTAACTCGGCCAAAACCCAGGGCACTTTTTGTGGGGCCAGTGAAGTGAAGCAACTCGGCAAAGGGTTCAAGGCACCAGCGTTGGAGCAAAGAGGATGACTCAAGGACCCAGGGCTGGGGACAAGGGCACGACGGAGAGGGGCAAGGAGCAAAACCTTCAGCTTGCAGTTGGACTTAAGCTGCTGCATCGCTCAGCATTTCCACTTGCTCTGTTCTGCCAGAACATGCGCCTTTCCCTATGACATATACAGAGATGCCTTACTACTTATATAATAGGTAGACGCAGTAGATAGTGATACATATTCTTCTATGAATTGCCAGGTAGGTAGATACCACGTTGAGGCTTACATGTTGAGGTTTTCTCCACCATGCAAAGACATGGCTCAAAGTCCATGTAACTCAAAGTAACTCATACACATCAGCCACAGATCTCTCAATCTGCTGCAGCACAACACAGCCAGGCTAAGATGCTGCAGCACCCTCATCTACAGCAGGAGTTGCAAGCACTGTTGAAAGCAAACACACAGAGGTCAGGATCATCCAGGTTTATTTTGTAAACATTATGTCTTAAAGCAACTTTAAAACAATTGTAAACAGTACCTCTGTCCTTAAGGTGGATAGCCTTCACAGGGAGAACTGCCTCCTCTGCCCCCAAATTCTGCTCCACTCTTCGGGAGGCACAGGCAGGATCACGCCATTCAGAAACCCCAGGTCAATATGCACCGAACAGAACTTCTGCAATGAGGCTGAAGGAAACTTCAACAGACAGAGATGCTAGAGCTGTAACAGAACGGGCAACAGCCAGCCTACCACCGAAAGAAGAGGGGATGAGGAGCCGGACCTGAACTAGGGAGCAAAGGGCCTGATGGTTCTCTAGCCCCTAGCCCCTTCTAGAGTGCAAAGGGAATAAACAGTCTGATGGACAAACAGGCTATCTGAGGTTACTGCAGTAATCTCAGTCCTCAAAATTATGGAAGACTCCCTAAAAACAGCAGCTTGTCAGGAAGGAGACTGGGGGTAATTAGGTAGTTAGTTACCCACTAAGGCAAAAACAAGAGGCACTGTTCGTTTCCAGTAACTGTTGACCAAATTGGAAAAGGAGTATTTAACAATAAAGTGCAAGAGTCCACCATGAGTAATAGCAACTCATGTGCTTCTATGAAACAATAACACACCAACATAAAATAAATCAGTGCTTTTTAATTTAACAATGTAAATTACCCTCCCACCTGCTGTGAGTCTCGTAAGGAGAAAAAGCTGACTGCATTTTTACCAAGCTGCCTATCCCAGTCTCAGTCTGTGCTGGCCTCATGTCCTGGGGTTAGACTGTAGACTCTGTCATCTCTTGCACTCGTATGACCTAAGAAAGGGAATGTGGCCTTTTTCCCACAAGCCCAGAGTGAGAACATCATAAAAGCTGAACTTTAGCCCCCTTTTTGGGCAAGCAGCACAATAGCAAGGAGGATGCTGTTACTCCCTGGAGGCTCTGCTGCTGAAAAACATCACCAAGCTCAAGTAAAAGGTCAGTAGTTAGGATTGCATCTCTTGTTTTCTTCAGTTTTCCTCCTCCGTGAAAGGCAGTTAAACATTCTTTGCACACCCCCCTCCCTCCTTCTGAGAAATGCAGGAAGGAAGTGCTTGCAAAATAGTTTAATTTAAAAGAACGCACAATCACACACACAGCAAACACTGCTTTAGAGAGCAGAACATTTCTATTGCCTCACAGTTCCCACTAAAACACAAATGAATCCCTGCCGTGGCAGAACCGTTCCTCCTTCCCCACAAATGGAAGCTGGATATCTACTCCCAAACCTTTTTGTTTAGGGGCAGACACCTTGGGTGAGTAGATCTGCAGCTGAGTACCGCAGGCAAGCCCCTCTGCTCCTGCAGGTTCCTTTCAAGCTGGAGAAAAGGACTTTTATCCAGTAATCAATGGCTATGGAGCTAGAGAAAGTAGGATGCAGAAAGCCCTGTAAGCTCTCAGGGTGCTGCACAGGCACGATGCTGCAGTCATACAGTCCTGGGCTGTGGCACACGTCGTGATTTCACCTCCTATAACGAATTGCCTCTGATTCACTAGCCCTGGCAAGTGCTTGTTTGATTTCGCAGTACATTTTCCACCAGTTTGTACCATGGACCTGGGAGTTTGTGAAGATTGCGTGGGGCTGTCGGATTTAACTTGAACCTGTGCCTTCACTAAATACATATGAAAGAACCAGTTCCTTTTTGCAAAGGGGAACACAGACACCAGAAGGCAATTCACAGAAAATGTCTTTGTTATTGATCAGTTGATATCCAATCTGAACTAAATTTATCATCACGGTGTTTTTTTACCTCTGGACAAAGAGCATTTACCATCACAAGCCCATTTCTTTGACTTCTCAGAGACTTGAGCGTTCCTGAGGACTTGCTTCCCTTGAGCCGTGACAGCCACCAACATGTCAAAAGGGGCTCGCCAGTCCCCACCCGCTCTCGCTTCTTTGAGAAGCATCATTCCTCACAGCCACAGGCGCTGGAAATGAGCTCCTCCGTCCCTCACAGCTCCTCCGAACACAGCAGCACTTTTGCTTGGTGGTTCGAGCAAGTCTGGTCATGTTTCTGCCACCCCACGCTCCTTGCATTGCTCGGCTAGCATGTGGCAGATTGATTTCACGTTGGCACTCCTGTACTTTAAAGGGACGCTGCCAACAAATCAGCCATATCTCACTTTCTTTTAACCCATTGCTGTTACAGGGAATAATGAGATGACTAAAACAAGAGATTGGTGATGTAGGAACTGAGTAGACTGCACCCACTGCCCATTAGTGATGTCTCCTTCCTCCAAAGAGGATGTCCAGGAGAAGCAATCCCACAATAAATTACTTTCAGCAGGGAAATTAAGAAATTTTGCATGCTGTGAATGTGAGTGCTTTTCCATGTATAGTCAAACACCTTCACAAAGGGGAAGGTTATGACTTTCAGAACCAGTTTGTGGCATTCAACAGTCTCATTTCCCTGTCTGGGGACTTCGGGTCTAAGGCAGGACCTGAAACTAGGTTGTTCAGTTTGTTTTTTGCCTTTAAAAGTTGATACAACCTCAGTCTGACAGCATTTACTCCAGCCCTAAGTGGGGGGAAATCTGACATTAACTCATTCTCAGCCTTTGCCCTGAGAGGGACAGGTTATGTTTGTTTGTTATTGTTTTTACAAAAGCACAGCTATCGCTGCTACTTACAATCCTCCCCAGCCCCAGTCCATTTTACCTCCTTTCCAGTCGGTGTTACTCATGCCCGCATTTTGGTAGACTTCAGAATAAATGTTAGCATTTCAGAAATGCTGTCAGATTTTAAACAAGATATCACAGTAGCACGTTCTGTAAAAACCTTAAATTAGAATAATTTCTGTCCCACAGAGCATTTAAAGGCATGTAAGGAGCTTACTCCCCACCCCACCCGTTACGAGCCCAAGGACAACACGAGCGTGAGCCAAAGAGGGAAAGCACCAGCGGCAGGAGGGCACACGTGGCCGCGCTCCCGCAGGTAGCCAGCATGCAGCTAGGGCGGCTGCTGAGTCTCAGCACAGTTAAGAGTTAGTGGCTGGTTTTCACGCGATAGGAAGTATGAACTGCACTGAAGGATGTAACAAATACAAATGCCACATAGGCCAGTACGCACAGAGGAAATTTTAGGGTGAGTTTTAAATTTACTGTTAAGCTGGACTCTTAAATGAATTTTACGCCAGCTCTCCAATGACACAAACAGAGAAATTTTAGAGGCGTTCTAACTCCATGCTAATTTACAAGCCAATGTACTTGGCTGGTGCCAAGGTGGGAGCTCAGACATGGGGTGCAATTCAATATATGCAACATCCATGTAGAACAAGGAGGGCAGGCGCAGTTGCTTTGATGGCTGATAGCCTTCCCACCCCGCCTTCCATTTGCAACTACAGTCTGGTCCCCTTGCTGTTGGATGCAGCCTCCTGGGAGGTAGTTTTGAAGCATCTCACACCAAAGGATAATGGGTTGGCTTCCACAGGGACTACTGGAAAATGCAGAGCAGAAACATGGTTACATAGACAGGGTTCTGACTGTGTGGATGCCCATAGAGTGGTGCCCATAGGTGCTCAACTTAACCATAAATAATTCAAGCTTGATGTACAAGGAAAACTAAATTTCAAACATAAAAAAGTTGCTTTTCCACCAAGTTAAGACTCCTGATAATCTGTTATCAGGATTCATAACAGATCGAGTAACTGAATCATCCAATTGTTCAACAGAATTACACAGCTGTCTCAAGAGGCTTTCCAGTGAGTGCTCATCACCTCTTAACAGCTAATTATTGCAGGTAAGACTGCTGCTTTGATAATCAAAATGAAATTCCTAGCTCAATTTTTGGTAAGAATATTGAAGCCATACTGACAAAAAGAAAAGATGGCTTAAGGAATGGTTCAAAAAGGTTACAGAGCAGATAAGCCTGAAAATACTACCCACATATTGTAATGCAGCTTTTAAACTTTTGTTTAATATGAGAAAAAGATCAAAATTCAGTTCAGAGCCCTTTCTTGGAGAGAGGCATGGGGTCATATTCTGTAAAGGTGATTCCTTTAATGGTGAGGCCTCCACCTTGTTTATTTCCTCTTTCAAGGCATCAGACTCGCTTTTGCCTTGTCACTGCCCTACCCTGAAGACCTGACAGAAACCTCTGCCTCCGTAATGCCACTTACTTCCTTCCCCTGTGGCTATACACATCACCCTGGGGTGCTGTGAACCAGAGAGCATGCCTAGTCACTTCCTTGGCTTGGAAGGGAAGGGAAGGGAAGGGAAGGGAAGGGAAGGGAAGGGAAGGGAATCCTCAGCAACCTGCTGTCAAAGATTTACAGATCAGACTGGCTTGTGCATGAATTCCAGAGGTTTGCACTCATGCTGCCTCCAAAGTGTTTATGTGAGACGTGTGTTTTTCCCGTCGCACTGCTGTGATTGTTTGGCTAGGCTGGGTGATGGATGGTGGAGAAGGTAGTGTCTGGAAATGTGCTCCAAAGTCGACAGGAAGCTGAGGGGGCCCTTGCCAGTACTTCCTTCCTGTATACAAGGGGAGGACAGAATGGGAGAAACCTTGGCTGTCTCCTACCCTGAGAAAAGTGCTACCCTTCCAGCTGGATTACAGTAAAAATATTTTAATCTTTCACAAGATTATAATATCCTTCCTCTCTAACTATAGCTACAGTACAGCAAGGCTTAGATAATGAAATGAATTGACAATGGAACACTTACTGGGTGGCTACAGAGTGCTGGTGCTAGAAGCTGCACAAACAGATCCAAATTTGAAGATCTCTGCGTTCAGCCAAGATATAAATCATCAGTGGATCAGACCTGTGTAACTCCAAGAGCAGCCAGTACTACGCATTCCAGCAGAAGGTGTAAAATACACAGTAGTAGTATGCTGGAATTGTGTCCTTCTTGACAGCTTCATTCTAGTGCCTGTTTCTTAGACAGTGGATCAAAACTCAAAGCACAACTTCTATTACCCCAAGAAAAATAATGTTGCAATGAGCAACCCGAGTATTTTGACCATGTGATCCACACCTCTCTCATGAGCACCCTGGATGATTTGTGTTTATGGAAGGCCTCCATCAATGCCTTTTTCCAAAGATCCTGCCTCCAAGTCCTTTTGTGTATGACTCGTGAATTTGCATGGCATCCTGATACGCAATCTTCATCTGTTCACAGTAAAAAAAAAAAGCATGCAGAGTAATGCAGAATACAGATTCTCCCTCCTCAGCCCCATAGCCAGTTAGACAGGACTGTAAGGAACAATAAATGACCTCTTTTTCTTCCAAGCTAACAGAAGAATTTTCTTTAGATTTCCATTCTTGAAATTCCAGATTGAAATCCACAGACAACAGCAAGATTCTCAGTGTAGGCTGGTGTTCTGAATCCCAGACTCATCAACCTATACTGCATACACCCACGTAGGCTGTGACAGTAAAACAGAATGGCAGAAGAACAGTGGCTATGAGGACCGCTTTCTTTGCCACCCCAGTAAGAGGATACCCTAAATAATCCTGTCAGCAGATATAGTCTGGACGGGCTTGCTTGAGCAAGTCTAAAAAAGGGAGAACATGTTACAAAGAGGAAAAAAAAAAAAAAAGAAAAAATAAACCAACAGCTCCTATATCAGCCCCTATTTCTGAAAAAAGGCATCAGACAAAAAGACCTCACCCGTTAACAAAGAGTGGGGAACAATGACAACTGTCAAAAAATAGCCCTCGCGTCAGAACTACAAATGCTCCTTTACACATCCAAAAAAGCACACAGCTGAGCAAGAGCCTGGGAGGCTGTCAGGCACTGCTTATGGCTTGTGTGTCTCCCAGGCCCTTCTCCTTTGCAAAAACGTCCAGAAGTAGTAGATGATACTGACTTCCAGTGACCAAAGAAGGGGATGGAAGAAGAGAGGAAATTCTTGGCAGAACTGAGCCAAAGTAACAAATTCCTGTCCATTCAATCTCTGCGGCAATGACCCTGACATTGAAACTCTGTGAGACATAACATGACAACAAAATGTGTGTGCATCTTCCCCAAGTCTTACTTTTTATAGCAATTACAGAAGCAATTCGTGAGAAAACTGAAGTATGGATGAAATCTGAATGAATTGTGTAATATGCTAATAAGATGGGACGCTTCTGAATTGGTGGAAAGTTAGAGAAACAATTGTTATAAAAAATTTCAACCTGAAATATAAGAATGCTGACATCTAGCTGTGTACCCAGGAAATCTCAAAGATTTGGTCACCTTCATGATATGCAACGTGGAATTGAATTCGGAGCTCCTGCTGTGACTCAGCATTCTCCTCCAATAGCACTAAGGAAAATAAATGGAAAGCAAATGATGCCGAATGACCCAGAGACTGGCACATGTCTTGACAAGCAGAAAACTCACCAGCAGGCTCATCATTTGAGTCGCTCTCCTGATTCATCCTCCCAAAGGTGGCACCGAATTAGAATGCTGAGCTTAATAGTCTACAGCTCCGAGTTGGTAGTCCAAGCTCTTGCTTCTGAAAAGAAAGATGCAGTGTTATGACCAAACTATAGGAACCTCACCCCGTATGACAAAGGAAATATCATATGTATGGTCTGTAGTTTTTGCATGTAAGCATACACGATAGCGTAGAAACTGTATGAGCATATGACTTCTCATGGAAACCACAGTACATTGCCTAGAGATCCGGGAACTTAACAGGGAATTGGGAAATTACAGTCAACTAAGAAACACTGAACAGTGGTATCTGAAACCTCATGAAAGTCATTAGATGAGTTAAAACTAAATCTGGATTCCTGGAGTAGTGAAATGTTAGCTTTCAGATTTCAGCTGCACATAGAGGAGTCTTTATCACTGTTTACTTGATCAACTAAACCAAAAACCAGACCTATCTAACCTCCAAACTAGACAGTCAATGTGAAAGCATGTTCTTGCCACAGCTAAACAGCTCCTCCTCTTTGTTTGCTTGCCCTTCCACTCATCACATCTTGACTGTGGTAGAGTTGGGAACAGAACCCATGTCTCCCAAATCCCAATCCAGTGCCTTAACCACAACATCCTTCCTGCTGAATCACATTGCAGAATTGTTTATCAGGAAGGAAATTCCCCCTTGAGAGTACTCACTCTGAGTGTGCTGGTGGAACTCAAATGCTTAGAAAAATACAAATGTACTAGGAATAACAAGTGATTTAAGTCACTGTACAAGAGACTAAAGGTACATGAGCATATTGTTTTTTGTTGTTAGCAGCAGTATAAGGAAGGCACCATCAAGCAGGACATTACACAGAGCAAGCAGCACATCCGGATGTCCTCAGAGTAATAGCCTCCTTGTCTTCTGAAGATGATACGTAACTTCAAAAACATCTAGCCCACACTGAGCATTAGGTGTACGTCACTCTGAGAGGGGAGATTCAAAGGTTTATATTCCTACTAGGCACTGCGAAGGTCACCTTCTGTAGCATCACACACTAAGCTGCTAAGTGCAAGCAGCTGTAAAATGTGGCCTTGGGGGGTCAGAATTATCTCAACGTCTTGCAACAGCAAAAGGCCTTCTCTTTCTTTAAGGTCTTCAGCCAACATAAAACTGGGGGGGGGGGGGGGGAGGGCGGGAAGGGAGAAGATATCAGTGGAGCAAATACTTTTAACCTAAACACAGTTTTCCCCATTAGCCTCCTGGAAAACAAAAGGGTTGTAATTCATCTGTGATCTGCCAGAGAACACAAACCTACTGAAATGGCAAGTTCATGGTCCGGGACTCTGAAGAATTTGGCTTTGTTCAGCAGCTGGGCAAAGGAGAAGAATTTCCCCACTTGCAAGCAATGGCTTTTCAGGTAGTGTCCCAAGAAAGCCCACCAGAGTAACTGACACAAACGCGCCTGGGCAGATTCCCAGAACTCTGACAAAATTTCTTTGATACCCCCTTTTAAATGTCATTGTATAGAAATTCCAGAAGGACTGACTTTTGAGGGACAGGGAACCAAACCCAAGCCTTCAGTCACAATGTCCTGGGCTCACATTTGTCAATCTAGAACAGTTGTTAAACAACACATCAGATACGCCCAGCTAACTCCAAAGAGCTGCCACGAGAGCAGACCCATGCAAGACGTGCTCAGCCTCTGGTGCCCAGGGTGCAGGACAGCCCCAAGACACAGGCTGCACCCCAAAGGCTCTGATGGAGCTACCAGCCCCACTGAAGGAAGAGTCTTCTCCCTAGAGTAGCCTGGCCGGAGGGCAGCCATCCTACCACGTACCCATATGTACATCTCCAAGCTTCTGTTCCTCACAACTAGCTCCTGTACCCCACAACTTGCTTATTAAACTCCAAGACCACACCGATCCCCACATCACACCTCTCAAACCAACTGCAGGGTGTATCAGTGACACTCTGGAGACACACAGCCCCCCTCCACGGGCACTTCGGATGGGATCCATCTATCAGAAGCAGATACCTGCATCCCAGCTGGCCATCGGGGCTCCCTTCCGACCAGGGAGATAGGGGCACCTCAGGGGGTGCACCGCAGGGCACAGCTCTAAGCAGACGTCCATGGAGCACCCCGCTTCTCTCTGCTGCCTGCCTAGAGACTTGGTGACCACCTCAGGTGAAGGCATCTGTGTTCAACTACTTCAGTCTCCTGCTCTGTCATGGCTTTTTCCCCAGAACTGAATATATTAGCTCTGCTGTCCCATAGCACATAGAGAAACATATCCAAAACTTTCAGGGAAAGCTGCAGTATTAAACAAAAACGAATGACACTGCTTTGAAATCTGGTGTTTTGAATCCATTGTCTACTCTTTCTTTCTGGGTTACTTCAATTACCTGTGGTTTTATCTTCATATACCTACATGGAAACAAGAGCCTGACAGAACCAGACTCTTCTCAGTGGTGCCCAGTGACAGAACAAGAGGCACCAGGCATGAAATAAAATAAAGCAAATTCTGTTTAAACCTCAGAAAACAAAACCCAAAACCCTTTCTTTCCTGTGAGGGTGACCATGGACTGGAACAGGCTGTCCGCAGACGCTGCAGAGGCTGCATCCCAACTGGCCACAGCCCTGAGCGACCTGCTCCGAGCAGCGGGCTGGAGCCGACCTCGTGAGGTCCCTTCCAACGCCACTGCTCTGCGACTCTGCCGAGGGCTGTGCATTAAGAAAAGACTCCTTGCATTTGGGATGTGCACAGCTGAACACAGACAAATCTCATCGCCCAGAGGAAAGGCTGAGGTTTCCAGTGAAACATCATCTATCCCAGACTGCTCTCCATTATTCACCCCAACAGAAAACACTGCTAGCTGCAGGATACCTGTCTCCATTTGTTTCTACATTGCTTCACAGTTTTTCAAGTCACTGGCACTAAACAGACGCATCCAATAATTTATTAAAGTGAGGGTTTCCTGCCAGAAGACACGTTGAAGCACTACTCCTGTTCTCTTGAGCAGTAAGAAAAAGTCACAATTGCTTTCCGAGGCCTCTTTCAACCTTGAATTATTTAAAAACACTCCAGCCTTTGTTTGTTTGTTTGTTTCTATTTCCCCATCATATGAGAATATGTTAGGAATTAGCATTAAATGTAGTTCATTTGTTCTTCATTAAAAAGGCTGTCCTCTCATTCCTTGTCTGCTATTTTTGCAGTCAGGATCAAGCTTGTGGGGTGGGTTTTTTTGGGGTGTTTAAAGAGGTTTGGAAGGGGGGTGGGTTTAGTCAGCCCAAGTTAGGCCTAAGTCAAGTGTGTCCTGAGGGAAAGCGTGACTTCACGTCTCGTACCTTGCAGGATGTTGCCATCATTTTACAATGGGGAATAACAAACAGCGTATTAGAAGGCTGTCACTGTTACGGATGTCTTCTGCTTGGTTCAGAGTATTCCCATACGGCAACGAGCAGAGAACAGGTGAAGTAAAAAGCTTCGGCAAATTGCTGCCAAACTGCTTCACCAGAGACGTCTGATTTCTCTCCAGAGCAGGCGTGGGTGCTGTTGAGCTCTTGACTTGGGGATGAGTGCCAGGCAGGAGAGTTTTGCTTCATATTTAAGCCAAATGAGCCAGTGACTGTAGCAGTCGTCCTGAATAACACACATGCTCTGAAGCAACAAGCCTTGTCAGTGTCTGAGAGTTGCACTGCCCTCACTCTGTAACTGCCCCAAAGGTGACGCTGGGTCGGGGGGCATTGCAGCCTGACCAGCAGAGTTCATGGTCCTGCTTCCTCAGTAACAGCTGAGGCCACAGATAACACCAGACGAGGAACTGGAGGCCACTGGCTTCCTTTTACGCGATTTCAGTTCAAGCAGGGCCACCCCAGCACCGCGCAAAGGAGAGCCCTGAGCCCTGAGCCCAGCAGGCAGCAGTGAGCAGCGGATCTCCCCCAGCGCGCGTTGGTGCCCTGCGGGGGCTGCCCCGGCGAGGCCTTCTCGAGCCCTGACACAGCTCGTGCCTCTCGAAGCCCAGCAGCTGGGTGGAGGGCCTGCAGAAAAATCTTCTCTCTCCTCACAAAACGGCGTCACCAAAACAAGAAGTAGGTTTCTATTCTGCTTGGTTATGGAAAAAAAAGATTTGAAAATGTGAAGTGAGAGTAACTTAAAGCTTTAGAAACAAGAAGACAAGTACAAGGAAGTGATGTTTATTTGTATTCTTCTCCATACTGTGATTTCTAAACCTACCACACATTTTTGCAACCTGGCTTTTATTGCTTTATTGTTACAGAACACACAGCCAGAGATACCCAGCATCACAGATCCCTTTCTAGAAAACAAATTAGCAGTATTGCTAAGGCTAGCCCCAGAAGCCCTACCTCAAGCCTCATCCAAAGCGCACGGGTGTCTTTTCATTGACTTTTTCAGACTTTGTTTCCTCTACTAAATCCAGTTCAGCAGTCGTGCGGCCAGCCAGAAACCCAATATTTCATTCTGCCCAGCACTAAACTACAGACTGCGAAGCTACAGCAGCCAAACCTCTCTGCTCCATTCCTGAATTCCGCCACCTCGGACCTGTTTGTCACGTATTATCATCGCCTATGTACTGAGACTGTTTACAAGCAATCTCTGTAGCCTACATTATTTCAAAGCGGAAAAAAAGTCACATATACTAGGTCTCCTTGTAGCTCACGCTGAAATGCAAATCGCAGTTTCACCTATTTTACAGTCATTTGTTTATCACACAGATCTTCTCACTACCCAGAAATAGAAGCTTCATCTCTTTATGATAAGGGTATGGGAAAAAAAAGGCACTGAACCACCAAAGAAAAAAAAAAAAGTAATAAATTAAAAAAAAAGTAGCAGAAGGCCAGTGCCTACAAGCAACACTGCTCCAGTGCACAGAGCCACGAGCAACTTCAGCCCTCCACCACCACGGTGGGCTGAGGAGCTCCCTCCCGAGCCATCCAGAGGCGGCTTGCGCAGCACCGCGAGGGCGGCCGCGGCTGTGGGAACCCCCTGGGACGAGACCGCGCAGCTAACAGCCGCCTCCGATGCTTACCGAGTTTATCCAGGTTACCTAATTCATCCCAACGAGGAGATTGCTCTTCCTCTGCTTCAGATTAATGGAGCTTTTACAAAACTATAATTGATTTTGGAACATTTAAGGGAGTCATTTAATGACATTATTACCATAAGATTCACTGGAACAGCTGAAGGCTCGAAACAGAACAAATACAACAGAAGTCGGTAGAGTAATGCTATTCTAGAGTACCTCCTTTTGCCTCATTACTTCTGACATTAAAACTAGAAAGCAGCTGGCAAAATTCCAACAGATGGCTATCAGTCTGTTGTATTATCAAAGCTGTCACCCTCAACATGGTGAAACCCACCAGTTCGGCACAAATGTGTTTTTAGTGGAAGTTCCTGTTCAAGTAATATCAATAATAAGCAAATTGTTGTGACATCACAGGCATTAATGAAAACTGAACCCATGGAGAAAGCCCTGCACACCAGAGAGCATGTCTTCCTGCACACATGTCCAGCACATCATCGACATCAGTAGCACACCAAGAAGAAAACAACTGGCGCATGCCGGTGCTTGCCCTGCGAAGCACCATCAGAAACCAAGAAGTTCCCCCCAGCCTTTTCAGCCTGTAGCTGACAGTGCATGGCGCAGGCCAGCAGCTCGCTTCAGGATGCTTCACTCCTGATAGTAGAGGTGAGCCCGCGTTAGAAAAGCAGCAGCTTCAAACAGCTGGGTCACCCCGTCCCTTCCAGCTAGGGCAGAGTTTACCAGCAGCATCTGGCGGAAGGTAATGAAGAGATAAAGCACTTCAATCGATTTGCAGAGGTGCTGCAAGGAGGGTTTATACCACAGGGTGGGCAGAAGCAATCTAACAGAACCTCCTGCGATGAGGTGAATCCTCCTTTCCAAAGGAAGGCAATCAAAGAAAAATTCATAGCTTTGACTTGAGCTCCTGAAAACAGAAAGACCTTTAAATATGATGCTTCAGTGCTTTCTGCGTGAAGCTCTCCGTTTGAGGTACACGGTGACTCCCAAAGCACATGTGAGTTAGAGGAAAGAGCTCAGGCACTCGCATGCCCACGCAGGGCTCCTGCTGCTGCCTGTCCCACGCAGATCTGCAGCCAGATGTTTGCCTATCATGGCATTTGGTAAGAATAACGTTTGCCTTCTTTTGTTGTAAATCCAAAGAGTCACAACTATGGAGGACAAAGTAAATACACGACTCTTTTAAGCATTCCTGCCACCTCCAGAATTACTTGGGAGACAGTTTACTATCTCGCTTCTTGGAAGCTAACTGACACAGAGGCTCATTACATCAAGAGAAAAAAGCCTGCACGCGGCCTCCCGTCACCTTACTGCTGGCTCTGAGCTTCCGAAGGGCTCCCAGACCCGTGTGCCTCATCACCTGCAAACCTCCACTCCCACCAAGAGGCTCCCGCAGGCTAACAGCATGTGCAAATACTGTCTACAAATTCAACTGTAGGACTACAGCTGCTGTTCTCTGCCTTTTCTTATTTGCCTCCACCATCCCAAAGTACTTATGAAGTCCTCCTGTTCCATCAGCGACATGATCAGGACCCACTCTGCAGAGCAAGCTCTCCTTGATGATCGTGCTGTTCTTACACATCAACCACATTCAGTCTCTTGGAAAACTCACCCTGCAAACAGCCAGCACAGACCAAGGCACTGCTGAAGCCCAGCGCAAGGCTGCGAGCATGTTCCCCAATGTCCAAGGTGGCTCTCTAGCCACAGCTTGGTCCCAGGGGAGGATGCTGGCTCTGGACCACAAGCTTTTTGTGGTTCACACCTGCTTTTCCCTTTGGAGGCTGAAAGAGCGTGCCTTTGTTTTCTGGTCTCTGGCACCCTCTACTGACAAACCACCACCGAGCTGCTCATCACTGCAGACCCATCCAGTGCCCAGCGCGGAGAAGTTTCAAGCTGGAAAAGTCATACACTGCCAACATAATCACACCTCTTCCACATGAACACGTTATGACTTCAAATTTCTTCTCTCCTGTTTGTTTGTCCAGATGCTTCCATAAGATAATACTACTCACAGATGTACCTCCCTCCTCTTGGTTTGCTCTGGTAACTGAGCCCGCTACATAAAGGAGGCCACCCTACTCTTCATGGCCGTTACCTTAAAACCCTTTATATTTCCCATCCTCTCCGCTTACCAATGACCTCCACCACCTTGCAGGCAGCACCTATCCTCTCCCTTCTTTCCAAAAAGGCATGTCCCAGGGAGGTGACCTAATCTCCAACTCCAATTTGGAGAACAAAAAGCACAATAAACCAAAGCACAAGTCCAGCTCTGACATCAGCGAACTGTGCAGACCCCAGTCCCACGCTCTTGGTGCACTGTTCCCCCCGCAGGCCGCACCCGGAGCTCTCCCGTGGCTCCCGTAGCGCTGTGAGTCCCCGAGGTCACAGTGGGCAGGGGCAGCAGGGAGCAGAGGGGCAGAAGCGGCTGCAGAACCTGGAGGTGAGAGCTGCGCCTGGCAGGGGGGCTCCGCGCCACAGCAACCCGGCAGAAAGGCAGGCAAGGGAGGATGTGGTCACACAGACCTCTGTCATGTACCCAGCACGACCCCGTAACACGTCCGGCACGTGGGTCCCAAGCAAAGGGATGCAGGCACACTGAGATACTTGCACCCAGACTCTGCAGTCAGCAGATACTGGAAGTGAAGGGCTTTGCTTCACTAAATCACTGATGTGATGCATACTGACCTGCTGTGCTGCACTTTAAGCTTCAGGTTGAACAACAAACACTAAGAGCAGAGAATATTCCGTGTAAATGTAGCAGAGAAAAAGAAACCTAATCTTCTGAGAGGTGCTGACTTTGGAGGTTGATTTTCAGCCTCACTCTTACCTGCGTTTTTCTGCTGCTTGCTTTTTTGTATTCAGATGAGGAAAAGGCCAGAAGAATAAGCCCTGCTTGCCACTTGGCTTACACTGCGTAGACCAAAGCACACTTTTGCAGGCTATATAGACACTTACACTAAATTTCTAAATGCTATTTCAAGCTCTTGAAGGTTGTACCTAACCTACAAAGGTTCTCCACTTCAGTACACAGAACCCCAACGTAGCACTTTACTTCCAAACTAGCACCTTTAAAAAATGAGTGAACTTTGGAAACACACAGTGCAGAACTTCAACCAGAACAGAAGTTTTAAAAAAGGCTTAAAAATATAGGAAAACAGGTCAGGGTGGCACACAATTTACAAATTTAATTCTAAGTTATTGGCCATGACTGGGAACCACTACAACGCACAAGATTTGAAAAAGAAACTTTAAAAAGCCATGGGACGCAATAATCAAGATGGTAACAGAGATACGTACGTCCTAACTAGGAGATACAGTGCAGTTACTGTAAATGCTGACAGTTCGGTACTTGAGTGCTTCCCAACTACTGCCCAAAATAATCCTTCTTTACTCTCTTATTTCCAGTCCTAGAATAACCTCATATTAACTCCATAAGCAGAACAACTCGACAGACTCAATACGTGACTTCGCTATCTCCCAAACCAGAGCTGGAGTGGTTCCATTTTGACTTCAAGACCTTTGTCTGCTTCCCAGCATTCTGATTTCAAGTTCAGACACCACAATTAAGCAACGAAGCCAGCATTGTTAACATCTGTCCGGTGCTCTGGGGGGACAGCACATGAGTGTTTTCTGGATTGCTGAGGAAGCTTCACTACCTTGCTTAAACCTATTCACTTCCTTCTTTAAACGCATGAACCATCCTCCAGAGTCTGACGCTTCTAAAGGGCTTTGACGGAGGCGCTCTGGCAAGCGTGGCTGTGCCAGCTGAAGCCACTGCTCTCGCCAGCTGCTCACCCCACGTCTCCCTGCCAGGAGAGGCTGCCTGTGAGCACAGCTGGCTGCAGTCTGCACGTCAGATGCCTCGGCTAGCTCGGCTCTCGTTTTGGCGTATTAACGTGAACAGCGGGTGAAAGTATTTGCGCGGAACCGCTGCGCTCTGAACTAGAGATACTGAGATATAAGGACGCATTCCTTCTGCAGCACTAATAAACAGTGGGGGACAGTCATGTCTTAAATTATTGCAGCTGTTTGGCCAGCAGACGTGAGTCAGAGCAGTAACGCACACTGGTCATCAATGCGTGCAGGAACATGATCTGAACTCTCACCTCCTGCCGAATGCTTCACTTTGGGGGTTGATCCTCAGGGTCACCAAGATTCTTCAGCCATATCTGCACTAGAGAGTTTAGGAAGCACAAGCATGTTGGTACAAATGCAGTAACAATAATCACTTCCCAGCTGACAGATGCTTCAGCAAAATCCCAGACAAGATGGATACAATTTTAGGAATCGTGTCATTTAGGGAAGGAGGGAGGGAGGGAGGTTTGTCTTTGACAGAACCAAGTTGAAGCTTTCCTTCTCATGGAGGCTTTGCTTGAGTAGCTGTAGCTGTAGACACAGCACTAAAACATAACCCTTTACTGGATGAATGGGTAATCTCGGTAATCCAGTAAATCCTCCCTATCTTGATCTGCTTCCCTTGTTAATCTCCCTTTCTATTCACTCACAGGACCTTAAACTATACCATGCTGATTTCTTCATGATTACTTTCATTCCAGATCAGGCCTAAACACTACTAGAATCAAAGCACAATAATCCAAGGATTTCCGCTCAAACTAACATTTCCTCTGTTATCCCTGTCGTTAGTAAATCCCTCGGATCCTGTCTGCAGCTCCGCATCTTCCATCCCGGACCAGAGCTAAGGCAACAGGTCTGTAGCTTATACAGGATCCGGGCAACACTCAAGTTGGTGATAAGTGCCTTTTCTTTCTCCCAGAGGCACTGCTGGTATGTCTTGTAAATATTTCCAAAATTCAGAAGGAATCCCACAAGCTATTGGCATTTTAATTTCTAGGTTATCTTATCAGACTTGACCTAGATTTTCCTCAGGTTTTTCTCACCTGAGAGCTGATACACCTTGTTAACAACATGAAGCCTGTTGGTTTAGTAAGTTTTACTTCTTATTTATGTTTAACTTTGATGTGGGCATCTCTATGCATGGGTCCTCCTATCTCCTTCAAAGAGGGAATATCCTCTTTGTTAAATGCCTGAAATGCAAATAACATTTTGACTTCACGAACTTCTTATCAAACTAACTGACATTTCATGTAAAAGCTCACGTGTTGCAACACGAGTTTCAGAGTGGTCTGACATGCTGAGGCAGAAGGCAGCAAGGAGGGAGGAACATTAGATGACAGAGAATGGGGATGCAGCCACCAGAGATCAACTAACCAGCAACTATAGTGACCTAAAGCTGAAGGAGACACTGGCTTCATGGTGGCGGAAGATCCTCACTGCTATTTAAAATATAAAAGAAGGGATGACTGATTACTGGCCTGAGATTTTGACCAGTAGATCTTTTTATAATACGAGATCAAATCTTACAATGCACTGGCGGCCTTGTCCGAGCACTGAGAAGACCACTGCCTTGAACGCTTTCCACTACTACATCTAAGGGACTAAAAAACTTGTACTAATCCTTCAGTATGAGGGTTCTCAGTGATTCTTTCTGAGCAATTACTTTTTTCACTGTCATCACCAAACTATGACAAGACCAAGTAAGGCTGCTTCCCAGGGTCAATCAAGTCTTTGTCAAGCATTCAGAAGATGAAGTCAACAACTCCACCACACTTGCCTGGTATGCCTCCTCTGCTTGCACCCACAGCCAGAGAAACAGTATCTTTCTGGAGCGCAGGCTAATGTCAAAGCCCAGAAAGTCAGAACAAATTCTGACCACACTATTCACCATAAACTGTGTGCCAAATTTTGGATCTCTTCCCAAGCCATTTCAGTGATATCTACATCATGTGCGATAATAAGTTGCTTTCATAACTCCTTTGGGGGAGAGTTCTTCCTCACCTTTTAACTCCTAAATAAGTTTGAGAAGGTCTTCCTCAGTCAGCAGGCTGTTAATGCAGTGTTTACATACACACCATGAGTTGGAGTAACAAGGTCGTATTTGGTGGCAGAAACAATTTTCCCATAGGACAAAGGAACATCTGGAAGTTGAGGTTCAGTTCTTCTCGCAACACACCTTGTAGGTTGGCACCGTGTAGCCAACAAACCATTCCTCAAACACGTGGACCAGGAGCCAGGCCTTCCATTTGTTTTTGAGTATGTCTGGAAAATGGGTCTCCAGCAACCCTCTCACTGCCCTTTGCTGCTTCTTCTGACTTTCTATCCTCTTTCTGCATCACCACCCAGCAAAGGAGTCATACAGTTTCAGGGGGAACACTGTACCCGAGTTCAATGGCTCAGATTTCTGTTCAAGAAGCAGCATGTACAGCACTGTACATGAGACTGGCTGCACAGACCAAGAGATCCCAGTATGCTACAAACGTCTCTACCATTATCTTCAGCAGAAGTTGAGAAAAATGCTGCATTAGCCAACTTTTGTGTTGTTACGCATCCATAAACAGTATTATTACCCTGAAAGGCATGTGTTTTTCTCACTGTGATTTATTAGCTGCAGTTATAGTTGCAATAATCATGGTCTAATTTTTCAGAAAGTACTACGGTTTATGCATAGTTTTAACCACCTTTTGAAAGACCTTTAAGTAATGATGAATCGACCCATAAAATAATACAAATGTTAGAAACAACATATTATTCTCCTTTAGGCATGGGTAGGAATATCTGATTTATGTCTGCCAAATGATTTGGCTTCCGAACAACTGGCAACAAATTCAAAGTTAAATAGCAAAGCTGTGGGCAACCACTTGCAAAGATCAGGTTTCTTTCCTTTTTCATTTCACCATGAAATGCCATGTCTGCTCAGGGGTGATTTAATCTAATTCGCTTGTTCACAGAGCAGCAAGTTAGCTACGTCAAGCTAGTGTGCATCTACACTACTTCACCACAATGCCATAAAGTGCCTCTCTTATTGAGCTTGATGTAGCACAAGTCCACGCTTGATCAAAGTAACCACTGGAGAAAGATCCCACCCTACGGAGCTCTCCATTCTGCGAGTTTGTTCATGCAGATGCCTACCAGAAACTGCAGGGTCTGAAAAGCAAATGAAAAGGGAATCCTAACTTCTCCTTCGGTATCACTAATCCAGCCAACTCCATTTCCATGCTGCTGGCAGGCACTGTGGAGGTGACTCTGTGGGATGTCTGCTTACGTGGTCAGTAAAAGGAACGGGAGGTACACACTCAGAGTGCCCACGACTGATGTGTGTGTCTCACCTGAAGAGAGACCAGCACCTCCAGTTCCTTCTTAAGCCGCAAAGAGGCTGCACACTGAATGAAAGTGGCACTGTGCATCGTCCTCAGGATGCACAATAACAGAAGTGTTGGGTGCTTTGGCCAACGCTCAGAACGGGCTCTGCTACATCTGCTTGCCTCTACGTTGTTTGCATTGCATCCTTTTCTTACAAGCTTTTAAAACTTTCTTAGAAGTTTTGAAGGACGGTCCCAAACATCATCTCTTACTCCACCTATCCTCGTGGCCTTCCACACTGGAAAGCTGGACTGTGATGCTATTTAACTACTTTTCCTGA
Organism: Nettapus auritus; assembly: GCA_011076525.1. Lineage (NCBI taxonomy): Eukaryota > Metazoa > Chordata > Aves > Anseriformes > Anatidae > Nettapus > Nettapus auritus. The sequence goes on from CM021781.1 coordinate 758,432, forward strand.
CTGCTTCAAAAGTGGAAGGGGAGCTAGAGCTAGGCATGCTGCTATGAAAGGTGCTCAGCAGTGAGCACGCATTACCTCAGAGGAAAAGCCCTCTCATTCCCCTCCCTTGCTCCCCTGCAGTTATTAACTGCTGTTTTTTCAAAGATCAGGTTTTATACAAATGAGGGCAAATCTGTATAACCCCGGTGCTGTCACAGGTCACAAACCCAAAATGAGGAAACAATCCAGGTATCAAAACAGCTCGCTCCAGCTTTGAGTGCTTCTGCTACAGAGCTAGAGGAAGCCAGATGTGCACACAGGTACCAACCGTTCATGTCCAGTCTCCTGAGCATGCCCAGAGGAATGTCTCCTGCCAAGCTTCAAGCCATGGGTGCAGCGCAGAGCAAGACGGAGAGCACAGCTCTCCCTGCAGGGTGTTTCAGTGAGGTGAGACCACAGAAAACAGACAAGGGGCCTGCTTGACAAGAAAGGCACTAGTTGAAAAGATCTGTACCTGTCCCATGTGTTCCTGTCTTATTTGAGGTACCTTTGCATTCAGCAATGGACTGACTGACTGACTGCACAAATGCAGACCGGCTTCTTAAAAGCTGTGACTGTGGGCTGTTCCTGTCCTTCAGGGAATTTATCAGCCCAGTGATGGAAATAAGATGCAGGAAAGTTGCTACTTGAATTCTTTATCAGAGAAGAAAATTATTGCAGCCTGATGGTGTTTAAATACAGCAATATTTGGTTAAAAAAAAAAACAAAAACAAAAACAAAAAGAAACTCCCCAACAGAGAAGAGCAGTGCTGCAAAAGGCAGAAGCAGAGGGACTGCCCAAGTCGTAACATTTCAAAGCACATCCACGTGAATCTCACAGAAAAAAAGACCTCCCTGAGAACTGGGATTTTCCTGCCCCAGCGAAGATGGCATACCACTACTTAGGAAACTTCATTCTCAAATAGTGCTGGATGGACACAGCACATTTTTGGAAGAACTGCAGCATTCCCTGGCAAGCCTGACCTCACAATTGCTCCTCACCATGCCTCTCACCTGCTACAAAGCCTTCTGGGATGCAACGAAGAAATCAGGGGTAACGTGCTGGAAACAGAAAATTGCCAACTCCTAGAAATTATTAATCCCTTCAAATGCTGAAGGAATATCCTTTGTCAAAGCTGCGGTCTGTGAAGTTGGCACAGCTCATACTGAAGAGAAATACCATCGTCACTGGCGTGAAAGCATGAAGCAGCAACCTGTGCCGATGAGATGCTTGGACTGGGTTTTCTTCACCGGTCCTTCTACCACCTCCATCACTCTAAAGAGCTTGGGAAAAACAGGAAGACACAAGCAGCCGGGTCGACAGTGGCCTGAGCCAGAGGCACAGGGAGGAGGGAAGTTGCTCATCGATAGCAATTAACAGCCGCTTGCTATTTACTGGGAGGAAAAACTTCTTTCAGAGCACTGTGCATCTCCCTACAGAGCTCTAACGGAAATTTAGCAAGCGAGGCACCAACTCAGGGCTGCACAAACTTCAGCAATCCCTGCAGACTGCAGGCGGCAGCTGCTAACGCTTCGCTGAGCCCTGCCGCTGCCCGGTGCCGCTCAGGAGAGGCCCCAAGAGCTGCGGGGCAGTGTCTGCATCCAGATAACATTGTTTAAGCACAGGGCTGCATCTCTGTTTTCACATATTAATTAATAGCTCGTATTCTTGAGGACTGGAGCAAACTTGCAGCCCAGACGTTTTGAGATGGAAGCACTGAGAAAACAAACACAGGTAGGAGGCATGCCTGACCTACACTTAAATCGGCATTTGCAGCTTTATTGTCGTTTTCGCCCATCTGCGACGTTCAATGCATTGTCTTCCCTAGCCTGAGGAAGGACGCTGACGCATGGCACAGCCTACCCACTTGTCACCCTCAAACAAAGAGGAAGCTTGCAAGCGCGACATCAATAACTGGAAGACACAACGGCAGTTCTTCCCGACGCCAGGCAGTTAATCCTGATGTACGATCCCCCTGTGAATTTAAAACACTGGATTCATATTGTCTCTGGCCATGGTTACACATCTAACTCACACTCTGGTAGATTAAAAGAATTTGTTTTGTGGTCACAAAACACTGCAAAAAATAAAAAGCGTCCAAGAAAAAAATACAAGGAGGCTCAAAACTTAATAATTACGCTACGCACTAAGAAGTAAGTGGCTTCTAAGTTACGGCTTAAGAGTGCAATACAACAACAGAACAATATCAGAAAGCTTTCACTTAAAAAAATCATATTTGTACGACACTTCCTTATTTCGCAGAATCGGTCGTGCAATTATTTGTCAGCATTAGTTTATAAAGGCAGATGCCAATTTATAAACAAGAAAACCATTCGAAGTGCAGCATGATGTTAAACATAACATGAATGCAAACTTCATGGTTCAACTAGAACACTTTACCAATGCTGAATATTGATTTTATTTCTGTACACTCCTTGATCCTGAGATGTGTAGACTGGAATCAGTGCTAACATCAACGTTCTGATAAACTAAATGAATTCACTCTGTTATTTCTATATTTCAAAATGGATTTCATGTTTAAGTTCAGAAGCATGGCAAAGACAGTGCAATCCTGAACTTAAGAGCACTGCAACACGTATCCTCACCGGTTCACACCCGCTTACCTATGGAAAATTAACAATCCGTTTACACAGATTCTCACTGTGGTCCAGTTTAAAGCTTCTGGGAGGGAATCTAAATTGGTGAAGATTGTCACAAATTAAAAATAAGAAAAAGTAGCAAAGGAAAAGCTATGAAGATAAGAGGACTGAGGACACTAGAACATATATATTAAAAATACACCTTTCCAAGTACAATTTACATCTTGTCACTCAGAATGATCAAAGCTAGTTCACAGGCAACTAAATAATTTAAATTTGTTTCTCAGATAACAGAAATTCACTTTAATATGCTCACAGCAACCAGTTCTGAGAACTGGAAAAAACTCTGGAGATCTCCAGAGCTCCTGAGGAGAGAGGAGTACTGCACCAGCACGGAGGACGTGCCTGCTGTACTAAAAGGCAGATGCCTTCAGAGCACTGTATGTTTAGTCATCTCTTTATCAAACCCTTAACTAATTAAACAATCCTCTTGTCAAAGAGGACAGTCATTGTTTGTGTGACCGATGCCCTGTAAACATAATGGGATAATCTGCCTTTCTCCTTTTTTTCACCCTCAATTCTTCCAAACAGCTGGGGGATGCGCTGCCTGCTCTCTAGGAAGCCCCTGCTCATCTGTCATTCTCCTCCGCTCGCAGCGCGCTGCTGCCGTACGCAGCATCAGAAGCCAAGCTTCAGACAATAACGCCTCAGATGCAGCAACAATCCATCTGATACCGTGCCATTAACCAGTCCCCAGGCCTCTGAAGGGCTGAACGAACAATTAGCAGGGAAAAAGAAGCCATTCCTTGATAGAATCGACAATTAAAACTATATTGATCTACAAACTGCAAAAGATGCTAAGATGAAAGCATTTCCAGTGCCCTCTTTTGACTTCAGCACCAAGGAAGAAAGAGCTTGCAAATGACGAAGCTTTTATCAGGTGGCATTAGGCTTGTTCTTACATCTGCACAGCAACAGCAGCAAAAGCCACCAGCCACCCATTGCAGGCTCAAGTCCCTCTTCTGAAGATGATCTCCAAGGCCAGGTGTACACGGCAGGGCAGAGGCCCCCCTCCAGCACACTTCTGAACAAGCACCTGGCATCTTGGGCATGCCTACAGAATTGAGCACGACTGCTACCTGCCACGGACGGCCTTCCTGGAAGGCTTCTGGTTTCCTACCTAGAGCAGCATGTCAATAGGAAGTTTAGACCAGCCAGACACGATATGACATCTTGAAGTCAAATGCAGTAGCCTGAAACCAAAACAAATTGCTTTGAACACTGGCAGATTTTGCTGAACCTTCCGTCCTTTGCGGGGGGAAGCCAAGACCATGTGGGGAGCAGGGCCATCGTGCACAGCCCTGGGGACGCAGCCAGGCTATGGCCCCACGTGGGCTCGCAGCCTGCTCGATGCAGAGCCTGGCAGCGGGAGCTGGGTCCACACCTGCCGTCAGGCTGAGGAAACGCGGTGCTTCCAGGAGGCAGCGCTATGGGAAGGACTAATTGCATCCAAAAATGAAAACCTTTCAGCATCCATCAAAAGAAAATTCATGGTCCTCTGCAGGGCCATCGTTGTTTTGAACATCAGAAATACCCAAATACCAAAATCTTTGCTGAACCGCAGGCAGGCGGAGGATGAAGAGGGGACACCAGAAGGATGCTGTTCTTTCTTGGCCCACCAGCCCGGCTCCAGGACCACCAGCTTTGAAGAGAAATCGCCTCTGCCAAGCATCCAGTTGCCCACCGCAGGCAGTGCCCTGCTCCCAGCCAAGACAGGAGGCAGAAGCCGTCTCGCCCGGCCGCGGGGACGCTCAGGCAGGGCCGGGCACACACGCACCACGCAGCTCACGGTGGGGTTGGGGCGCCTGCCCGGTGGGGTTGGGGTACGTGCCCGGTGGGGTTGGGGTACGTGCCCGGTGGGGTTGGGGTGCCTGCCCGTCTGCGCCTGGCCTGACCCACAGCTCTCGGTGCCCCCCGGGGCAGCCGGCCTCCTCTAGGGAGGCAGAGCGGAGCCCCGTCCTTTGCTCAGCACGGAGCGAAACCCAGGAGAGCAGCACAATGGAAAGCCTGTTTCTCTTTTCTTTGCGCTCATCTAGACCACAGCAGGGAAAAAAAAAAAAAAAAATAAAAAAATAAAAAAAAAAATACTGCTCTATTTTTATTTTTAATCTAACACCAAGAGAGACATTACAGAGCCATGCTCAAATCCGTATGAGTTCCTCATCCCAATCCAAGTTAAACTCAGCAAGTGTAAAGAAGACATCCCAAATGAAATACATAAAAGAAAAGCCAAAATGATGTTATCCTAGCAAAATTTCAGAAATGTACATATCTGTAACAAAACAACTGACAATACTGGCCTTATGGCTCTTTCTCCTGCTCTCTCCCGTTCCTGTTTTTTGTTTTCCGTTCCCCATGTTCCCTCCCCACCTCATCACCGCAGCCAAGTTTTAAACAATATACATGAAAATAGCAGCTTTCAATCTGTTCCTGGAGTAGCCAAGTTAATGAGGCCACATGGCATCCCAGGGCTCTCTGGAGGGAAAGGTTCAAAATGCTTCTTAGCGCGGCCTGTGCTGCTCTAAAAAATGACAAGCATTTTAAACTGGCTAGCATTCCACTCTCGTTCTCCCCTGCTCTCCAAGCAGAAGAGCATTCAGATTTCCAAATGTATATTGTGGAAAGAATGAAGCGCTTCTGGAAAAACTGAAAGACCAATTTTCCTTTCTAAATTTAAAGATTTATAAAACCATGCAAATCATTTTCAAAAAAAGAGAGTGCTTCTGCACGTTACACCACAGCAATCCAACAGTTGTTGTAGAAACAAGTACCTGTTTTTCCTGACCTACATTTCGGGTTGGCAGGAAATCAAAGTCCACGTCAAATTACAACAGATTTTGAACAGACTTGCATGCACCCTCCAATCTCAGCTATTAAATCTGTTTGGGCCCAGCGACTTCATTTTTGTAAGAAAGAAGGTCCCACTTTTTAAAATTACACATGCTCGGTGTTACGTAAATGCAAATGGTAGTCTTTTTGTTGTAACACCGAAAGGGAGAATTGGTTTTTCATAGAATTTGGTTCAACTAGAGATATTTACCTCTCCTTGAACTGCTATATTTTATCTCCTATATTTATCATAAAAGCCATGTGGTAACCACAAAAAGAAAACGAGCCTAGCTTTGTCCTGAAGGCCTCAGTATGAAAAGTCTCCCTGGTTCACAGAGGCCTGTGTGGGTCCTGGGTGTACACAAACAAACAGTACCCAACAAAGGGTGTTTTTTTTCAACAAAATCCACCCACAGCCGGCGAGCAGGACACAGTCACAGCATCAGTCGAACGGGAACACCCTCACCTGCTTCCCTCCTGACCCCACCAGCTTGAGGCGGTGTGAGAGCAGACGGGCTGTGGTCCCAGCTCCCTGCGACACGCGCACGGCTGCGTGCTCCTGGGAGACAGCAGGGCTGCACAGGTTAACCGCGCCGCCAGAACACGCCACCGGCGGGGATTCGGCTGCACCACCGAACTGCTTCTCCCAGGTCTTATCACTGCGCTCCCAGGAAGCGGGGCTGCTGATGGACTCCAGGCTGCAGCCCGCTCCTCTCCCGTGGGATTTCCACCTCTGCAACAGAAAAGTCTGCTGATCCCAGCAGAAATGGAGTGCTGCAACAGAGGGACAGGACCAAGACGAGCTTGTGTCTGTGAGGACTGAGCTCAGAGAGCACAGCACCACAGTCGGCTTTGGAAAGAAAACCCATCTATTACACTGGAGATTTCCCCCCGGAATGCTCGATGTAACATGCAGAAAGAAGTGCATTCCCCATCTTCACCTCTGCAAGCTTTATTTGCACGTGAACAATCCACTATGCTTTTGCTACTATCTGGCTCACCATAAGTTTACAAAAACTGCATGTGAAGGGAACATATTAAGTTTCCTTTCTTTTCATGCCCATTTTCAGATCTCTGTAGTTTCACAATGCCCATATTTCACTAAAATTAAAATTGCTGCGTTGCAAAACACATCCGAGACAGAAAGTTTCAATTAAGTCTTCTTTTTAAAATGTTTTTCACAATCACGACAAATTCTTGAAAAATGTATCTTCTTCAGGCCAAGTGTGTTCAAATGCACCGTGTGCGCAAACCCCAGTGAGCAGACTTCCCACCTATGCAAATTCATGTGAGTCCAACCATAATTTCACACACATATGCTAACGGACGGATTTTTCTAGTGCTATCTATACCAGCCAGACCAAGCCTAAAAACCTCGTGGTACCTCACTGAATTCCGATCTCAGACCGACATAAGGTATAAGGAGCCAGACATCCATTAGCAGGAACCTAAACAGCACCCTGCTTTGGGAACTGCTGTTTTTGCTTATGTTTTTTGATTTATACCTCATAAATGCAAAACTAATGAGATTCTAATGAAAAGTAGGACATCGTTCATTTGTTTCCCCCTCAGGAGGTTAAGCATATTTTCAACAAGCATGCTGCTGATTAAAACAAGAGGTGATGGTTTTAAGAATCTGGAACATAAACCTGTTCCCAAATGAGCATGTTCTGAAACAATACACTGGTTTCTGTAGTTTACAATTGCAGAAGCCTTCACTGCCCTTAGCTAAGTGATTTTGTTCAAATACATACATATATATATGCACACACTTGCCACAGCTACATGAAGAATAAACATCTAACCTGCGTATCAAGTAATTGCACTGAGATCTTGATAAAATACAAAAAGGACAAACCTTTGGTTATTTTGCTTCTTCCATGCCCCAAAGAAGGCACTCAAAAACGCTGCATGGATGTAAAACACAAGACTGTAACTTTTAAAGATTGATAGGTACTTAAAATTGAGAAACTAAATACAGTCAGGCACGGACCATTAGTCTATCTATACAACTCTCATGGAAAAAGCTGTAAGTCCAACCTAGTATATTAGGCACAAAATTATTATCCATTTAAAAGTGCATCCCCTAAATATTAGACAGACTACCTCAAAAACAACTGTATTAATACACAGGCCTGCAGTACGATGGTTGCGTTTCACATCTATAAAGCTTTCTACACACTAGTTGCTATTCAGTCATAGACTTAACATGTTCTAATCTCGTGTGTCCCACATAATTTGTACGCATCCAAGAGTGCTTTACATTGCCTTTTTCACATTCAGTATATTTCAGACAGTACAGTACTCCTAAGATCTACTGTACAACATCTAGAAAGACTCTGATCTGAAACTCAGTCCCTCAATACAACAGGGTCACTGAGAAATGAAACACTAAACCAGAGCTTTTAAATAGGCATTTAAATTAGGAAATTAGTTCTATAAACATAAAACATTTGAACTGCCCATTTGTTATGGATAGCGCAGTAGGGCCGCCAATTACAAAAGTCATGGACTCCAAATTGGCAGCATTTGTTTTCCAACATTACATCAAAATCCTGACTCTACCATGCTGGAATTTAACTCCTCAAGACACAAAACAGAAATACCGCAACTACAAGTTACAGAGGAACAATTTTATTAGTTTATTCATTAAAGCACATTCAGTTACTGCCTTATGGCTACATCGCACAATCCAAATTTAAAAGATTTTGATTGCAAAAAGCATCTTTGCTGGTGTTTAGGTTTGCCCAACGTCCTCCTTCTTTGCCTATATACTAAAGGATAAGATACTCAGAGGGTGTTTTTCCTTCAAGCATTTCACCCCAGTCAACAAAATCACCAGGTGGCTTTAGGGAAACATAGGATTCAATCCACTGAATCTAAAATACCCCTTTCTTCTAAAGGCAATAAACAATTCAGTAAGTGATCCTGCAGCATTCAGAAGATGAATGTCCCACAAAAAAGCACAAGATAAGTTGTTCCACCCAACGGAGCAAACATTTCCTCACAGTCACGCCCTCCTCACATAAAAGCAGGAATCCTTCTAAACTCATGCTGAACAATTCTAGTGGAAGGTCACAAACAATAACAATGGATAATTAAAACAATAATCAAGCTTAGTAAGACAAAAATTAAAAGTAAATAGCGCATCAGTTGTTTTTTTGTTGTTGTTGTTGTTGTTGTTTTTCAAGCTGACCAGGCCTCAGTAAGAACATGTTTTGGACAGAAAAGAATTTGAAATCAAAAGATTACAACAAGATGCTGTTCATCCAAGAAGCTCTCTCCACTTTGAGTACTGTGGGATCACTACAGAGCAAAGGATTTTGTGGAACAAAGGAAAACAGAATGTAACAGATGCTGAAGAGGTATTTGTGAATCATACATTCTTACACTGCTAGGTGATTATCCATCCCCAAATCCAGCAGAACTTATAAAAACATGAATACCAATAAGGAAATCTGGTTTTGCAATGGCTTTAAGAGCCTTAAATTAACCACCCTACTGCGTTTTTTTTTTTAAAGTACATTATGCCTGAAAAAAATAAAAATAAAAAATAGTAGCTGTTACATTTACAAAGTTTTTAAAATTACATATAGCAGCTACAGCATGCTGTGAATCCAACGCACCTGCACTATGCTCACACCGTGGGATGAAAGTAATTGTGACCTATCAAACTATACCCATTGCCACACATTCTGAAAACACAACAGTTCTCGTCAAAGCTTGCATCTGTTCATTCTTCTTTTGTTCTTATAAAAATGCTTAATTTGAAACAAAAGAAACACAACACGAAATAGTCTAATAAATACTTATGTTATCTGTGGCACAGTAATTACAGGGCTATGCTAACTGTAATTCTGGTGGCAATATCAAAAGCGAAACGGAAGCATTCAAAACAATTTCAACCCACGAGTGAGACACCAGCATCAATGCTCAGCATCTTCCTGCCTCAGAAACTAGCACTGGATTCTCCCGAGAGAGCTAAACTCCCACAGGAACTCAGGAGGAAACATCCTGATTTAAAGCCTTCCGCTTGGTTCCACTGATCTTTAGACAGTCAGAGACAAGTCAGGGAGCTGCTCCAGGCCTCTCCTACCTCCCCGAGGAGGAACTTGCAGGCTGACACATCTCCAGCTCTGCTAAGCAGCCAGCCCTGCAGCTCATCCCACTGGCCGTGCACCACCAGCGCTGCCCTCAGCACATGAAGCTTTCAGTGCTCCTGCCCTGAAGATGCCGGAATGGGAGTGGTGTCAGGACCACCATCAGCATAAAAAAATAAAGTTGGATAATTTACCGAGACAATACAGATAGTATGTTAATTTGGAGTTTTCTATGAGGGATGAAATTAGATCAAGAACAAGTACTGCTCTGCAAAATGCCTCCTTCCCCTGCATCTCCACCTTCTAAACAGAAGGTGATGAACAAAACCAGGCAGCAGTACCGCGACTGGAAGCCATGAGAGCAGAGTGTACCAGAAGTGCTATCTTTATTTTGCAGATGGGAAACTGAAGCACAGAGGGAGACAAAATAATTTCGCTACCATGAGGAACACACCTTGAGATCTCAGGAACTAGCGTGGTCAAGTCAAGTGCTTTAAAAAAAAAAAAAAAGAAAAGAAAGAAACAAACCCAAGTGGTACTGTTACAGCTATGTTACTCTAGGTTTGTCATCAAGAATCCTTCTACTAAATCATCCTTATTAAACTAAATATATATATATAAAAGATTTAAGGCAGAGAAAAACATCTAAGGTAATACAGCAGAAGGGATTTTGTGCCATTTAGATAACCTCCTCTCTCCAATGACCACGTTCCACAGGTTATAAATTACACACCTGGCTCTTTCCTCATCACTTCTCTTCCCACAAAATCCCTACCCCTTGCCATTCCACAAGTCCCATCTCCTTCTTCTGTCAGAGGTAATTTAATTGATACTCTGAACAACTGTTCTCAATCGTGCTTAGCTGCAGGACAACTACTTCTGTACAAGACCTCTATGGAGGAAATAAAAATAGAGCTTCAGGCTTTGTAGGAATGCAATTTTTCCTGCAATACACAGCGCGGCTCCCGCCGCACCCTCCGCTAGGGTAACGAGTGAGGCAGAGCTTGACAGACAGGCGCTTTCTTAGCTACACACTCCAGAGCACATCCATCTTCAACACTGTGAAAGGCAACAGTTCTTTGGAAAAAAACACCACGTTGGTATGCGGTCATGTAATTAAAGACTGTCATAATTCACACCCACATTGTGGTAGGTTGGAGTTGTGCAGGCATCCTTAGTTCTGGCATTTCCTCATGTTAGGCTACTTGCGTTTGAAATCTAACTGATGTTTTTATCGTACCACATCATAAACTAATTGTGCAGAAAAAGTAATATCTTTGGAAAATAATTCCTCAGAAGAAAAACACAGCTAGATCCCCTGCAAGAATTAAGCCACAGTCCTGGCTCCTCAGACACACCCCAGGCCCGAGACAGGAACGCATCTGAACAAGATTGAGCACATAAGCACTCTCACTGTGCTTAAAATTAAGCACATGATAAAGCACCACATGCTTTGACAAATCAACGCTACAGAGAAAATACAGGGGGCTGAGATCAAAGAGAAGAAACGGGAAACTCAACGGATTCAGAAAGGACTCGGGCTGACAAGGCCACACATTCACACCACTGGGCTTGGACACAATCTTCTTCTTTTTTATTCTTACACTAGACAAACAAAGAATAATATTGACGCCACGAGCAACGGCAAGGAGATAACGGCATTGTTCTCCCTGCTGACGACGCATGCCTCCGTGTGGGTGTAGGATGGGTTAGTCGCTATGGAGCCGGATCAAAAGTGGTTGTTAAGGGAACAAGCAGGAAAGGTGGAACAATGGCCGAGATAAGAAGCATCCCCACCAAAGTGAGACCAGACCTCGAGGTTTAGAGCTGCGAGGAGACAAGACTCGGGCCCCCACCCGAGTGACGTGGTCGCTTGGCCAAGGCCGAGCAGACGGAGGCCAAAGGAAGCGTGGCGGGCCTGGAGGAGCTAGGGCAGGGCGAGGAGGTGGCAGGGCGGCCAGGGACTGGCGGGCTGCACGGGGCTGCGGAGCGAGCAGCCTTCTGAAGCAGGATGAAGGGGAAGGTGCGAACAAGAGCTCTCATAGACCTCTGCCAGTCTCTGCCGCGTGCTGCGTGGGAGCAAGCTCCAGAGCAGCAGGCACTACCCCGCGGCTCCAGGACAGGCAAAACACGAGACGCAGAATGAGCTCGTTAAAGCCTTCTCACTAATCAAGATTTTTAAAAGCAGCCAACTTCTCGGTCACAAGATCCTGTCTAGCGACCTTCACCCCAAAGCTCCCTCTTTCTAGGAATTAACGTCAAAATATTTGCCTGCCCTTGCTGCACAAAACCGCTCGATTCTCACAGGCAGCCCCGTACAGAGGGTGCACTCAGCAGCGTATCATCTGCTCCTGCAATTCATAAGCTACAAATTGAAGAAACACACCAGGAGCTAAAATGAGTTTCCGAGAATGAAAACAGCTGGTAAAGAAACAAAAGCCAAATATTCTCCTGGCTGCTGGCTGCATTTTTTTTTTAATTTAGCTTAAAATGAAATGAAAAAAATCTGCTTGGAACCCAAATAGTCTCTAGCTGAAAATGTGGTGTCTAGCCTGAAAAACAGAGGCTTCTGGACAATATGCCAACAAGCACAGGATTCCCATGGACCTGGTGTTTCTCAAGCCCTTAATGTGGTTCAACTTAGGCAAGTGGTTTTAGGATTCCCAGTTTAACATCTACAATGCACATCTGCAATTCATTTTCGTTTCTTATTTTATTTCTTACTTCTTCAACCAACTCCAAATCATTTTATGAGTTCTTGCAATCCGGTACTAATCAGTTACTCATGCTGCAGGAGTCCCCGCTTCCTAAGAAGGGCTCCCTTTGCACAAGAAGCCAAACTGTGCATTTCATCAGCTGCATTTTGCCAGAAACAACAGTAACTACCTGATAAAATAAGAATGCTTGGCAATGCTAAACACATGATTCCAAGACATGAAAAACTTATATCCTAATATACAGCATAATTTTCTGTTTCTTTCTTCTTCCATCAGTCACCACTTTAAACCAAAGACAACTCCTCTACCAAAAGGATTAATATAATTGCAGCTGCAATGGAGGAATTCCTGTATGAGAAATGCTAGTGGGTTAAAACTTTAAATGGAAGTGTGAAAAATTTTTAACTGTCAATACCTGTCCTCAGAACATCTAATATGTTAGATGAAACGTTGAGAAGACACACCAAGTAGGGCAGTTATTCCCAGAAGCAATTTTGACTTGGTAAGAAATGCTAACGCATGATACAGACTTTTTACTTCATCGCTCTAATTTAAAATACAGCTTATCTGCAGAAAAGACTCCATCTTCCCTTGTGCTGTGCACAACACCAGCACTGAAGTTCACTACACACAACACAGAAACCCAGTCAGTGGAGAACAACACATTTTTCAGGGGTCCAGTTAGCCTGTCAGCACTCACTCTATAACAAGCCTCCAGTTCCCTGTCATTTCCGTGAACTGTGTTGGTGAAGCACAGACCTGAACATAATAAGGAGATTAGATTGGTTTTGCTCATAAGTGTTCTCCCACTGGTGGTGGATGTAAACGAAACGTTGCTGGGTTTAGTACATACCACCAATTACAGGACCCAAGCGTGGATGGGAATGGACAGGGCTGCACTTCTGCTTGAAAATCTCAACTGCTCCTCTTCCCAGAGCGCTCTCAAGGTAAGGCTTGTACAAAGCTGAAAAATGAAGAACAATGGACTCAAGGGGTAAATTCTAGCTTAATAATGAGGGTGTGGGATTCACAGGAGTAATAAAGCACTGGAACAGGCACCCAGAGAGGTTGTGGTATCTCCATCCTTACAGATACAGGAAGGACAAGGCCCAAAGAAACCTGACATAATTGAAGTAGGTCCTGCTCTGAGAAGATGAGGCAAGGGTAATCTCCAGAGGTCCCCTTCCTATCTAAAGCATGTCATTATTCTATAATCTTAGTTTATGACTCCTCCTATTTAACATATGGGGGTGCTGGACAGGCAGGATGCAGTTTATCAGCACACAGACAACACCTGGCAGCTCATCTCCATTTGTCCAGCTCGGATAAAGAAACCATTAGCTGAGCCATAGTTAAGGGAAGGTAGCAAAACACCAGCTATGTGAGACAAAGAGGATAACTGCAGGTTTAAAGATAGAGAAGAGATGTTGGTGAAGGTTGCCCCAACACCCGTCATGGCAGACTGAGTTTCCACTGGTCAAAAAGTGCTTAAAAACCTCCCAGGTGTAGGTCAGGCACCCACCCTGGCTCAGAGTGATCCTGTACCAGCAGACTCACAGAAATCCTTCTTCGCATGGCATTGGGCAAGTAGCTGCCGGACAATCTCTCTTTTTTTTTTTTTTTTTTGACTGGCAGAAGATAAACATATAGCACATTTGAAAAAATAAAGGTGGCAACTAAAAATACGCCTCTTGCTGAGATACCAGCAAGCAGCCATCTGTACCTAGGTTCAGAGTATGCAATTGCTTTTTTTTTTTTTTTTACAGATCTGCCCCTGACAAAATACAGGTTGCATACAGGATGTCCAAAGATAACATAGATGGCACTACCTCATTTATTGAATGGGACACATCACTGCAAGATTTTAGCACAAGCACTTGGAGAGTTACAGTGGCAATAGACTAAACTTTAAAAACAGAGTTCAGCTTACGGTTAGGCTTGCCTTTCTGACAGACTGACGCCTCCTCTCTCCCTCAGTGCATTGCTACATCCAACATAAACCTGATTCTTATTATAATAAAGCATCCTGGAAGGACACTCACAAAGATCATGAATACCGTGCATGTACACACGGTGTGCATGTGCATGTATGCACACACACAGTCCTTGCTTGAAATAACCCCACAGTCTGTGACTTCGAAGGTGTGATGCAGTTTGCCAACACTCAGGAAACACTCTGGGCAAAGAAAATTAATTCTGGTAACGGGGCTACAAAGTTTGCGGCTTTGATTTATTTGCCTCCTGAGCCACAAGAACAAAGCATGATTATTTAATGCTATAATCTTATTTTGCAACTGTGACTCTAGTAACACTTCAAGTCCTACTGTTAGCATGCCCTGTAGGTTTTAGGCTCATCCATGGTGTTTGGAATGCCCCTCAAAGGTGAAGCACCACGAGCTGTATTCTTCACCAGAATGCCTCATGTTCCCAGGAAATCATCTCCCTGTGTCTCCAGATGCTCATTCCTGCAGCCACATAAGTGGTCAACTCTGAAATCTCTGCCAAGGAGTTTTCTCTTAATTATCCAAATCTTAGGTCCCACTGAAACCTGAAGACACTAAGGCTACATTAGCATCATTCTAAAGGTTTGGACAAAATGATAAACATAGCCATCACTAGCGTGGCATTAAAGGATTCTCTAAGGACCCTGCAGTATAAAATAATGACAATAGTAACCATTGTGGTATTGAATATAAGTACTTCAATGATGGAGTTATTCACAAGAAGAGAGAGATCAATTTTAAGACAGAATGTATGTTAGTCAAACAAGGGTAAGACAACAGGAAAAAAGAGCTTTTTTCTTTCATATTTACATGATCTTCAAAAGCAACATGGGTTACAACTAATCAAGCTTTTTTGCAAATAGACATCTCCCAGTTTCAAATTATAGGCAGTCAGAAAGCAACAGTTTGCCATCTAATGCACTGTTTTTTCTATAACACATCTTTAAAATCATTAATAAATTATAATCTGCTGTAAGTGGGTTTGAATATATTTTTCTGAGACTTCTAAATTGACTTAGACTTTTTAAAATCTTTATAATGGCTTCTTTTATAATCTAAAGTCACTGTCCAAAAGTGACATCTCCAAATGCCCTATGTATCAAGAATGGTTAAATGACACACCACAATGCTACAAAGAAAAGTATAAGCAAGAAGTGGGGAGACCCACAAACGCATCGTCATGTCCTGTCACACGAGAGCATACATGTATGGCATTACTCTGACAAACAAAAGTGTTATAGCCCCCTTGAAGAGCTGCTGAGATTATAACCAAGACCATCAGAAAGATGCAACCTCTACTGTCTGGAATCATCATTGACTCCACTGTCTACAAATGCAAGCAGGCTCAGTCTAAGATTTCGGCATAAATGGTTAGTGTTTTCAGGGCAGAAGCAGCTTTAATCAGAGTTAAATATTCACATTTTCCAGCACACTCATCAGAAACTTTAGATACTCAAATTATCCACGATTCTGTATGCGTTTCACCAGAGAAGGAACATCAGCTGGAGGGGATGCAGTCTGATGGGAAGCAGCCACAGCACTGCTGGCTACAGAGCACAAGACATGTGGAGCTCCCAGCTCAAACCTGGGGACAATGGATGTGGTCACAGTCACAGGGCCAGACTGAGGGCTGAGGACTATTGGATTTCTGCACTCTGGTGTGGGCGAGGTGCTCAGCACACTGCAGGACCCTGGCCATTGCTCGTTTTCCAGAATGAGGAATACCCAGAGCCTTCAGCTTCCCACCACGGCCTGTCAGTCATGGGCAAGGCCATTTTAATCCCACTTCCTGTTATGATACCACAAAATCCTGCCGGCAGGGCTCTAAGTGGGTGCTTTAGAAGATGGAAACCAAGCATTAAGCACTAACGCCTCATTCCACCGCAGATCTCACTGGTGGAAGAAGCTGGTCCCACTCTGGGGGCTCCACCCCGCAGCAGGTCATGGCAGGACAGCGCTCCCACCTCCTCACTGCCCGCTCCCCCCGGGCTGGAGGATCCTCCGCCGCAGTGCAGGCCCCTCCTTCGCCCATGGCCTCGGAGAGGGCTGATGGAGATCAGATCTCACACACCAGCTCTCATCTTGCTCTGTCTGCAAGAGGAAGCCAACGGCCTTCAGCCCTCTGTTTGAACACTCCTGCTGGCCCAGCTTCAGGAAAGGGGGCTGGGCAGGGGGATGGCTGACACAGAGCAGCAGTAGGTGGAACACAGGACACCTCTACGGCGTATTCAGCATAAATCAACGTGAAGTAATGTTGATACAACAATATTTTAGAACCACTGCACTACTGAGCTCTTGGGGCCTTCTTCACCATTACACAGAAACCCACAGAATTTGGACAGAGCAACAAGCAGGCTTCTTACCAGATGAAGAATGCCGCTGTCAAATGCTGGTTTGGGTGGAAAGCAACCCAAGACTAACAACAATTCTGTTTTTGCCTTTCTGAGTTTCTATTAAAGAGAAAGCTACTATAATTAAGGAACCTTTGGAAAGAAAAAAACAAAATCAGTCTGAAGCTCCCATTTCTCTTGCACAGCTCATGTGACAGGTACAACTTAACTAGTGCATCTATTATTGCTTTGCTGGCTTCCTAATGACACATCTGGCTTTGATGAGGAGATTTGTCAGCCCAGCTGGTGGATAAAAGATTCCTTTCCTTAGGGCTGAACTTCTGATTGCCTCTTTCAAGCTTCAAAAGAGACCAAATGATGATTTAGATGCAGTCCTATCAGACAAAACAGAGCAGGCAGGAGCTCGTGCTGGTTGTTCAAGAAGTAGGATTGTTGCGAGAGCAAAGCTTGCAGTTCTCGCTAACCGTCCTGGGAATGGCAACACTGTGGTTGGAGGACAAACTTCTCCCCATTATCTACCCAGCTCCAGCACAGCATAACAATTAGCTGATAACTCTTCTCAGCTCCCAGGATTTGGAAGGACAGGCATTGAAGAAACATTCTTCCAATTTCCTGTTTGAATAATGCAATCCTCGCTGTCTGGATCTTGTCGTCAGAACATCATGCTGCACCCTGGCCAGCTTTATTATATCTTTCATGCTCAATGTTTACATTTTGCCTTTCACCCTCCACATGTTTTCTGTCCAGAGCTCTTGAAGGTAAGACATGAGCTTCAGCTACTGCACAATGAAATGTCTCCACAGAACTTTAAAATTCTTCTCCAGATTTGGGTAGATAGCACCCTCCCCTAACATCCTAGATAATCTCCCATTCTGATGAATCCATGTTTAACCAAATTTTAAACAGAATACAGATATAATTGTTTGCTTTAGTGACTTTAAATTTTCATGCCGGAAAAGGTTGGAAAATTCTTGGCAATTAATTTGTACTTTATATATAAAATGTCACTTAATTTGCCTGACAACGTTGCTGCAGTGGTACATTCTCAGTTAGTTGTGCTTGCGATTACAATAATGAATGCTATGTAAACATTTAGCTATACTTGGGAATCAAAGAACAGAGCTGGAAGAGCCCTTAAGAGTTCATCTAGTCTAGCCCTTATGCCTTAAGGCAGAATCAACTGTAGTTCATCCATTTTCAGATACTTGTCTAATCCAGTCTTAAAGCCTTTCAAATTCAGAGACTTGACAACTCACCAAGGCACTAAATTCCAGTGTTTAATTATTTCTGTTCAAAATGCACAGGAAAAGCAGCTTACTGCTCTTTTAGCAGCTTACTGCTCTTTCCCTTCAGTAGAACACAGCTTTCCTCAAATGCAACATCCCAACCTGGGTACAACACTCCAAGAAGAGGTCTTACCATGACTCACTGACATAGAAAGATTATTTCACGTTTTAGAGACACCTGCACGGGTCTGTTCCCTCCATGCAGGACACTGAGAGCTACAGTAGATCACTGTGTAGCACAATCACAGAATCACAGAAACACAATGTTGGAAAGGACCTATAAGATCACCTAGTCCAACTGTCTTCCTGTCACCAATACTATCCACTAAGCTATTAAATCGTATCTTGTAGCACCATGTTCAGCTGCTTCTTGAATGCTGTTGTTCAACCCAGCCTATAAAAATATGAAGAAATTTTGTTTAACGTTGCATCTATTACTATACCACTCAGGAAAATGCTTGTACTAAAGAAGTTGAATACAAAGACGGTTCTAAGGAGCACGCAATCAATACCTACTTTATTTTAATTAAAAACAAAACAAAACAAAAAAATATAAGGCAATGGATTTTATGCAACTACTGCCTTGTCACTTGTCTCCCAGGTTGAACTCATGGTAATTCTTGCTTCAATGTTGAGCCTTTTACTTAGCATAGCCGAACTACTCTTTTTAGGCCACTTCTCCAATCTTTCAAAGATTATTTACTTAGAGCACTGACACACTTTCAATAATTCCTCCCAAACTTAGTTTATCACCTTCCTCTCTACAGTACATTTCTAGTTCTAGAATATTTGTACCTCACTGAAAATTCATGATTTTTATGTTCTAACCCAGAAACAATTACATACACATTTAACAAATACAAGGTGACAAAACATAATAATTCTATATACTGTTTGAATAGTGAAGTACATGGTCAATTATTACATTCTACGTGAAGCGACGTACACTTTCTAGCAGTTTATATTAACTTTATTTGTTTGAACAGTTGTATTTTTAGAGTGCTAAGGAAGAAAGTGCAAGAGTTAAGAATTTTCAAGAGTAAATCAGATTTAGTTGGCAATTCAGAGTATTTTTGTCATCCTATGCACTTTGCTAGCAATGGTGTGTTAAATTAATTTCTAGTGTACTTCAGAGCAAATGTTAGTGCAATTATTCTGCCTGCTAAAAGCTTCTCATGGTTCATGCCAAGTTTTGCCATGGTATTTTATCACATGACAGCATTTAGCGAGCTGCACATGATTAAATTCAATTATGTCAGTGAAGATGCAAAACAGCTCCATGCAGCTGGCATCACACAGGTATGTGGGCAAAATTCACCAAAACAATAACAATATGTAAAATAACTATAAGATTTTTCAGGACAGAGTTTGAACTAAAAAGCCATTCTCTCCAACAAAATAGTGGCAGAGTAGTATGCTAAATCATGACTAAGAACCCACTTGATGTCATGTCAATAAATGGATAGGAATGGAAAAATCAAAGAAAAGTCAGGAAAAACAGAAACTGAAAGCCAGCATCAAGCATGCTCCCAAAGGATCACCATGAGCAAAAGGATCGCTGTCACTCCCTCCTTGTTTGCTGACCAGAATTAACAACAGCAAACAATCATTAATTATGCCTGTAAGGATTGCATCAGCAATCTCCAGAACAAAACAAAAGGCTAACCAGTAAGGACATTTTAAAGAAATACAAAGTGCCTAAGCAACCTGGATTACATTTAAAGCAACATAGTTGTAAGTTTTGGGAAACTGTGTTCTGTACTAGCTCAGGTCCCAACAAACCATGAGATCTTGTCTCAGGAAGCCCACCTGTGGATACAATAAATACACTCTGCATTTGGATTAATAATGCTGTCAGAGGCAGAGGCTTCTGCTGGTATCTACGCTTGTGATAGCGATGGGGGAAATAAAACCAGCCAGGTTACTGAAAAATAAGAATAAAAAGCTTTAGCAACGGGCAAAGAATGAAATTACGTGGTGACTGAACCTTTCACTAATCCTTTGGTAAGAAAAACCACATACAGCAAATGAAAACTTGAAATTTAACTTCTCTTAACAATTAGATAGTCTGTGCTTGTTTGTTTTTTGTTGCATATAACAAAAAACTTTGCATCTGGCAAAGTGTGTAAACAATCTTACAAGGCTGATCTTCACATTGTCTAGCAAGACAGCATGAATTGTCACAGTTTTCTATTGCATCTGGCTGGCATGATACCTACTCAGATGTTATTTCAAATTAAAAAATCTTGAAAGCTTGGAGAAATACTCAGTAGACAGATTTCCAATGGCAAATTCAAATATTCTTTAAGAATTGTTTCTGCAGCAATGAGATGGTGTTACGTTATTGCCTTGATCAGCCTCAAAACCAATATGGAAATCTATTATAATTTTTCACATTTATAAATGCATACAAAAGTCAAACTAATACAACAGTTGTTGTATTGGCCTAGAGTAACAGATTACTTGTGTGTTTCTAATAAACAAATAAAGTCCTTGGAAAATAGGCATGTAGCATCAGCGAAATGTTTGTGAATCTTTCATTCACTTGGCTTATTACAGACCTGTTTATTCATCCCCATTAATTCAGTCCCACTAACACTTATATGAACATCCAAGGGTAAATAAATGCTTCTGTGCATAGCATTTGATCTCCATTTCAAGAAAAAGCAAGGTTAACAAACCATTACCATCTGTCAACGGGATGTTGTCTTGCACTCCTCCTCAGCAAATCATGCAGGGTCCTTAGAGATGCACAGATTAAGAGATGAACAGATTAAACCAAGAAATTTAGGCGGTACGCGAAGGTATCAAGGTGATTTGACTACAGAAGGAATTGTTATGCTAATTAAGAAAAGGAAATAGTCTATTATCAACTGGAAAATTTTACTGCCAACCTAAAAAATCTCTGAGTTAAACCAGAGAGCCAACCTTAGTTTCATAAATTAAGGCTAATTTTGTAGCTGAAAGTTTTAAAGTTTTTTTTTTTTTTTTTAATTATTATTATATATATATATATAACAGAAAAATGTCCAAGGAACCTTCTTTGATACAGTTTGAGCTTCTAGATTGCCTCCCTCCCCCAGAAGAACCTATAACGCTGGTGAGCACATGCTCACACAGTTTATTCCTAAATTCACATACAACTTGAGCTGAATGGGCAAACAAAACCTCCAGAAGAACACAAAGCTCATTAGTACCAGCAGATATTGCCACACACATGCAGAAAGGGCAGAGGAAGGGGCTTGTCACAGGACTTGTGGCAGGACAGGATCTCACACCAGGCCTGACGAGTGACAGTGCCCACTCACCGATCACCCACTTCCCATTCCAAAGAAGGATGAGAATTCAAAGCAAATACTCATTCTAAATGAAACGAAGTTGTGAAAAGATGGTAAGCTGCTTGTCTCCTACAGTGTAGTTTTTGTGTTGCCTTTTTACCCCAACTGTAAGTACAAGACTGTCTAACACCGAGGTGAATGCATTTAGACCGCAGCTTAATATTAAAGAAAAAAAATAAATCTATTTCCAGATGCACAGCATGCTCGCTAAACATTGCAATGCTGTGAAGCAGCTGTTCTCTAAGTGGCCTTCCTCTAAAGAGAACATCGTGTTCTATTCTGCATGAGCTCAGAGAATCCAGGATTTTTGCCCCTGCTAAAAACCACATGCATGTAGACCCCTTCCAGGCTACGATGCTTAACGTATCCTGAAATGACTTCCAAGAGCATTCTTTGGAAATCCTTTGGTTAACATGAATGTTTCAGCCAGGAATGGACTTTTCTGGATCTTACTCATGGACTTTTACTAAAAACTATACCGACTCATTTTTCCAGCCTCTAGGAATATTGCAAGCAACTGACTTTTTTTTTCTTTAAGAACCTCACTCCAGGATCATTAATAAAAACTATTTCCAGATTTGGGAATAATTGCACATATAATGCCTTTCCAAAAATACCAATATTAGATTATCACTGTGCCCAGTGAGTAAAAAAATGATAATCCTAGTAAAATAGTTACAAAAACGTGCTTAGGAGTATTACAGAAACTTTACAATGTTATTGAAATCTGATCACAACTTCATCTAAAAGTTACCCCATTACTTCCAAATCATACCATTTATTCTCACCAACCTACACAATTTTCATGTCAATTTCAGAATATTTACTCAAGCTCCAGCTCAGAATTTTACTGCCATGCACATGTCAACTTTCACTTGTTTGACAGAATAAGTATAGAACAAATTAGATGCATCCTACATGTGCAAATTGTCCCAGTCGTGCAGTAAATAGTATTATCTTGCAATCAAGTACAGGGTTTTAAAAATATATTGACAGTATTTGCAAAGTTTCAACAGAACTTCTTCCACTGGGCATGAACAGTAGCTGTTATTACTGTTTTAAGAAAGAGGGAGTATGTGAAAGGCAAAAAAAAAAAAAAAAAAAAAAAAAGGATAACCTTTTTCAGTTTTGTATGGCATCTGCATTGGTAGTGATGTGACAGCCACACGACCCAAATCACAGACAGAAAAAAAAAGTCGTTTTTAGGACCATCTTAAATGGAGATTAAGATTAGATTAAAATTCATGTTACTCCCCTCCCTACCTTTATGGCCAAGCAGAAACAGAGTCAGGAATCAACTTGATTTCCCCTTCACAACACAGAATCTAATGCCAACTACACGCAGACTGGTGGGAGTCACACAGCTTCGAATGAGAAACATTCCCTTTCCTAAAGGCTGCATGTCATCAGTATTTGAGACTCCCACAGACAACACAGGTACTTGTAAGCAAGGGACAGGTAATGTTGTCCTTTCACAGCTAAGAATCCTGCAAAGAAAACACCACTAAAATAAATTAATAGCTTAGTTTACTCAAAACTCCTTTACAGACTTGTCTGCCATGTAGAGCAAATGCTGCAAGTTAGTTCCTATGGCGATCAGTAGTGTCATTAATCTGACTAATCAGGATCACAGTCATCACAGTTCATTAGTTCATCCTTTTAAAGTAGTATTTTAACAACTGTGCTGTTGATAATCTGCAGTTATTTTTGTATCTGGTTCGGCTCATTAGCCTGGGGAAAGACCCTCAAGGCCCATTTCTCATCTGCAAACCAGGACCAGCATCGCGTACCTTCCTCTGGCTGCCATTCTGGGGGTGCAGGGCACTGAGGATGCTGCTAGCGCCTCGTCCTCTGAAGCACGCCCTGCCAGCACCTCCCACTGAGAACAACGGTACTTGCTGGCTGCTGAGAGCTTTTGAAAATCTGGCACTGTTTCAGGAACGGTGCATCACTCTTGTCAAATTGGAACTTCAAAGTCACTTACATGACACAGGCTTTGCATTTCCTTCCAAAAAACGTGTGTTTTCACTGAGCAAGCCTGCATTAGCTCTCCGGTTAGTACAAACCCAGTGATTGCAATCCATTGGCAGCTTTCCTACACATCAACCCAGGCAAGGTGACCCCCTGAAGAGAAAAGGGCGCTAATCTTGTTCACTTGTGATCAGACGGACCTGTGCCTTTCCTCCCGTATAGAGAGCAACTGCTGAGCAAGACCTCCCAGGTGAAAAGCATCCCCACCACACTTTTCCAGTGAAGACACGGACTAAACCGTCTTGGATTTCCATGGTTCTTTCAAGACATTTTACAGGACCAAAATTTCAGCTCCATAAAGTATCAAATTTAACGTCAGTTCACATCTGCCACACAGCTTACCTAGATAATTTCAACCAACTGTTATCACTCATTAAGAAAAGTTACCTTACAAAGCAGAAATAAAATATACCAGTAAAAATAAACTAAACTGAAAGCAAAAATTATTTAGCTATTTAACCTTGTCGGCACAGTGGAAGAAATATTACTTAGGGGGCTAAATAGGGCACCATGTCTCAAGGCTCAGACAGAGGCATTCCTCTTGCGGAAAGCAATATTGTTTTAACTCATATGCTAAGAACAAAGGGAGGGATGCTTTGACTTGGCATTCACTGGTTGTTTCTTGCCACACCTGTGGACGCAAAACAACCTAATGAGGACATACGAATAAAGGAGCTGCACATTCACCTTCTTCATTTTTCAACAGAAATCTGTTAGATGTCAGCTCAACACAGAGGTCTTTCAACACTAGTATTATTACTTTTTTAATCCTGAGACACTTTTAACATCAAATTTGTGACACGACACTTATTTTCACAGAGAAAATATTCTTGGTATTAACAAGAGATTGGCATTAGAAAATGGATGCTAAGAAAAACAGAGTATCAATAGCTTAACTCTCAGGTTTGCCACTGGCTTCAATAAATTTAGGACTCATTTTCTAAAGTGATGAGAAGACCACATACAGGTTGATGATAAATGAACCTTAGCAGACTAATCAGAAGGATTAACTTTGATTTTTCAAAAAAATGCAAAATGTAGGTAACTGTACAAGAACTTTATACAAAAGCTTACAGCCAACAATTATTTAGATCCCTTTGGAAAGACACTGTCGTTTGGTTCCATTTTTCTTAGATAGTTCTGAACAACTGGTCAATGTGCTAAGAAATCGTGCAGATTATCCTTACTCAAATGTTTTGGGAGAAGTCAATGAAACCAGAAAAACCCCGTGTGACCTCAGGCTTATGAAAAAATAAATAAATAAAGGAAGTTTGAGCAAAAAGTAAACTAAATGTACTTCGGAAAAATACCCGTAAATAAACAGATGAGAATAAGCAAGAACACCCCAGTTCGTAAAGGCATCCAAGGGTTTTCCCAGAACACGACAATGTGCATGTGGCCATCTCAGAAATGCCTGCTCTGGGCTGCACACGCGGAAGCATTTGAGAAGCAGGTCTTAACTGCCTGCTGGAGTTAACCGTCCTGTGTGATAACACATCTGAAATCTTGGCATCTCCTTATCAGGGAAATACTGCTGCACAACGTACTTGAACCAACACTAACAGGGATCAGGAAACCCTTCAACATGGGATTAGGAGCCAAGGTTGAAGCAGCTTTAAAACAGCAACAGCACTGGGAGAGTTGATCTGAGAAGTGCAAGCCTCAAGAGTGGAAGGAATTGGCAAATAATACCAAGAACTACACCAACATACAGGCAAGGCATCAATGATATTAAGCAAGAGCAAAAGGTAGGCTGAGTATCTGGGAAAAAAATCTTAAAGAGTGAGAATCAATATAGGGAATTATTCCTAAGGGAAACAGTGGAAGCGCTTTTGCGTGGGTATTTTATGAGAGACTGGGCATACCACCAACAAATGTACTGCAGGAAAGAATCAGACAATGGCAAGGAAATGGATTAAACGTGTTACTAAGACAATTTCCAGATCCGATTTCTGTGAAGAGAAGACCATGACCTCACCACTGAATCTGTGGTGTTACCATTAGGCACTGTCCCATACAGGCCCCAAGCCCCGCACTGGAAGGGGTATGGTCTTGAGACAGACCACACCAAAGACCAAAAGGGATCTGGGAGTGCCTCTTCATTGTTATTTTATTTTTGTATTAGCGATGGGTCAATTTATGGCCACAGATTTTGTAAGACAGAATTCACTAGGGATACTGAGGAGCAGAAAATTGAGACAGAGAATAAAGCTTTTGGTGAAAACAAGAGGTCTGAACTTGATTAAAAGAAAAAAAAATACAACTCAGAGGAACAGAACATTTGAAGACACATATGGGGGAGAGTGACTCTCTTCCAAAGACAGATGGCAGCAATGGAAACACTGAAAATGGCTGGTTGGCCAAACTGCTTTTCTGTATCTGCCTCATGCTTTCCAGTTCACTCCAGTTCATTGAAGCACAGCAGAAGTGTCAGCAGCTTTTCCCTGCAGAATGTTCCCACAACTGTAATAAGAGAAATTTTCTTCACAGAGAAAATTTGAGCACCTATCTGCATCTTATCAGGTCACAGGCACTCCATGCATCTACCATTGGCACTTCCAACCCAAAAGAGCTATTTCAGATGTTGCTGCGGGAGGAAAAAAAAAAAAAAAGCCAAAGCTTCCCCCAAAGCTTCCCTTTCATCGTTGACTAGTAGGAGCTGGCCACAAAATCAAAATAAAGAGGAGTTTAGCAAACCGAGAAATGGTCTATTCAGGGGACTAGCCCACTGTAAACACATACACTGCCCAATTAAAACATCCTTCCCCTCTCGTAACAATTTGTCTCCTCATGGGACACCTTCGTGTGCTGAATTTACCAGCCCCCCTTGCAGCATCGCAGGAAAATGAGAGAGCTGATTAACTTGGCAGTCAAGCCAGAAGACATTCACAGCTGACGTGATAAAACAGGACTCAGAGATTCAGCTCTCATCTCGTGGCTGCAAGCTGCTGTCAGTATTCTAGGACAGCTTTACACTAGCACCTTGTGCAACAAGGCCCTCTCCTTCACCTAACGGTTCCTGCAAGCTTAACAGTAATTTACTGAATATACAACATCTCAGTTAACACGAGTTCCTTTACAAGAGATAATTCTCGAGCATCTATTTGATCAGTGTTTTGTCATCTCTTTACTGAAATGCTCCCAAAAGTCACCTACCCCTTGAGCTAGCCCCAGGTGGGTTACTGCACAGCTGGACATTGAAGACGTTCACCGTTCATCAGACAGAGGCGTGCTCACTGCCCTCCCAAGACGGGAGAACAAACAGACCAAGGAGTCATCTAGCCAAGGACCTGTTAACACAGGTGGACAACAGCAGATGCCAAGGGAGCATTATAAAATGGGGAGCATGTGAGGCGATAATTCCTTCACATAGTCTACCACCATAGGGAATATGAATGGAGGTTGTGTTTGTAGTAGTTTTTGATGTAATTTTATTTTGCTAGTTTGCTCAGTTGTTTCTTGAATTCACAAGAGCTTTAGCACACTCTGCCATGCATCAGTTTTCCTAAGTTACCTACAATTTACAAAAAAGCATCTGCTTACCTAAACCTTTCTACTGTTAATTTGAAATTCCGTAAGTCTTGTATTAGAAGAGATTGTTCACAATCTCTGCCTGCTCCCATTCTTTATTTCACTAATCATAATCTACTTAAGGTGTCCACCAGCTGGGACACTCAGTATCAAAATCCAACACAGTCTCACTGAATTGTCACGATCGCTGAAAAGTAGTCAAGGGAAAAAAATACAGAGTTAAATACTGAGAAAATACAGACTTCTAAATTTGATCCTTTTTCAAAGGAACAAAGTTTTGCTCCATAGATCTTCTAGGAATGCTGAAAGATTAGATTTCAAGAATATAAGACCTTGGGGAAGCTTCATATATTTTCTTTTGGCCATTACTTCAGCAGAAAAACTACAGAAGTTCAGTTTTACTCTTATAGTTCTAGAAATATAACTGGACACAAACATACAGTTTAATAAATTAAACATGCACAGTTTGGATTTGGCAAATTAATCCACTTCTGTGATCAAGCACAATTTGAATATGGATCATTCTCAAAAGCATTGGCAAGACTTCCTTTGCAGTGTCCTGAACACTTAGCTCACTACCTTTACATACACCTCCAAAGAACTCAGACATGAATGCCGAGAGTTCTGGTGGAGGTTCTAAGATGCCCCCACACACATTCATTTCAGCATTAGTGAGCGAGACAATGCGATAAATTCTGCTATCGATACGGTAACACGGTAACCAGCTGGTTATTTTCCCACCTGTCACTAAACACTTCCAGGTCATCTGCTCAAGCAAATGCAGAATATAGACTAAAGCTTCAGCTAAATAAATCTGTTGAGCCCTTGTATACCTTTTTACCATTATTTTTAACCTATTGCCCAAAACAAGAACCCTTTGGAAAAGGATTCCAAAGCCTCTCTACAGAGGAACATAACAGTGCACAACCCTCTAAATTTAATGCTGTTCTTCCTAAAGGAGGTAATAAATATCAAATGAATAGGAGAGCTGTGACTATGCCACCAGCATGGATTGTCATTTAAATCCTTTCCAATTATAAGAACAATGAGAGCATATGCCTGGAAAGGACTTTGGGGAGTGATATACTTTTAACCTCCCACAGCTATTTGGTCAAGGGCCCTCCAGGGAGCTGGGCAAGGGGGCGGACAATGCGATAAGCAGGTCAGCTTCCCGCATGCCCTGCAGCTTTAGAGAGGACGATGCCGTGTTACCGACCGCACACTGCACCCAGCAATACTGAGTAGCAGGGCATAAACGCTTCCAGGCCTGTGTGAATGAGAAATTACAGACAGCCCTTATTCCAGGAACATACTTGGTTGATCTTCAGCAATACCAAACTGAAAAAGGAAAATGCTGGTCCCCACTTTAGCAGACTGGGAAAACTGGACTGTATAAAACAGGCTTTCAAGTATTGCCTGTGCAACTGGCACTGAGCAAAAAAGAAAAACAGCCCTGAGCAAAAAGAAAAACGGCCCTGCCGTTTTTAATACCTTCCTTAAGGTCCCAGCAAAGCACCTTGTATCTATCTGCAAAATTTACTTCTAAGGTTTGAAGTTACAAAATTCTTGAAATTAATCACAGGCCTAGGGGCATGATTAGATCAGGCTTCTATCTATGTAATACTCTGCATTAAAAAGCAAGAGTTCACTAAAACACATTTTTCTTTCCTTTCTCTACATTCAATAAAAGTGGATATTGGAAAAAGGTACCTTATTTCTAGCCTGGATTTACTCCATACCACAAATGTTAAATTAAGTAACAGAAGGATTTAGGAGATCTACTGTTTCTGCGCTGGTAGATATGGATGCATCTCCAGAACACAGAGTGCAGCGGGGAAGACTTAGGAAGACATGCAACAATCTTCTTATCTTTCAGAGACCAAGGAAGGAGGAACTCTATTACTCTCATTGGTTTTGCTCTTCGAATTCCTTTAAATGTTTAAATATTTATGAATTTTCCATAAGACTGCGTTTTATTAATGCTTGCGCATGACACAACATTTCACACACACAATTATATGAAGAACTGGGACAGGCTAATATGGACTAAAACAAATCTATCCTCCACAAGAATGAAACATTTTCCTTCTACAGATGGTTCAAGGGCACTTGGATACCAACCAGCCTCTTTTTGTCAGTAAGAGGATCACCGAGTATAAACCACGTTTTATGAGCAGCACTGTACACCTCTGTATTCCATTACCATTGGCAACGGTATGTCCAAAGCCCTTAACTAAACGCCTTTCACATCTCGGCTTTTATAACAGAGAACTTCAGCCATCGTTTTCATGGGATGGTTATGTTCAGTTCACACAAGTCGTACTGACACATTTACTGGCGACTGGGGAAGGATGACTCTTTTAGGTGAAAAAATGCACTGGGCTCATGTAAGCAGATCCAGTATATGCATTTACTGAGCAGTTTCAGCAAAAATTTGACTAAAAGATAATGTGTATTCAGTCAGCTGAAACAGACTGCAATTATCATATTTTCGGTCTCCTGTTGTCCTCCAGTCTTCCACCCCTTCCTCAGGGCAACAAAGTCACCAGGGAACTGGTCTAGCTCCTGCTGTACAGGATTGTACAACTGTATCCCTGTGGGTTTGGTGGTTGCACAGATGGGAGACAGCAAGAGAAAAATGAGCATATTTTGCTTTGCACACCACGTTGCCTGGGGAAGCTCTGGCAAATGTATTTATACGTACGGCAGACAAAGTTTGGCTTGTCCATAGTTAAACCTCAACAGTTCATTGTGAAGTACAATTACAATGATACAGGAAATGGAAACTAAGACAAAAAAAAAAAAAAAAAAAAAGGGTAAAGCAGGCTCAAGCACTTTGCTCCTGAAAACAATTTCATATTGATTGCTCAATAGCAATGTTTGAACTGGAATGCCTCTGGTTGGTTTTAGTCAGGCTCCCATTTTGGCAGGGTGTGTTACCTTGTTTTCTCCTCTAGCATTTCTGAGGTACAGGCTGCAGGTTGTCTGACCAGTCTTAGGACATCTAAGTCTACCATGTCTCCTATAGCTACTCCTGTTGTAAAAATAAAGATGCACTTCTAAGAGATCATTCAGCTGATGCACTTTAGGATAATCTGAATCATGCCTTAGAAACTTCTCTCCACTGACTCTGTGAATATTGGGGTTACCAGCTCTGCAAGGCACAGCAGATGTCTACATTCAGTCCCTTTTCAGAGACAGAAAGGAATCTTCTCACCCCACTTCAGCCAGAAATACAGAGGCTGGTCTCGCTGGGGGCAATAGAGAGGCAGGTTACAGAGCACCACTGAACTCTGCAGAGCAGCCCCCAGGCACTGCAGCTCCCTGGGCTGAAGCACCAAACAGGAGAGGAGCAACGTTTTAAAGTCGCTTTTGGGCCCTGCTTGGAAACAAACAAAAAAACAGCAGAAGGCTAATAAAAAATCACATTGTAATCTAGGCACACAACTAGTTGATATAACGTCCTTGCACTTCTAGAACTGACACACAGGATTGCATACCAAACTTACAGAACCCCAACAACATGACTGAAGTGATTCAGATTTGAAATAGTCTGTAATTTGATGAAACTTTATTTAGGAGCACATTTCCTTGATGGAAATTGCAGACTTAATTACTTTAGAGAATTCCTTCATAAGTATTTCCTCCATTTCTGGAACACGTGTATTTTCCATACCCGGATGTGTTTTTGCTGTTCTCATTAACATCTCCCCAATTAGGCCAAGTTGAGAGCCACAGAAAAACCCTCATTTGCAAATACTTAGTAAAGAATGGCTAGAGGGTGAAACTTTAATTTCTTTAAGAGGCTTCAAGCCTAGAGAGGGCTGTGAGCAAATTCCCTTCCGACTACAATTCTGAGACATTGCAAATGAGGCAATGATCAAACACTGGAACATGGCAGAGAAAGAAACAGGCGGTACAAATGCAACAAGCTGGAGAGAAAACCGAGATACTGGGGACTGCTGAAAATGCCTATCACTCACAGCTACTACTTGAGTCACAAAAAGATTTGAAAACCAAGATACGATTATTAGATCTGCAAAATACACCAAACTAGGAGTTGCTGCTAGCATGACGAAGGACATACAGGAATAAAAAGTAAACTAAACTTGACAAATCGGAGAAGTCTGGAGGAAGTAAAAAAAAAAAAAGATAATATGGATTTAAAATTATATCAGAATTCCCTATTAGATGCATCAATGGACAAAGAGGTAGTAGGGGACATTTTCAGAGGGATACTGTTGTTTTTGCAAGAATTCTGCCTTTCAAAAGAGTAAAGAAAGTCTGTATGCAAATTCTAAATATCTTTTTAAGAAGTTAAAATGCAAACAGGTGGACCATGTCATAAAAGAGAAGAAACTATTGTTCTAATGATCCCTTCCAATCATCAAATCCCTCTCTCTCTTAACGGCCAATATTTTTCAAGCTCACAAGAAGCAGTAATTTCTTCTGAGGTGCTTTTCAAGATTAGTTTTCAATTTCTGCTATTTTCTTGGAGGCATATCTAAGAGACGTGTTTATATACTTAGGTATTTAACACTGCAGACAAGACAAAAGGGTTTTGTGACGGTATTTCTAACAAATGATACTTTTGAGCAAGGAGAAGTTTGAGAAAAATCATTCAGTTGGTAAACACGGGAAAAACCCTGGATTTTCCAGGCCTCTACAGCCTCAGCTATGGCTGTCACAAGAGAATAACTACTGCAAAAGAGATTTCCTTCATCCAAGTCCTACAGCATTTGCCAAAATGCCTAAATTCCTGGTTAGATGATTACACACCAACCATGGAATAAGGTTTGGGGCTAACACAGAACACAGCTTTTGCCCTCTTACCATTTTTACAAATACTGAAGACAGGCCAGGGCTATAAGCCTAAATCCTCGTTCTTTCTGCCACCCTGCTCCCTTTGACCATTGAGCAACAGGCTCTCAGTTTCCAGCTGTAAGTCACCATCAGCTAAGGGATCCAGCACACGTTATCCATCTTCCTCCTCCTTTCTCCAAACAGCACCTGGACCAGCATCAACCCTTCAGTACCTGAGGGTGACGGAGCACTGGAACAGGCTGCCCAGCAGGGCTGTGGAGTCTCCTTCTCTGGAGACATTCAAAACCCGCCTGGACGTGTTCCTGTGTGACCTGATCTAGGGTACTCTCCTTCTGACAGGGGGATTGGACTAGATGATCTTTCAAGATCCCTTCCAATCCCTAACATTCAGTGATTCTGTGTAATCCCTTCCCTTGATGGGCTAGCAATGCCATGCCAGATGCACCCCAGAGTACAGGTGGCTCTCCTGGCCACCAAGGCACACTGCTGGCTCACGTTCAGCTGGCTGTTGATGAAAACCCCTGGAACCCTTTCTGCAGGGCTGCTCTCCAGCATCTTGTCCCCCAGCCTGTATGTACCCCCCACCAGGGTTGCCCCTTCCCAGGTGCAGAATCCGACACAATGTGCTGAATGGGAAATGCTGGGGAGATTCAGGGGCTGATTCAGAGGACAGAGGTGATCACTCTTTCCTGCTACCTACCCCTTCATCAACAAAGCTATCTTAAATTTTCAAGCAGCTAAATTAATATAGAACACCTCCTCAAACTTGTCTTCTTCAGCCTAAAGAGTGAAGTGAAAAGCCCTACTAAAGCATACCATCTGGGTAACACAGCATATAGAAAACTAAGTTTACACAGATGGGACATATCGCACTCCCTTATGTCTCTATCAACACACCAGCTTTGCAAATCTGCCATAAATAAAAACAAAATTGACAACACGTTATGTCTGAGGCCAGGAGGGCTGTGTACGCCTAGCATGTACTTGGCAGAGTCTGGATTGTTCTCTCCACTTCTAACAAACAACTCACTTATAAATGGAAAACTTGCTAACGTTCAAGTATTTTGCTGTGTTCAAATCTCAGGAGGATTGTATTCAACTGAGTTTCCTAAAGGGATCAACTATATTGCCATCAAATTCATTGAGATGAAGCTGTAGGTTGCTTAAAACCTGGTAGGACTTGACACAGCCTTCTTATGAGCCACGGTAGGGACAAACACAGATCCGGAACATTTTCTATTAATTCTTTACCAACATGTGAAAATAACATTTTAAAGATGTTTATTTTCACCAGTTACATTAGGTGAAGAATATAGCTGAACACTACAGCTAAACACATATGGAAATGCTTAAGAAGCAGCTCCGTTTTCTGTCCAAGAAGTTTCTAGACAAACACAATAAACTATGCTACACACATGGCAACTCAATGTACTACACAAAACCAACCAAAATAAAACAAAAGTTTGTTTTCTTAAAAAGGAAACCTCATTTATTTTGTAGGAGGAGTATATGAGAGAGGAGGGATTATTCTGTACCTGTCTATTTCACATAAGAGAATAAGGTGCAAAGACAAGACATACCAACTTGGATCGTATCTTCATCTAGCAAGCATCGCATCTTGCACAGGAGTCTGCAGTTGATGGCTAAGGAAGAGAACCGGGCAACTATATTGCCCAACATGTTTCCTGAGCCTGCAACAAAGTGTGCCTTAAGATCTCCACATGCCAGGGCTTCTGCCTTGGTATGAAACAGACTTTGTGGATCATTCTTCCAAGAACATGTCCAACATTTTCATGCAAACTATTAGAACTAGAGTATTGTTTCAAAAGCTGATGCATTTTATTTATCGTGCAAAGTATTTCTTTTTGCTTCTTTTGAACTTCCTACTTCCATTTGCTGTACCTATTTGTTGTTACAGAACGAGAAAGTGTTAAACAGAACAGGTCTTACAAGACTCCCATGCGGCTCTGATGGTAACCTCCGTCCACTATAACAATTATTACTGCCACATGTTTTCTCACCAGTCAACGTTTAGTTAAAGAGTATTCTTTCTCACTCCAAGACATTAAGCTTGTCTTAAGAAGCTGTGGCAAAGGACCCTGTCTGAAATAGTTTGAAAATCCGAGGATATCACAGATACTGGAACATCCTAATTCAGACGTTTGATGAGCCTTTCAAGTCCTTTGATTTGTCAAGTGCAACTTCCTTTTAAAAAGACATGTTGACTCCTCCATGCTCATATAAAGTTTATCATATGCCCAATAATTCTGATTAGGTCAATGTTTCTGCACAGGAGAAAGCCAGATTTCTCAGTCTGCAGTTCCCCAAGCTCCCTGGAAGTCTTTTCTAAGTTGTCATCATACCAGCCCTACCTATTCTCTATTAGGGTTGAGGATGCTTTAAGTGAAAGGTTGCACACAAGTGTTAATAACTCAGCAGTTCCTCTCTTGAATCCCTCCCGGGCTGTAACATCATCTGGCTCCTGCAGTTCATTATTTCTCACAGCTTTCTTAAATCTGCTAGAGTTCATTTTGAGATCTGTCTGGATTAATTTTGAACATTTTGAGTTCTGGTGCAGAAACTATGATGAACACAGGTGCCACAAAGCTCATTTTTTCTGTTCCTCCTTATCGAAGTGATTCTTTCACGACCCGGTTTTTAAGGGTTTTTGCAAACCTTCAGACAAACTTTTCTATTCCCAAATATTTGGAAAAGAATTGTTGTTTGGCCTTCCAAAGTGTTTGTTCTTATCTATCATCCTCACTTGGTCATGACTTCAGCTTTTGGAAGGATGCCTCTAACTCTATAGCTTTTCTTCCCTGCTGTTTCACATCATCACTTTTCTCTCTCTCAACTGGCTTTTGACAGGGCTGGGGCATTTGCTCTTCAGTATAGTGTTTTTACATAATCTTCACGCTACTACAAGTATCTCCCCTTTTTCACTGCTTCTTTCAGTTTCTTTTTAACAAGCTTCCTCATTCTTGGTTTGGATTAATTCTGCAAGGATGTGTAAGTACTCGTGTTCACACTTCCAGGGGGCCACTGGTAGTAAAATTTTGCACCAGGTTCTGCACAATTCTCAGGAGAAAGTCAAAAGTATCTTCCTCTTTCTAGATTCCCTGACCAGATGTTTCCCAAAGGTGCCGTTCATGATGTGTAGGAGGACTGGGGTGCCACTTTCCTCCTATTGTGTTTCCCACTTTAAAGCTACATATTTTGTATCAGTCTATAATTTTCTGATCCGAAAGTTTGCAAAATTCCTAATCTTCAGGATTCTATTATACCATAGTTATTTTCCTGATTTGATCTTCAGCTTTAAGACACCACAGCCTTTCTCCATGGGTTTGAAACCTTTTGTCATTTCTATGTAACCTATAACTTGATATCAGGGTGTTCCAAATGACATTTTTCTTCCATCAACCTTCTTATTGCCCTATTTAACAATTTCATATAAAAAACAAACTTCTTAGGTCATCTACCTAATTTCTTAAGACTTCAGAGTCTGCCTAGAAATGCATACATATCTGGTCCAATTTTCTATATTTTCATGTTATGTCAATGCTAATCTAAGTGGAGAAAAAAACGTCGGTCATATGGTGAAAATTTTCATTGATAAAGCAAACATGACAGGCATAAGTTTGTATATGATAAAAATGAACCAAAAAGCTTATTTTCTACTAGTCATTACTGACAGTAGACAAACCCTACAATAATTCAGCCAGCAATCCCAGGGGGAGGAGGGATTATCTTGTGTCTTGTTTCTCAGGTTAACTTTTAACTGTTTCTGAAACATACACATGAACACGACAATGTACTTTAAAAACCTTCTATATTTATTATAATTTTAGCGTGTCCCTGAAGCTATATGCTAAAATGCACGAGAACAGACATGACCATCAGTGATTCTTAAATCTCTTGAAATAAAAAAAAGAAAAAAAAAAAGTAGTTTATTTTAAAGAGGTACATGGAAGTCTGGAGGTAAAGAAAGCCAATGAAATATCTAGAGAAAGGGTCCATCTCCTGGTCTCAGTAATTTAGATACTGAAAGAGAAGAACACACATAGTTACACACTGCAGTCAGATTTTGTTTCCTACCACCAAAACCTGATGGCCTGCCACTCTTGAAAAAATTCTATTTCAGCTTAGTCTTTAGTTTATCATGTTGAATTTTCCCTGTTCATTCTACAGAAAATGTGAAAACTATTAATTACTCAAGAAAAATAATTAGTATTTAGCTATTATTCATCATCTAAGTACAGAAATGTTTCCATTACTTCAGTTACATCATCCTTACTACACATATAAGAAAGATTAATCCACAGGACACAAGGAGTTCCGCTCGTATCAAGAGATTAAAAATACTCGCTCTCTTTCGAAGTTCAACAATCAAATGCATCACCAAACGAAACATTTGACCTAGAACCTTGAAGAAAAGCAAAAACTGGCAGGACCTTGCAAGTGGTTTACTTTCAGTGCTCACTGAAAGACAAATACAACAGTTACTTATCCTTAACCAACTCTTCCTGTTTGCCTTCATGTTGATACTGCTCATGTTTGGGACCCCCAAAATAGCACATCAGCAGGAAAAGAAGCTGTAACTGAAAAACCATTTCATACTTGGTGAAAGACTTCCAGACACCTGCTATGCTACTAATATTGCTTTTTAATGAAGTATAAAATGAGCAACTTAGAGCTATGGCCAAAAAATTGGATGCTGCAAAATGTTACAGACAAAATTTTTAGGTGAAGGGCTAAATCCTCACAGAATGAAAGAAAAGAAAGTTATCAGAGAGCGAGCAAAAAGCATCACCGCTAATAGTACACACTGGTAAAACAAAAGAAATGACTGTGCAGTGAGTTATAAGGGCATTTAAGCATCGGTAAGTGTTTAAGTGCTGCTCTTCATTCAGCTGACCCCTCCGATATCCTACCTCTGTTCCTGAAGTTACTGAGGTTATATGGACAAGTACCTCCTTATGATACTTACCACTTGAAAGACCACAGAAGAGAAAATGAAAGCGATGAAAGATTTCCAGTTATCAAAGTATACTCTACACCATATTTTAAATCTGTTTAAGTAACAAGTACTGCCTCTTGGTCTAAATTACACTGAAGAAGCTGCAGAATCTGTTATTTTTTCTGCATTGATTCATCCCTAGGAGAAAAACTATGGGCCACACAAAAAAAAACAAACATGCAAAATCCCAGGCAAACCAACCGCTATCTATGGCCTTTGTTGTATGACACTAGTCCTAGGACAGACCTTTTGTCAAGTCCCCGAAATGTAGCTGCATGTGCAGCACGTGAACAAACATAGAACCAAACCATACACTCTGCACAGACTTCTCTGG
This sequence comes from Nettapus auritus, assembly GCA_011076525.1. Lineage (NCBI taxonomy): Eukaryota > Metazoa > Chordata > Aves > Anseriformes > Anatidae > Nettapus > Nettapus auritus. The sequence goes on from CM021781.1 coordinate 795,472, forward strand.
TTAAAAATGTCAGTTGTGTGTTTTGTTTACAATTTTCACTTACAAAAAAACCTACTGGTATAATATCAAGTACCAAAGAAGACAAATTAACCAAAAAAATAAAGAAACACTCACTGCACCGTGAGAACAGGTTTAAGAGGGAGGGGGAATGTATACATCATCTTCCAGAGTAAGTTGAAGGAATTTTCAATGCTTGGGACAATATGGCCCAAGGGAAATGGTAATGGGAAAGAAATAAATTCTTTCACCTCTGGGTTGAAATCCAAGTCAGGCTGGTAGTAGCCAAGAACCATTAGCTTAACATCTGCTAGCTGTTTGGCAACCCATGTGAAGTGAGTTATATTCCTTAGTGTCCACATCACAGTCCCACTAATTGGCACCACGTTGGCAATCTAAACAGAGAGGTTGAAGACTGAACATACAGCAAGCATGAGCTACAAGATTAGTCAATTTCAGTTTTGAATACACATGTGATAAATTACACATTTGGTGTATGTAACTCCATCTAATTGCCCCACCATCCTGTCTTGCCCTCAGAACAAAGTCATAAATCCAAACAAGCCAACAAACTGTCAGCATTCCCTTGTCAAGCACACAGTTTCTGAATTAGTAAGACACATTATTAAGTTCACTACTATTCAAAGTGTTTAAGCAGCTGCTTAAATTTAAACAAAATACCGCAATACCGTACAGCATAAAGTTAAGTATGAGCTAAAGTGTTAGATAATAGATACCAATATCCATTAAAAATATTTTTTCTTAATAACACCTTTTAACTCAGAAACGCACAATCTCACTCCAAATGCAGTAATGATGTAGTCTCATAAATCCCAAGTAGCAAGGCTCTTTTCTTCATGTTTCCTTCTGCAGTTTCCTAACAAAGAGTAAGTGCAAAGGCACAAAACCGACCTTGGAACAAGATCCATGAGCTTTATGAAAATCATCCTTTGTACTGCCCTACCCTATGGGAACACATTTGGGCCTGAATAAAAAAGAAAGGGGGTAGGGGGTGGGGATAATCTAAATATGTCAGCACAAAAACCAGCTTAAACTGTGAAGGAAGAAGACTTCTGTGTTGCAGTTTAGAAACTGTTCCTGATGTTTACACATCACTTCAGTTTAAAGACTTGCTTATCATGGGAACATGATGAAAGCTACTGAGCATGAAGGAAGATAAAAATGAAGCCAAAAGTATCTTTGCCAGAACTGTACCAGAATACAGAATCACAAAGTAAGCTCATCTAGGAGGGACCTCTGGAGGTTTCCAGTCCAATCCCCTGCTCAAAGGAAGGCCACGTATAAAGAAATTGCTCCTGCTCGCTGGATACTCCTTCCATTTACTACTGCTCTTGAAAGACTCAAGTTCTAAGCTGTTTTGAGAGAAGTAATAATGGTTACCTGCTATTAAGAACAGTGATCAACTGGAAAGGAAACCTATCTGATCTTCATATCCATTACTAGCAACATTTGGAGAACTTAGCTTGGCAGAATGCATACTTAAGGATGGGAGACTGTCTGAGAGAGCGTGAAAAGTGTACTCCTCCCCAACCCCGTGTTTTAAATTACGTTGGAAAGGTATGCTCAGACCTCATAAAAAAATGCAGGCAGTGACAAAAGGCCAGCCTGCAGGAAAACAAACGGCCCCCAGTAAGTCTGCATTCCACAGCCATGTCGAAAGAGATTGATTTTTTTTTCTTCTTGTGCAAGAAGCAGAGTTAACATGGTCAGCATGCAGAGGATCTGACAGTGTGTAAGTTGCCTTAGAGATGAACAGCCTGCTTCTACTAACACAGTTAGCAGGTTCTCCTAACCACGGCAAGGCTTACCTCTCCTCTGACAAAGCCTGATTGATTTAAATTCTGTGAAGGGATGCTGCCAGCGCCTTGGAGCTGCACACACTCTCCAAGGATTTTGTGTTCTCTTGCAAGAGCTTGGTGGACCAAGGAATCTGCGTGATAGAGCAAGACTATTCCTTCCCCAGTCACAATATCACTGCCTGGCCTACTATCTGGTTCTGGCAACAAGGATGCAACCTTTTTTCCCTGTCACTGAGTGCTAAGCCTCCAAGGTAGATCTTCTCTTACTCTCTTTCATAACATTTAGACGTAAGAATAGGGCTGCACCACATTTTTTAGGTGCCAGGCAAATTCCTTCCCATCGAAGACATTACTATTAACTTCTTTTCACATCCTACCACTGCAAGTACTTATATTGACTCTTGAGGTGGGATCTGCTGTGTTGACATCTAAAAGAGAATTAAGGGAAAGGGAAATGACTGCCAGGAATGTAACACAGGCTGGAAGGAACCAGTTGCAACTGTTCTGCCTTCGGCTGCATTCAGCCCACCGAGCTGCCAGTTCAGGATGCACTGAAGTAAATCTTCAGAGCTAATTCATGATGCTGCTTGATGTTTAGTCACATGACAAGGTCAAAGTAAAGATTGTAATCAAATGATGGACTACTTTATCAAACAGCTCTAACACTCGCTCCTATGCAGATATGAAATGAGCCTTGATACTCAAATAAACGTTTTCTCGCAAAACCAAGTATAGAAATAATACCAAACGCATGAGTTTCCTGAGAGTAATTCTCCCCTGCTTGGAAAACAGGAGGGGGCCAAGAAAGAAATCCTTCTCTGCGGGGAGGGAGGCAGGAAGGAAGGAAACCTGAATTACATACACCTCTGGATAAGTTCCCCTTTAAAAAAAAAAAAAAAAAAAAAAAAGGAAGGAAATTAAAGTTAACTAAAAAAGAGTATGTTTAGCATCACTGAACAAGCTGGGAAAAAACGAGGTAATCTTGGTTAAAGATAATGCTGCCTCCTCCTGTCACTGTTAGGCTTTCCACATTCATTACGACAGGGAGAGGTGAAAGGTCCGTTTTTCACTCTTTCATTTGAAGCAACACTTTGAAGTTACCTACACATCAGAGTCACTATTTGCTGGTCACCTCTCCCATATGTCATCTTATGCTCTTTTGTAATAGGGCTATTAAAAACCATGTGTTTTCACTTTTTTTTTTTAATAGAAAAGGATAACTTATAACTGAGCAGAGACAAAGGCTCTGTTGATAAAACAACATGTGGATTAAATCTGAAAGGAGAAAGAAAGCTGTTCTATTAAGCTGACAATCCTGCGCAGAGGGCTTATATCTAAATTGGTGCAATAAATCAATAGGAAAGATTTCTTTGGCTGAAACAACCATTTATTTAGGCATGGAGCAAGAGCATGTTTAAATTGCTCTGGACACAGCACACAGAAGGGCTTCTTTGGTTTTGTCCTTGTTTTTGCCCTCCCCCCCCCCCCCCTTTTTTTTTTAATTGCATTTGCTTTGCTTAGAAATATTTACATTTTGGGACATAAACTTATGACAAACTGGACAGGTAGCACCACTGGGCTCTTAGCTACCAAAAAAGTAAAAAAGTGCTCGCTCCATTTACCTTATTACATTAGGCAAAGGACTGGCCTAAACTTATGCTTTCCCCTCGTTATGTTCCTGTCCTGTGTCTCCACAAGCACGGGTTCTATTTTGTTTTTCAAATTCTATTAGAAGAAGCTTTTTAATTCTTACTTAAGAAGGAAACACTCTTCAGTTGTTGCTACCTACCCATGTCAGGATGCAGTTTCTCCCACGTCTGCTGAGACCAACAGAATATCCTGCCACGTCAGGATCCGAGTCCTTAGACACCAAGCACAGGGAGGTGCTCAAGAAACTACAATCACCATCCTCAAAATACTGCCCAGAAATACGCATTGGTCTCCAGATCCCAAAGCTGTGGCTGAGGCGCACTGAAAAACAAGGAGGACTTGGCAGAACATTTTAAGTACGACACTGATTGTAACTATAGATGGGACCAAGAACTGCAACCATCTCTTTTAATTAAAATCAGATGGTACCTGGAACTGATTTGAGAGCTAAAGCAGAGATGACACCAGCATCTACTAATTACATTTGATACACATGTGAAGATGGCATTGGCTACCCCACGCAAACATGGGCAAACACAACTCCAGCTAGTGTTCAAAGAATGACAAAGACCAAAACATAAATCATCATAAAAATAAACTGCCAGTTCTACGGAAATGTTCTGTGAGAAAACAGTTGTAGGAGATGCTACTCAACACTGGAGAAATGCATTTTATTCCAGTGTGCTGGAGCTTCTCTTCAGCACATTTTTTAGATGTCACTGGCTGCAAGATTAATATTATTTTTTTTAGAATACCCAAACTTTATGCGTGGTAGAACACGAGAAGGCATCTACATGCGGCATGGAGTAATAACACTGAGGGGATGAAGACTTTGGCTGACACTTCTATCTTTCAAACTTTGTTCCTAATATCATTTACAGAAATCACAGGAGATGGGCTTCTTCAAAACCATTAAAAATACATTCCTCTGCCCCACAGATGAAAATTCTTTAGGCTCCCTAACTGTTAGTTTCTGCCAGAGAAGTCCTTATTTATTCTCTTTCACCTTAAATTCCATTTGCCAGTCAAGCAAATAAAAGATTCCTCCAAACTCGGCTGACACAGTTACTTGGGCACCATGCCCGGCTGCTGGGCAAGCCAGCCCACCTGCCCGCCCTGTTCCCAGCTCACCAAAACGATCTCGGGGGCGGCGTGGCAGCCCCGGGGCCAGGTCTGGGCTGCCCACCCTCCCGGACCTGCTGCCTGTGCCCAGAGAAGCTGCTCCTGCCACCGGCCCGCCAGAGCACTGGGATCACAGGTGCACAAGTTCCGCACCAGCACGTAGGCTGGCCGCGGGAGGCGCGAGCTGTTGCGCCCTAACGGCAACACCAGAGACGCCACCCGGGCTGCCTGCTCTCATCTCGCGTTTTGTCCTCCACACGAAGCAGCTACCGATAGAGCAAAGCTTGGTAACTAACTGTGCGTACAGAAGATCTGGTCTTACAGAATATTAGCAATTACAAACTTCTTGCGGTCTAGTCTCAAAGGAAAACCTGACTTTCTAAACCTACCCAGCCATGACTTTACTGCAAGAGCAAGCTCCTGCTGCTCATCTCACGCCGATCAACTGTGCTGTGGTCTGCTCGAGTGCTCCTTGCCGTGCACCTGCAGCCACGCACGTGGGCCGTATTGCAGCCCTGCTCCTGCTGCCTCCTCCTCTACATTTACACAGGACGGACACTGAGGACTCCTGGGCTGGAGCTTCTCAGCCTTCCGCCCTTAATCCAAGTAACCATTCTTTGCCAACAAGGCTGACAAGGAGACACGCTAGTGGGACAGAAAGGGCAAATGCAAGAGAAGATAAAAATTAGGGAAAGTAAAAGATGGCCTGGCAAGTAGTGCATTTTTCTTACTGTTCTGCCTTAATTTTGGGAAGCGGACCTCACAGATTCTAGACTTCACGGAAGCACTACACAGTCATTCAGGATAACAAAGTACAATCTTCTATCTATAGCACAGGTACCAGCTTCTCTCTGGCTGTCAGTGTCCACCATCTCTAAGGCACAGCCGCCACCTCTGCGAGGTGAAGCCGAGCTCCTGGCAGACGGTCAGCCAGCCAGAGGACTGTCACTACCCTGTTCCGTGACCGTAAGCAAATCACAGCCCCACGCGCTGCCTCTTCTGAGGCACAGCAGCACTGCCGAGTGCCTACACAGAACCCAGCCGGCAGCAGAAATGCTAAGACAGAAAAGGGAATGGAAAGGCAAAGTAAAGCAATATATTAAAGCTGAGGTTTGTGCGCAGTAGGCACAGTTCCAGCATAAGAAACACGCGCTTCAGTTTAGCCAAGCCTATCCAGTGTGGGTATGATTCAGTGCTAATTGCTCCGAAAAATGTTTCAAGTTACACCGGTTTGGTATGCTTCTAAAAAGCAAAACAAGGTATGTTTTGGGCAAAGCTAAGATTCTGTTTATGTTTACAGACAATCTGACTCCTGCACATAAAGAATGTTGCTCCCTGGACAAAAACTAAAAGCATCAAGGAAAGTCAAAACTAATGCAAATGATCTGGCTCCATAATCTTGCCAGAACAGAAGAAGCACCAAAACACTCGAGCAATAATCATTGTCTTAAATTCCAGTTCCCTGACTCCTGCTTTGTTCAATATGTTAATATATTTTAAAAAAAAAATTAAAAATAAAAAATACTATAGATTTCAAAAAACGTTTATATATATTGACAAATTGTCCCAAGGTAAAAATCATTATGCTCTTTATTACGGAAGGAAAGTGAAATAAGACACAGTAAGCAATTTGAGGCACAGAAGGAACTGATGTAAGGGCTGGAATCAAAATCCAAGAGTTTCTGAAGCAACCTCTTGTTTCTAAAGGATTTTTTTAAGATGGCAGCAATACAAAAAAGTTCTCAAAAGAACATACATTTAGGATCAAGATAATTTATGGGGCAAAGGTCATGAGAAAAACAAGCTAAATGAATTAATCCACTGTTGGAAGACTACAGCGAATTATCTAATAGATTGCTGCTATCTTCCATATAAAGTGCTAGCATTAAACCAGCTTACAGTATAGTCATTTTTGCATTGCATCACAAAATAGCGTAGCATATAGAGAAATCCATCTCAGGCTTCAAACTCTCTCCTCTGGAGCAGCAAGTAACATTTCCACCAGTACTTTTCCTCCGAAGAGGATGTGGTGAATGCTGTCCGGCAGCGTGAGTCCTGCCGTGCGTTATTCAAGAGTGCCCTCTAACGAAGCTGCAGCTGTGTTTCAGAACACAGACGCAGGAGACTAGAAAAACCCAAAATGAGACTTTCCAGAAATTTCTCATTAAACTCCAGGCTTTGCTTTCAGTCGAACAAAAGGGGCAAACACCTCATTGAGGTAAATACATCAGTAGGCAGCAGAACTAAAGAGAAAGATCGAAAAATTCAGAGTTCTCCCTTTCTGACTGAAGAAAGGACACTGAATTAGATGAGACCCCAGCTGTAAGACTACAACTTAAAGATAAACTGAGTTCCACGCTATCTGCTTTATCTCTAAGGAACTGCTCAATCTTTACAAAAATAGCTGAATATCACGAATGAAGTTCACAAATCAAAACTGAATCCTCATAAAACTATTCCCTATTACACTGCAGTACTATAAAAATATTGCTTATTTGAAAGGATGTCTTCATTTAATGGTGGTCGCACAAACTACAGTGATGAAACGAAACCTGCTACAAGTTTGTACAACTGTTATTTCGTTGACTGTCAAGTTCACTGCCCCCTACCCACACAAACACATGCACTAGGCAAAACATCCTGTGAACAAAAGGTGCTTGTAATACTTTTAGAAGCTAACTTCACGCAGAAAAGCTGACACTCGTCCCCTGAACAGAAATTAACCTTAATAACCTCACTGTCAACTTGTTAGAACGGGACTGCACCACCCACAGGTCTGCCCCTACCTAACCGCAGAGGGCACAGCTTCTCGGGGTGGGGGCAGCGCCATCACAGCAGCCTAAGCAATCGCCTCCCTCTCCCTCCCACCCCATTCCGCAACAATGCACACCCCGCTCAGCCGTCCCCCAAACACTCACGCATAAGGAGGAAGAGATGGACAAAGCAGTAAGCATTAAAACTGATCATTTCCCAAGCCCGGATAAGATGGGCTAGCAAGGGGTATGAGCTCCTTATTCTGTATTGGCAAATGTGTGGCTTGCCCCCGTATCATCAAAAACCTTTGAACAGACTCAGGTCCAGAGACTTGGCAAACTCACCCCGACGGCCAGCGACCCGACCCTGCGACCTTGGGTGACGTGTGGGATGCCAGGGCTGCGCAGCCTGCAGGGAAGCAAACGGGCCTGCTGTCAGCACTGCGAGCGCCGTGCACACAACGCCCGCTCCGCGCTGAAGCTATGGTACCTCAGCGAGCACTTACGCGCCCAGTTAAGTGCCACCTTGCGAAGACCAGGATTCAAGCAAACACTAAGTGCTTTCTTGCAATAGGGCCTTAGATATTTGCCGATGTTTTTAGTTCTTGCTAAACATTTTTACTGTAACGTTAAGATCATGTGGCTAAGAACCACAACAGACTAGAAAGAACACCAGGCAGATGCTATAAAATGTTACCTTGAGACCCACTGTCCCAGCCCAGGCGCAGTGTCCACTTTAACACAGTTTGATTTCCCCTCCCATTCATCTGAATCACCCACTGGCAACAACAGCTTACAAAACAAAAAAAGACACGCAACAAAGCTCTAAAGCGTGGCTGCTAAAAAGAGCTTAGCACAGTCTGAAACAGCAGCCATTTGCTCTGTAAAGCAAGACTGCACTCCTCATCTCAAAAAGCCAAACTGATTTCCCTTTAGTTTGTAACACTGGGATACTTCAGTCCTTGGGGAACACTTCCAAAAAATTTCAGAGATTTGTGTAACCTAAGAAAGCCCACGTGGCCCGGTGTGATACGCGAGCACTCCCCGGGCAGGGCACAGTTCCTCCTGTGCTCTCCCACATTTTCAGACATTCCTCAGCGCTGTTATGTTCCAGCCAACTTTCTTCCTGACTTAACCGCTTCTTCCTTGAGGAGGTTCGGGCAGAGTTTGACATCAAAAAGATCAGTGGTGGACAGTGCCCTAGATGTTTTGAAAAAGGGATTTTTCTTTCATGAACATGTAACCCAAACTAGGCTCAATGAATTTCCATGAAAATGAGAGGTGATCACAGAGCGCCTTCAGAACCACAGAGCAGAAAGTTTCAGTGCAGAATGAAAAACACAAGCACAAGAAAAAAAATGAAGCTGAAAATTAAAATATGTTGCAACCTGAGCTATACGTACTGCTGAGATATCGCATCATGCGTTTGTGTGTGTGGGTGGTTTTGTTTTTGTTTCTGAAAGTATGACAATGAATACAGTTATTAACTAAAGCTGAAACTAGGCAATTCACAGTCGGCAAAAGTTTAAAATAGTAAAGGTTATTGAAAGACGTAACGAGCCCTGGTAGCCGAGCTGCACAGCTGTGCGCAGAGCTACAGGGGCAACCTCTTGTAAAGCATTTCTGGAAGTAAGAGCAACAACAGCCAAGAATAAATCCATGGATTGTATGGATGCGGCTAAACACAAAACAGGAATAACATTATTTTAATCAGAAAAGAAGTCTAATGACAGCAGCCACACATTTACACTCAACACAAAGTCTGACCATATCCTTGGCACAGCTGGAGAGGTAGCTAAGAGGGAATGAACAGGTTACAATGTGTGCAGTTCCTGCGGATCTACACACAGCCTCTGCTGGTCCAGGTTGGTAAGGTAACGAGAACCACCTCGCTCAGCTTAACAGCAGGCCCTGGCCAAATGCACGGCAGCCAGTTCTCACCTGCTCTGGTGTAAATCTGCTTCCGTGAGCTGCACAAAGCTGCTGTCACGGACAGACTCAGTAATGGTTTAGGACTGGAGCACTGAATAGGGAACCTGGTTTCTATACTACCACATAGAGATGAGACGTGGACACTATTTTTTCGGTAGTTATCAACACTAGCAACTGTCTCAAGACACCAACTTTAACCATGCCTTATACCTCAGTTTCAAAACAGTTTCTAGTGCTGTTGCTGCTTAAATGTTTATACAATCGTAAATGAGAACTTTCCCATGCTTGATTCTTCCATTATTTATATTTTCTTCATTAGAAACTTTCTTCTTCCAGATCCAGTGTTGCAACTTGAAGTAAAGGTAACACACAAGTTTAGTGCCAGGCAGACAAGGAACAGGACTCGTGTTTTACAGGCAGTAAAAGGGCAGAAGTTGAAGGATTCTTAGTTGCTTCTGGTATGATCAGATTCCAAAACAATCTTTCTTTAGCTTATTTGGTCTACCCTTTTATTGCAGAACACAACGCAAAAAGGATTATTGTAATAAATAAATAGATAAAGTCAGTGTTTTTTTTCTTATATAAATTTGTTTGAGAATAGCAACTGCCTCAGCCCTCAAGCAGGTCTATTGCTGCTTTGAGCCAACACCAAGGACTATGTCCAAAGCATCATCCCAAGTGGTTGCAAAGTTGAGACAAAATAAGTTATTAGTGACATGCGTGGGGGTTATTTTTGTTTATTATCTGCAGACCGTAAGGCATTCTTTGTCCTAATTCATCTAGCAGGGAATTCACACAGCTGGGAAAGAGCACACTGCTCCTGATCGCAAGCAGCTGGACAACACTCCCACCTTCCTGGCCCAAGCTAGTGCCATTTGGTGATGTTGCATCACTAAACCTGCATGTGGATCCACAATAGACCTGTCTGAGGGTTGAGGCAGTTGCTATTCTCAAACAAATTTCTATATAAGAAAAAAAAAACACATAATTTAAGGTATTGCCGAGGTGACTGGCTCCGGGGCAGACACGTTCTGCAGCGGAGCAGGGGATGGAGGCAGGTAGGGCTTTTTTTTTGGCATTGAGGCCACTCGAAGCAGCCGAGGGAGCCACCAGGACCCGGCAGCCCTCACGGGGGAGGCTGACGAGACGTAGGTGTAGCCAGAAGCATGCCCTCCCCTGATGTTCAAAAGCAGCCCCTGGGGAGCGCAGGGACCAGGGTGGGCAAACAGGGCACGGCGCGGCAGTTTGCGGGCCCCCATCGCTCTTTTGCAGCGGTCTTTCCCAACGGTGCTTGTAACCTGCTCGCGTAGAGCCCAGCCATGGCCTCCGCATCTCTTGCGGCCTCTCCAGCCACGGTCACTGATGTGGCCACTCAGACAGAGGGCTCAGGGAAACACGCAGCTGCCCAGGTCTTGGGCCGCAGGCTGTGCCCGACTCTGCTGTCGGTATCCGACGGCAGCAGCGAGGGGTGTGCCTGAGGGAGGCGTGCCCGGGTTGAGGAGCTGCTCAGCCAGGTAGCGGAGCTTCGGGAGGAGGTGAGCAGGCTCAGGAGCATCAGGGAATCAGAGAGGGAAATTGACTAGTGGAGGTGTGCTCTACCCTCTCTGAGACAGGCTCACGAGCCTGCCACAGCACAAGTGTCTCCTGCTATGCAGAAGACAAAAGTTCCCTCACCCTGCCAGGCAGCAGGAGGGGACCTAGGCCAAGGGAGAATGGAAGCAGGTTCCTGCTCGGGGTGGTAGGCGAGCCCTGTCCCTGCCCACCTCACCTTCCCATCTACCCTTATGTAACAGGTATGAAGCTCTAGAACATGACAGTGAAAACAACGATGTAGACAAAAGCCCATCCCAGCTGGAGAGGGTGCCAAAGGCAAGGCAACCCCCCGCAGTGCTACGTCTTCTGTCAAGAAAGAAAGCAGGGTTATTGTCATGGCGGACTCCCTTCTGAAAGGGACAGCGGGCCCGATACGCCAACCAGACCCAACCCACCAGTAAGTCTGTTGCCTCCCTGGGGCGCGGGTGAGAGACTTTGCTAACAAAGTCAGGCGCCTGCTACAGCCCACCGACTACCACCCGCTACTGGTCTTTCAGGCTGATAATGACGAGGTAGCAACGAGAAGTCCAAGAGCGATCAAAAGGGACTTTAGGGTGACTAGTTAAAGGTTCAGGGGCACAGGTTGTGTTTGCCTCTGTCCTTGCAATAGGGGGAAATCAATGTCGACAAGCAGACTCATCATATTAATTCGTGGCTTTGGGACTGGTGCAACCAGCAGAACTCTGTGTTTGTTGATCACGGGAAGGTCAACGCGACACCAGGCCTGCTGGCACCAGATGGGATGCGCCTCTCTCAGAGGGGGGAAAAAAGATTTTTGCTCAGGAGTTAGCAGGGCTGACAGATGGGGCTTTAAACTCGAGATGAAGGGGGAAAGGGATAAAAGCAGGCACGCCAGTGATAAGCTAAGGGATGGTGCGCCGGAATCAGAGGGACTGTGTGCCAGTGAGGTCCTTCGGTCGGCTCCACAAGGTGCTGCGTGCAGGGAGGCACGTTTGAAGTGCTTCTACACAAACGCACGCAGAATGAGGAATAAAACAGAGGAGCCCAGGAGTCTTGGCCCAGTCCCACAGCTGCGACACCATCAGCATAAGCGAAACCTGGTGGGATGAGTCCTGTGGCTGGTGTGCTGCAGTAAGATGGTTACAGCCTCTTCAGGAGGGACATGCAGGGTAGGCGAGGTGGCGATGTACACGAAGCATGGGCTGGACTGTGTGGAACTTCAGGTTGGCGATGGAAAAGTTGAGAGCCTCTGGGTAAGGATTAAGGGATGAACAAATAAAGGGGATGTCATTGTGTGAGTATTACAGACCATCCAGCCAGGACGACAACGCCGATGAATTGTTCTTTGCAGAACTAAGAGATGCCTCGAGATCAACTCCCCTCGTCCTTATGGGGGACTTCAACTTGGCAGACGTCAACTGGGATCACCACACGGCTGACATGAGCAAGTCCAGGAGGTTCATAAAGCCCCTAGGTGGTAACTTCTTGGTGCAGGTGCTAAGGGAGCCAGCTAGGAAAGGTGCCCTCCTAGATCTGTTGCTGGAGAACAGAGAGGGTCTTGTGGGGGACGTGGCAATTGGCGGCTGTCTCGGCCATCGTGACCATGAACTGGTTGAGTTTAAAATTTGTGGTGACAGAAGGAAAACTGCCACCAGAACTTCAGGCCTGGATATGGGGAAAGCAGACTTCAGGCTGCTCAGGGAACTAGTCAGCAAGGTCCCCTGGGAAACTGCTTTTGAAGGCGTTGGCGTCCATCAGTGCTGGTCAGTCTTTAAGTGCTGCCTCCTAAAAGCACAGGATCAGGCAATTCCAAAATATCGGAAGTCAAGCAGGCAGGGCAGGAGGCCAGCCTGGCTGACCAGGGATCTTCTACTGGAACTTAGGCAAAAAAAGAAAATGTACAGCTGCTGGAAGAAGGGTCGGGCAATGTGGACGGAAAACAAGGACACTGTTCGCATTTGTAGGAAGAAAATTTGTGTGGCCAAAGCCCAACTCAAGTTGAAGCTGGAACCGTGTGAGGGAGACAATAAAAGGGTTTTTTTTAGATATGTGAACAGAAAAAGGAGGACCAAAGAAAACATAGGTCCACAACTTGATGTGGAAGGTCATCTCACAGACAAGGACATAGGCAAAGCAAAGATGTTTAATGCCTTCTTTGCCTCCATCTTCAACACTGATGATGGGCTTCAGGACCCAGGGTGCCCTGAGCTGGAGGACCATGGCGGTGGGAATGACAAACTCCCAACCAACCCTGAATGTGTGTGGGATTTGCTGCTCCACCTGGATCCATACAAGTCCATGGGTTCGGATGGGATTCATCCTAGGGTGCTTAAAAGAGCTGGCTGACGTCATCGCAGGACCTCTCTGTTATTTTTCAACGATCTTGGGAAGGTCCCTTGGATACTTGGAGAGGTCCCAGTAGACTGGAAGCTGGCAAATGTTGTGCCAGTTTTCAGGAAGGGTAAGAAAGAAGACGCTAGCAATTACAGGCCTGTCAGTCTCACGTCAGTGCCCGGTAAAATTATGGAGATTATGCTGGGAGTTATTGAAGCGCACCTGGGAGACAATGCAGTCATTGGTCCCAGCCAACATGGGTTCATGAGGGGCGGGTCATGCCTAACAAATCTGATTTCCTTTTATGATAAGATCACCTGTCTAGTCGATCAAGGGAAACCAATTGATGTGATCTTTTCGGACTTAAGCAAGGCTTTTGACACAGTTTCCCATAGGATCCTACTGGACAAAATGTCCAGCATACAGCTAAACAAAAACATACGATGGGTGAGCAATTGGCTGAAAGGTAGGGCTCAAAGGGTTGTGGTAAATGGGGCCACGTCAGTCTGGCGGATGGTCACTAGCAGGGTCCCCAAGGCTCTATCTAAGGGCCAGTCCTCTTCAATGTTTTTATAAATGATTTGGATCTAGGACTAGAAGGTGTTTTGAGCAAATTTGCCAACGACACCAAACTTGGAGGAGTTGTAGACTTGGATGAGGGTGGAAAGGCCTTGCAGAGAGATCTGGACGGATTGGAGAGCTGGGCGATCACCAACCGCATGAATTTTAACAAGAGCAAGTGCCGGGTCCTGCACCTGGGACAGGGCAGCCCTGCCTATATGGACAGACTGGGCGATGAGACATCGAAGAGCAGCCCCGCAGAGAGGGATCTGGGGGTAGTGGTTGACAGCAAGTTGAATATGAGCCAGCAGTGTGCCCTGGCAGACAGGAGGGCCAACCGTATCCTGGGGTGCACCAAGCACGGCATTGCTATTCGGTCAAGGGAAGCGATTGTCCCACTCTACTCTGCACTGGTATGGCCTCACCTTGAGCACTGTGTGCAGTTCCGGGCACCACAGCACAAAAAGGATGTAAAACTGTTGGAGAGTGTCCAGAGGAGGGCGACGAAGATGGTGATGGGCCTAGAAGGGAAGACATATGAGGAGCGACTGAGGTCACTTGGCCTGTTCAGCCTGGAAAAGAGGAGGCTGAGGGGAGACCTCATCACAGTCTACAGCTTCCTCACGAGGGGGAGTGGAGGGGCAGGCGCCGACCTATTCTCCTGAATCACCAGTGACAGGACCCGTGGCAATGGTGTCAAGCTGAGGCAGGGGAGGTTTAGGCTAGACATCAGGAAGAGGTTCTTCAGTGAGAGGGTGGTCGCACACTGGAACAGGCTCCCCAGGGAAGTAGTCACTGCACCAGGCCTGTGGGAGTTTAAGAAGCGTTTGGACTGTGCACTTAGTCACATGGTCTGAAATGCTGGGTAGACCTGTGTGGTGCCAGGAGTTGGACTCGATGATCCTTATGGGTCCCTTCCAACTCGGGATACTCTATGATTCTATGAAAAGAAACAAGACTTCCATCCTCTGGGGAAAGAGCTTCCCAGACTTCTGATATACATGTAACTGGAGTTTCTCTTCAGCCTTCCCTTATCCCATGCACACATACTCCCCTCTTTCATTGTCTCTTGGAAGAATTTTTCAGGCTTTTTAAATCACTGACGTCTATCACAGTTCTTCCCACACTATATCAATTAACTAAACATTAATTCAATTAAAAGTTGTAAATGGGAAGCAGAGAGATGCTCAGCAGTCAGCATATCTCATTTCTGTTAATGCAATTCTATTCCTCTGATACGCTTTTCAGTTAATTACGGTCACCCCTTCCTCCAGTGCACGCGATTACAACAGGGAGCTCCCTCTGTGGGCTGTCTTTATTTGACTGCATAGCATCAAGCATCTGGAGGCAGCTACAAAAAAAGTAAGAATTATTTTGTTTAAGCCACTGGCATACTGCTCAAGCTCAGTAATTGCCTTTGAACTGAATTACTAAAACTTGGTTCAGGGGAAGCACGCTTGCTGTTTCTTAGTTAGCTCAGAGGTGCCCTGTGTCCCCTCATCCCCGCTCTTCTCGGGCTCTTCACATATTTCAAGTATTCGGTGCAAGTTTGGGCAAAATTACTGTACACAGGAACAACTGCTTTGGTTGCCAAAGAGCCTAGATGAACAGCCCAGCTCCCCTTAATAACTGCGAACTGACCTACCTACCTCTGCATTAAGCTCTGGGCGCTGCTGAGAGCTCAGCAGACAGAGAATACCATACCCACTTCTCCTTTTCCTCACAACGTAAGTTACTTTCGCTTTCTGCTCTGATGCAGTTTCATACGAGCAGCACATTCAGCTCCCCTGACAAAGCTGAGAAGTTTGCTCTAACTGAGAAACTGTGAGCACCAACAATTTTGTGTGTTTTGATTACCTGTAGCAGACAGCATCTTCTGACAGATCATTTTACATTCTAGATTATATGTTTCGCTGGTTCTACTCCACATGCTAAATCGCTGATTATTCCTGCTCTATTGTGTGCACATAAACAGCGAGAAAAACCATGGGAACAGAAGTTATGGCTATTAGTGACACTTGTGCCAAAAAGCTGTCATGCAGCCATGAGCCTGCTTCCAAAGAAAACCAGAAAGAACACCAAAAAACGCAGGGCTATGTGAGGTCGTTTCAGTATTCATGGAAGTAAGAACAGGAGGCTTTTTTTTTTTTTTTTAATCTGAAGTCATGATTTCTGAATGAGTCAACAGATCTTTTAGTTGATTCCATCACCTCATATACTTTTTATAAAACCTACCACCCTGAAAGCACTCTCATCCTCTCAAAACAGTAAATGGACACAAACAGATCCACCCTTTGCAAGGACCTGGCGAGACAGAAACAGTGTCAGCAGAACGTCCCAGCATGAAAGCCATGTTCTTGCTGGAGGTGAAAAACTCTTCTCAGGCGTTAATCAGGCTTGTCTGGAAACCCCTTCCTGACCTCAAACACGGAGCAGATTGCACACATGCGGGGAAGAGTTATTACATGAGGAAGGGGAGTCTCTGGACTACGACAGCACACCAATTTACCCCCCGCAGCGTCTGTTCTCTGTGGCCAGCTCTGACAATCTAGAGAACAGTGGAGGAAGAAATACACTACCTTAATCAACTTTCCTCTGTAAGAAAAATGTGCTTCCCCCTTAAAACAGAGGCTCACCCAAAAGCATAAAATCAGTTAAACCCATCTGAATTTAGAACTAAAGTGCTATCAGCAGCACAAAGAAATAAATAATCCTGCTGTTCCTGCAGCCAAGCAAAGAGGAAGAACAGGCAGAGTAAAAAGAGTCCCAGAAGGTGACTCACTGACAACATCCCTGATTTCCCCCCAACCACGTGGGCATTCTTACACCAGTAAGTTCCCTGAGATTCTAGGTTTAAGCCTTTCTTCGACTTTGTTATCTACCTCCAGGTGAAGAGCTCCTGATAACAGCAAGCCTTTAACCTCTCCTGCAAACTATTCCTGTATGTAATCTCTATGACTGCTAGGAAATGGTGTCATATTTAAAAGAATCTGTGTACCTTTGATTTTCAGTTACCGGATCTCAAAGAGACTAAAATATTCAACTATCAAGTAACTTCAATAGGCAAAGATTTCCACAAAGTAGCTGAGACTTCTTGACCTTCTTCTCTTGGATGTGTCTGAATAAACTGAGTTCATTACATCTGTTACAGGGCTTTTCCACAACCAGAACATTTGTGTGGCCTCCTCTGAACCTTCCAGGATCTTCAAACTTTACCTGAAGAGCTACTATAACTGGACCTTATGCTCCAGCAGCCGTTCTGACAATACCACGTGCACACACAATCACTCCAACTTGATTCCCTCTAAAGAGGGGGGGATATCAACTCTTCCCACAACAGCAAAGTTCAAATTGCATCACTGATGCAACTAAATCCTGCAAATCGCTATCTAACAGCTTCCTACCACATAAACAGAGGAGGTGACCTTGGTTTTTAGACTTCATATGTTCTTTTTCACTATATTAAGATGCCTCCCCAATTTGGACTCATCTAACCGGAAAGATCAGAACAGGCTGCAGCACTAACATCTTGTCACTGCAAAGGTTATAAACCTTCTTTTGGATAAGTTAAGTCAGTAGCCACATTAGTATTCGAACAAAGAATTTGTAAGAATAGGAGCTGACTGGAAATAGGCAGCATATTTATGTCTTCCAATTAACAATCAAGCTGTGTTGTTTGTTCCTAAGCTCCTTCTGCACTTCGCCTCACTGCCATACAACAGTATCTTTGTTTATTCAAATTGCCACATCATGATAGAATCAAGTTCCTCAGAGAATTTCAAGTCTGTGACAGTCAAGACAATAATAATTGACTTAATTGCATATTGAAATTTCTTCCCAAGAGTGGACATGAGGTTTATTTGAAAAGAAAAAAAAAAAATGAAGTCTTTTTTTAAGCACGTCTCTTGGTCTTTAGTATCTACATTCATCATCGAATCACAGAATCATACAATCATTAGGGTTGGAAAAGCCCTCCAAGATCATCTGGTCCAAACATCCCCCTACCACCAATGTCACCCACTAACCCATGTCCCCAAGCACCACGTCCAACCTCTCCTTGAACACCCCCAGGGACGGTGACACCACCACTTCCCTGGGCAACCCCTTCCAATGCCTGACTGCTCTTTCTGAGAAGAAATGTCTCCTAAATTCCAACCTGAACCTCCCCTGGCACAACTTGAGCCCATTCCCTCTGGTCCTATCAACAGTTACCTGTGAGAAGAGGCCGACCCCCAGCTCCCCATACCTTCCTTTCAGGTAGCTGCAGAGAGCAATGAGGTCTCCCCTGAGCCTCCTCTTCTCCAGACCACACACCCCCAGTTCCCTCAGCCGCTCCTCACAGGACTTGTGTTCCAGGCCCTTCACCAGCTCCGTGGACACGCTCCAGGGCCTCGATGTCCTTCTTGTAGTGAGGGCCCAAAGCTGAGCACAGCACTCGAGGTGCAGCCTCACCAGAGCAGAGTACAGGGGGACGGTCACCTCCTATTTTACCTTAATCCCGCAAGAGACATAAGGTTGCCAAACCTACAGTTTCCCGCCCCCCCAACACATTTTATCTTTCCACGTGTATGCACAACACTTGTGGCACTTCCAATCCCGCTGAATTGTTCCCCCCGATTTTCCAAGAGTATTTAAAAATCAGTAACAGAACTCTGCCAACTGGTTTAAAACTAAGCCTCTCCGTTTGAAAGCACGGCGCCGCCGCCTACAGCAGGGCGCCCTTGGCTTCCGCTGACCGCGGCCAACTCGCCCTCGGCACCCCCCGGGGCCGCCCGCGAGCCTCGCAGCGGGTCCCGCGCGGCAGCTCCCCCTCGGCGGCCGCTTCCCCCCGAGACACCGCCGCTGACCCGGCCTCCTCCTCCCCAGCCTCCCCCTCAGCCCCGAGGCAGCAGCGGGGACCCGACCGAGGCCGCGCGGCTCTATCCCGGCTGCGGACCGCCCGCCCCTCGCGCTCCCGAGGCTCCGGGTCCCCTCCCCGCCCCGGCTCACCTGCCGCGGCCGCCGCTCGGAGCCTGCCCGCGGGTCAGCTCGGCGCGGAACCCCCGGCGCCCGGTGCCGCCGCCCCGCCGGCCCCTCTTGGCGGCAGCACCGACCGCGGCGCGGCGCCTGCAGGGGGCGCTGCTGCCCGTAGTAACCCTGCGAGCCCGGGGGGTGTGTGAGTGTGTGTGAGTGTTAAGTGTGTGGAATTTACCGTAATGACCCAAAAGTTTACCGTATTGACCCGCTGCGCGTGCCGCGCTTGAGGTGCGTGAGACGCGGCCGTGCCAAGCACTCTGCATTTCAACGAATAAAACCAACGCTTCTCGGGCTGTGCCGGTCCTGCCCCAGCCCCGCAAGTGGCACCGCCACAGATTCTACTCGGGGTCTCTCTGAGCCGCCCTTCGCTGCCACGGCCAAGCAGGACGGCGCTGCCCGCCCCTCGCCCCGTCACCTCGCCCTTCTCCCCCGAAGCACGCAGCGGGGCAGGCTCCCGGCCTCCCCCGCCGGCCCCGGGAAGGAGGGCGCTGGGCGCGGCGGCCGCCTCCCTCCTCCGCGCCTCCCGCCCGGGGCAGCGCCCGCTGGGAGCCGCGGGGCCGGAGGGCTGGGGCCATGGCCGTGGGCTACCGGGAGCTGCTGAGGCGCTGGCACCGGGGAGTGCTGGCGGCGGACGGCGGCGACTGGGACGCGGCCTTGGACATCTTCTGCGGCATCGAGGAGCCGCCGTCCCGGATCTGCTTCAACATCGGCTGCGTGCACCTGCGGGCCGGGAGGCTGGAGGAGGCCCTGCGGGTGAGGGGATGGCGGCGGGCTGGGGCCGGGCTCTGTGTCGGGCGGATGGTGCTTTCCTCACCTTGATTTCTGGGGGATTAGTGCTTGAATGCGCTCTTCTGAGACACCTTTCTCAAACTACTTAAAATCCAGTGTTCCTTACTCAACGTGTCGGGCTGATAGCTTGGGTGTTGATGGTGTGGGTGTAAAACAGGGAGAGCTGCAGCTCTGTGCATCCCTGAGTAATCCCGCACGAGCTAAGATTTCTCCAAAAGAAGTTGCTGTCCTGGACTAGCGCTGTCCTTTGGAAAGTGAGCTAGCTACCTGACAGGTGCGCTGAGATAAACTATTTCAGCGGCCAGCCTGTCTGCATGTCTATCAGCTGCCCAAAGAAGAGATGGATATAAGTGCTTTGTCTTAAACAGCACAAAGAGGAGCGCAGGCTGTGCTGGAAGGGGCTGGGGCAGAGCTGTGGCAGCACCAAGCAGGGCCATTGCTGCAAGGCAGCAGCGTGATGGTGCCCAAGAGCCTGTTTCCAGCCCCAATAAACGGGCACCTACGGGGAAGCAGCTCAGTTATGCTTCTGCTTAGGTCAACGGTTGGTTGTTTATTTTGTCTTTTGTAGCACAGTAGAGCAGACAAAGTAAAGTGTGGCTGAGTCATGAGAGAAGCCAGCCACCTATGCCGAGGAGCAGTCACTCCTTAATGTCCTGCAACATATCTTCCCCATTGCAATGCTGTCCCTGTTTACACAATGTAAGGAAAGTCTGGGGTTGCAGGCTTGATTCGTTATCTACAAACCATCTCATTGCAATGGTAAGCGTAGGAGCACACCTCCTAGGTTTCTCAGAAAGATACTAAGAAAAAGCAGAGCGGGAAACCACTTTGAACCACGGGTCACGTGCTGTTACCAGCCTTCCTGGTTCTTACCTCTGCTCAGCTGGGAAACTGGGATCAGAAATACTGTTTTGTAGATGCAGTTTGTGAACCCCTACAGTTTTCTCCCTTTACATACTCATCACCACAGGCATTTCAAACAGCCAGTTATCAGGGCAAGCTCTGCTCAAGGCAACAGGCTCTGCAGATTACAAAACATCATGTGGCAAACATGGTTCATTTGTTACTGTCAGGCTGTTTTCCCAAGGAAGGATAAAATCCTGAAGCTTATCTCATACGGAGCCAAGACCTGAAAGGTGACTCGAAGCCACCTCCTCCCCTTCGGCCTGGATCACAGCCCCACATTTCTTAGACAAGACAAGCTGGTCACAAGCCCAGGGATGGCTTCTGCACCCAGCTGGGTACATATGCCCAGACACTGACATAAGAGATCTCAGCTGATCCCCAGGATATCTGTGTTTTTCTCTTTAGGCATTCAATAAAACAGTTACCAAGGACAACTCCCTCGCTGTTGGCTACTTTCAGAGGGGGTTCGTTTATCTGCAGTTGGAAATGTAAGTGATGCTCTTGCCTGTTCATTCTCTGTTTTTCTCCTTTTACTAAAAAGTTATTCCTAAAATTCACTCCTCCAGTAATTTTAAGCAGTTCCTAAGGTCTGATTTGGCTTTGTAAACCATGTCACAGGTCAGCAAGTCTTACCTCCCATTTACACAGGAGAACTGAGAAAATGTGAGCTGCACAACTCCAGGATCCCGGAGCAGGCTAATGTGACATTATTATCATGTACACACACAGAAAGAAGCCATCCTATATGCAGGACTGATGGGAGATTATATTGCCATCTAGTTCTTCACTGGGAATGAAAATACAATTGTACGAGTTGGTGTGTCTTCGCATGTTATATGCAAGTTTGGCCTTCCCCAAAAACACAGTCTGCTGGCAGGCTCATGGATGGTAGTGCCCTGCCCTGGCATAGAGCTGCTTCCCCTCCAGCTCTAGATCAGGTCACCACTGCACAGCCCTTCCCACATTTCATAGCGGAAACCTCAGTGGGAACCTGTTTTGATTTCAGTTGTATAGCTGGTATAAATTCAGACTAATCCCCTCCTTATCTTTAGAGTTTCTCCAAATTTCTACTAGCAGTGCTCTGGCCATTCATGTATGCTCACCATCAGCAGGTGTTTCCCAGCCCTCGCTTCTACGCCGAGATGTCTGCTGGGACAAAACTGCCAGGAGCAAGCTGGGGAGGGAGCTTATGCCATTTGTTAACCTTTGTTCTTTACATTTTCTCATGCTTGGCAATGCAGCTGTGCTCCAGGTGTCAAAGCCTATTGTTTATCCCAAACAGTAAAATAATGCAGATAATCCTAGAGAAGAGATGCACAGTGTTCATTTTGTATGAATTACCCAATAGGACAGGAAGTTTTGTGATCACAAGATGATCTGTCTCTGGTGCATCTCTCCTCATCTGGCCTGTCAGGAAGAATACGTGGTTAGTTTGATTGCTAGTTTGATTCCTGAACTTTGTATTAGAGTCTTTAGCTGTTTTAAGTCTCAGCTTCACCTGTCATCTCTGCATTGTAGGTATGAAGAAGCTCTCTCTGACTATCAGATGGCCTTCAGTCATCTAAGACAAAATCCTTTCATTGATTACAAGCAGCTGGGGCTGAGGCACATTCTCTATGCATGGGAGGTAAGGGCCAATCTGTCTCAGTCGTCCTTCCCCTCTGTTGGGGGTATTCATCATGTTTTCAGCAGTAGGCACTAGTAACCCAAGAGCTTTTCAAGACAGTACATTAGGACAGTAAGAAATTTCTGTTTGTGCTTTTATAATTAAGTTCCCTTAAAAATAAAGGGCATAAAGCAATGTCATCTCTTCAGAGTTGTAACAAATTGCTGTTTGAAAAGTGAAATTGTTTGGAGCAGATCCCCAGGAATTTGTCTTTTTTAAGCTTACTTGTATAAATATGCATGAAAGTTTGGTTGAAATATAGACAGATAGGAACAAAATTTGTCCAGAGTGAAGATTTTTAAAAAGCTCATGTGCACAAGAGCCATCTTTCCAAATGTAGCAACTTGTCTCAACATTATCTCTGTCTAACCTACATACTAGGCATCAAGCTGCATATTGCTTCTATAACACTTCACGCTGCAGCTTTTATATTTTTCCACAGAGTTGACCTGCCACATCCTGTTCATAAAAGTCTGTCTGAAATGATTATAAATGTTTGTAATATTGAGATTGTAAATGACTCCTAGAAACTGTGCATGCATTACTGCGAGGGTTCATTTTGTGTTCTGTCCTGAGTTCTTGCACACAGACAGAAAAGTAGATACAGGAAATAAGTATTTAATCCCTTACTCCAGCAAGAGGAGTCATTGTGCAACTCAAATCAAGCGTGCCCATGAACCAGTCATTCAGCCTTGTTTAATTTCTGTGCTCGTTATACCTGGCAGGAAGAAGCTATCCTTGGCACCTGTAACACTACCCAAACCTTACTGTTTTTAACAGTTTCAGTGCCACAGTATTGCTTTCTTTGAGCTCAGACACACCTAGAAATAATAGGTTCCCTTTAAAAAGCACGGGGCTACAGGAGTGCCCAATTTCATTAGCAGGAAGTTGGTGCTCTTTGATATGAATATTTAGTCCCTTGCTCCACATACTCTACATATTACCAGGATGTGTGCCCTCGCTGTGCTGACACTCTGGACTCAGGATCTACATCCTGATTCATTTCTGTCTCACTCTGACATCTACCTGCAGCTCATTTTACAAATTACATAGACAAAAGCCTTCTGCAGAACTGTGCCATCAGCTTTCCCCAGGTATAGCCTCTCAAAGGCTGTATCTGATCCTCTCAAAGCAAAGGAAATCTAGGTGGATGGTTTAGAAATCCCAAGATTTTTTGCCTCTTTCAGGGCTTTAGTACTTCTGCTGAGCTGAGTGAAAGCTGCTGCCTTGTCTTTCCAAGAGGGCGTGTCTCTGCAGTTCCAATAAGTGTTCAACATGACCCGAAAGAACAATTTTCTGTCAGGATAAAGGAGTAAAGGAAAAGCATCCTACTACCTGCACATCTGTCCCAAGCACAGCTCCCATCCAGATACCACAAAGCAGTTTACAAACTGATAACCATCACGTAAAATAGTAAGAAACCAGAGGGAGGCCAGTGGGCCACAGTTCTGTCTTGTAGGCCAGCAGCATTTCTGTACACTAACTGTTGGCCAATGACAAGAAGGAAAGAGTTATCATCCTCTTACTTAAGCATATGCATTGAGGCTTCCTGACACCCAGTTCGTGGTACTTCCACACTTTGCCATTTCAGCAAAGAATGTACCTACATGCTGGGTAACAAGCTACATCCAACAACTTACACATTCAGAGCTCACTGCAATGGGCAACGATTTTAGTTAAGTTATTCCAAAGCAAAAGAGAATCAGAATAATTCTGCACAGCAAAAAAATATTGCCTAGTTACATGCATAAAAGAACCCATGCCAGGCAAGTCCTCGCTGGTTTCTTAGACACAGAAGGAATAAGATCAAAACCTGTGTGGTAGCAGACCGCTCATCTGCTCTTCCCCATGCCACCCCTCGCCTTGAGCAGAACTGGACTGCCAGCTCCCAGCTGGGAGTACAGCTTTTTTCTCTCCCCCCTCTGGTTATGATTTTTTTTCGGCTGTGCTCCTCACAGCGCCTCTCCTGTAATCAGGGGAGCAGGGTTGTGCTGCTGCCATATTCATAGTGTTTCTGTGCCAGCTCCCTCTTGCTTGGCCGAGCTTTGTAGGTTGCGCTGGGTGGTTGCTCAGTTGCAGCCCTCTGAGCAGCAGGCAGACAGCTCTGCTCCCTCCTTGCTGGCCTCAGGTGCTGTACAGCACTGCAGCAGCACAGTGCCGGCTGCAGCAGTGGCAGGAAGCCAGAGTCACCCTAGACAAGGCTGTCGTGTGGAGACCTGAAGGAAGAACAGCAATGTTGGCCTTGGCCCTTGAGCAGGTGCAGGTAAGACCACGGCTGTGGGTTCCTGGGGGTGTGCCTTTGGCTCAAGATGATAAATCCAAGATAAAAACGTACTAATTATTTTATTTGTTCAGGTTTTCCTGTCAACCCACCTGGTTGGTCTCCTGGGGACAGTCTAAGCCATTTCTGTGTGATGCTGTACCAAACTTCAGCTAATCTAGTAATTCCACAGAAACACCAGAGTTGGGAACTATGGGGTAACCTCAGGCTGGGGAGGGTACTTTCTAGTCCCTGCTGTTCAGGAGCCTGTTATATTCATACGTGTACTATAGAACAAGTTGTCTTACGGGGTGTTTAACTGCAGTACCCCTTCAAGTGCAGATTTTGATGGTCTCACTTGTCATGAAACTGTCTGATTTTTTAAATCCTTTTGGCCTCAGTGATAATTAGCGGCAGCTCAGACATAAATGGCGATCACATTTAGAGCCTGAACAGAGTGTAATCATGTTTATGGAGCTGGTTCTAAATAATACTTTTTGGTTAGACTTTTTTATGATCAGGACAACTTACAGGTAGGTCTCCGATTTGCTTTCCCTGGAGGATTCACTATTTTGCTACCTCCATAGGTCCTTATCTTACTTGTATCCTTTCTAAAGATTTATCACTTTTTAAATCTGACCATCTCTTTTGGCATCATGACCACAATCACTAGCATATGATTCACATTTGCTATTTGCATGATAATCATTGGTTGCATAGACTGACAAAACCAAACCATCAGAAATCAACTAGAGAAACTGCTCAGAGATTTTTTTTAATAAGCCTTACTCTACTGCCCTCCCTTCCCACCCATCCCAT
Source organism: Nettapus auritus (assembly GCA_011076525.1). Lineage (NCBI taxonomy): Eukaryota > Metazoa > Chordata > Aves > Anseriformes > Anatidae > Nettapus > Nettapus auritus. Next base: position 820,651 of record CM021781.1, read on the forward strand.
GCCGACAGAGTCAGCCTTTGATTAAACACTAGGCAGTGGCTACTGCAGTCTTAATTTACATGTGCTTGTTAAACCTCAGTGACCTTTTTCAAGTTCACAGCTATATTTTTTTGCTCCATTGTCTTCCTGGAGCTGGTTTCACACACACACGGGAGCTATACTTGCTTTTCATTGCTGCCATATTTCATTTAATATTAACTGATGGTTTTCCTTTATCTTCTTTCCCTGCCCTAGAATCATCTGTTTTTAGAGCCTATGCAGGTTCCCCTTGGAGAATTTTTCAGACCACGGAAGAAGGAAGTTGAACAGCTGGATTCAAAAGATTTCCTGGGTAAACCCAAGGTAAAAGACATGTTTAGATTAAGATTAAGAGCAAGCAGATAAAAATTCCACCTCCTGACATCTCCAGAGAGCGTTATTGCTGGACACCCCAGCAATCAGTCAGTGCACTTGTGGAGACCCAATGGCAGAACCGTCAGGACTTGAGCGAGTCAAGGCGTCTTAGACAAACAAATCAAAATCTGTTAGCATTGACACCTCTTCTATCAAAATTGCACATTGCTGCTAAAAAAAAGCTTTGAATCATAGTCACTTAAACTCTGAAAAAGCTGAGTGTGCTTAGGGAACCTTGTGGTTGTCATTTTGCTGACAACGACATTTTCAAAGGAGTGCTTTCCTCCAGCTTCCTCCTACTCACTACTGCATTCCCACTGGGACAAGCGTGTGCTTGGGAGACAAATGCTTTGCCACATACTTTAATGCAAGTCAGTAGAGAATTTCTCTGATCCCTTCTGTGCCCAGTGCATTCGTCAGAAGTGCCATAGGCCATAGAGCTCTTACATGAATAAAGGAACAGGAAAGTAATTAACTCACATACTTTTGAAGAACTTTGGAACAATGAAGAAAACAGACAAAAACAGCTGAAGCTGTTTTGGGAGTCTAGCTCTCATTTTCCACTATGTGCGTGGCCCTACTTTATGAAGTGGGTCTGAGTGGATAATCTTGCAGGAAATCTCTTCATCCACCTTGGATTCACATTTTTTTTTCTCCCACAGGTGATCTCGTCCATCATTCCCAATGATGAGTACATTGGCTTTGAACCTCTTAGGCCTCAGGTGAGCAGGACACAGCTGTGAAGGGTGGAATGGAGCAGTCATGGAGCTCTGTGTAGGGCTTCAGATCCTAACTCGGTCATGGTAAGAGTGTATGATGAATGTGGTTAAAAGGGGAAGACAGAAAATACCACATGTGAAGGTCTACCCCATTCTGAGGCGCAGTAAATAAGACAGTGCCTTTGCTATATTACATGCTGTTATAAATAGATTCTGTTGTTTCCCCCACAGAAACAGGGCTTTTATGAACCCAGTGCTGATGCTGTACGGTAAGTGTTCAGTTGCAGCCTGGTCTAACTCTGCTCTTACTATTTCTGCTCAGAAAGTCACATTTTGTCCTCTGATGTCTTTGTTTGAAGACTCTTTATGATCCACAGCCACCTCCCCCAAAGGGTGGGGTGAATACAAAATGCACAAAGGTTTGTGGCTGCAAGAGATACTGCAACTGAAAAGAGTCTGACAGTTCAGTAGCAGCTCTTATATAAAGACATCAGGGCAGTTTGAAAGAACTGATTTGATGATTTGGGGATACAGGCAAAGATCATGTTGTGGCTGGGAAATGGGAGCAGAGAGGCTGTAGAACCTGCTTAGGTCAGTGGCAGAGGCTGCTCAGCTGTCTAGTCCTAGTTTCCAGGACAAAGTGTGTTCCCTACCTAGTTCAAAAATCATGAAAGTCGTTTGGTTTGGTGATCTTGTACCAACAGAGCTTAAAGGCTGAATTTAGTCATTGTTTTGATTCGGAAGATGCTTATCATTATTTTCATTCTTTCTTTCTAGAGACCGTGAATCGGGCTACTATCGAGTTTTGTCCCATTATTACCTTGAGGACTCAGAGAAGTTGGCAGTGAAAGCCAACAGTTTGGTCTTTGTGCTAGCAAGAGGAGCAGATGGCTGGGCTACAGCCATACATGACGGACAGGTAAGGGAAACGGATGGGCTTTCCAGCAGAGACCACAGTCCTGCTGTGAACAGAAGCTCACTGCAGTCCACTGAGCACATCCTTGGGGACCCATTTATAGCACTGCATAGCTGAGAATGAGTTCAGGAGCTCATTTCCACAGACCAGTTATTAACCATAGGTGTCTCTGATGCTTGGCTCCCATCAGCTTCTCCCATTCACCTCTGTGCCCACAAGGGCACCTTTGTGGGCATTTGTGCTCTCTACTGTATGGGATCCTGTGGTGGAAGCTGGTAGGATGACAGTCATGAAGGACCACATTTTAGAGCAGTATTTGTCACCAGGGAGTTCTAACAGAGCCAAGGAGATGGCCTGGTCCCTAACTACATATAATTCATAAATAGATTGAATAGAAACAGATAAATATGACAACATGGAAAAATATTTTGTTGACATAAGCCATTTCTCACATCTACATAAGTTCTTTGAAAAAGTCAGTGCACACCTGGCTTAGGTTGAGCTAGTAAATGTATCATTAGCCTATATTTCAAATAAATAAATAAAAAGATTGTTCATAAAACCACAGAAAAAGGAGTTGGTTAAGCACAAGGGGCAGCACTTTGAGGACTGATTACAGCTTAAAAGACAAAAAAAGGGTGGGCATAAATGTACAGGTGTTTTTGTTTGTCTGTTTTTAAGAAAGGATGTCCCAACCTCAGCATTTAGCATATTTTTAAGTGATATCGTAATAGTGGTAGTGATAAAGTGCTTCTTAAGGTGATAATGTTCCATGACAGGCAGCCAAATCATTCAACATAGCATAGACCTGGAGCTAACAGTGAAGAGCTACAGAAGGATTTGAATATGCTGGCTGACTGGTCAGTAAAGTGTCAGACAAAATTCAGTCAAGAAGAGTAAAACATTACACATACTGGAAAAAAAGTAAACATAATTACTCTCAATGATCAGTTGAAATTAATAGCTCTATAGCAGTGATTGATAAAAGTTGCAGGAAATGGGCTGGTACCCCTTGACATCCTTGCTGTTCCTCTCCCTGAGCATCTGTTTTAGGAGCAGGGTGTTGGGCACGGCTTGGTGTTTGGTCTGTCACATCACAGCCATTCCATTAGCCACACTGCTTTCAGCAGAAAAAGATGTGAAAGGACCCTTGGATTTTGTTCAGTGGTTTTTGAACACAAACCATATGGGATACTGGGCTCATCCCTGGGCGTGCCATGGGCACATTTGCAATAGGGTGAAAGGCAACAGTACTTTGCAAATGCAGAAGCAGCTTGTGTTTACAGACTTGGTGTTTACAGACTTGGGTAGGCTGGAGCTGCCACAGCAGCAGCTCCTGTCTCAGTTCTGTGCTTTGTGTCCCACAGAAGCTGCGCATACCGACCTCTCTTCTGGAGCCTGCCTCAAAGATGGATAAAGGGGTGAGCTGACAAACTCGCAACCCAGGGAGAGAGGAAGGGACTGATAAATACATTCAGGACATCTGTTTGTAAGACTATCACAGAATAGAAGAGTGGTGTAAGGTAAACACAGTGTTTGAGCTCAGACACCTTAAATGAGGACTAAGTGCTTTTGAACTGGAACAGAAGGGTTAAAAGCAGGAAAAATGCTTATTTTTTTCTATACATCGGATCTCTTTACAGCAAAATATAGAGGCTTAGACACATATCCAGGCCACAGTGGCTTGTATCACAGGCCGATATAGGTGTTGTTGTCTCTTATCTGCAGTGGGCTCATGGATCACACAAATAGGAGCAGCTGCCACAGCTCTCCTGACCAACTGTCGTATTGTTTTCACAATGAGTCTGAGGGCATGAGACGTGATCGTTCAGCCCCCAGCCTGTTCCCTTGATGTCTACAGCCACCAGACTTAGCACAGAAGCAGGTGAGGAGCGTCTGCATGTTCTAGTTTTTCAGCAGAGCAAAAGCAGGGAAATCTGCAGGGGGATAGTAGTATCTTAAACAGGCACAGATTTTTGCCTGGAGGCCATGTGCCTAAGCCCTTGACCCTCACCTTTGACTCAAGAAAACTTCCTTCGACTCCCATGTCCCCCTCAGGCATCTCCATATGTGATCTCAATTCTTCTCCATCCAAACCCAATGCAGCAAGGTGTGACTCAGACTGTAGTTGCCTCAGAGATTTTTCAAGCTTATGGTTGTTTCAATATTCCTATGACTTCTTCCTCCAAATTAATCCCTGGCCATAGCATGCACTTGGGTATTTGCTTCATGAACTGGTCTCCCTGGGGTTCTCTCTGGGGTTGCACCCTGAAATTTATAACCTGTTGCAGGCTCTGCCCTGAACACTGGCCTTGCTCACTCTCTGGTGTCTTCTCCTCACTCCTTTCTGATGCTGTTCTGTTGCAGAAGATCAGCATTGGGATTCCTCTCCCTCCTGCCCAGGTGCCTCCCAACCGACTCCATGTGAAACAGACACCAGGTAGTCTCCCGGGCCAAGGACCTGAGTGGGTATTTTGTGAAGCTGGTGTGCCCAAAGCGCCCAGCTTTAGGAGTGTATGGAGAGGCTGCCTGTGTGCTAGCGGGTTGCAGAAGATCTGTGTTGCAGAAGATCTGTGCTGACTACAGGGTCTGTTTCTGTGCTCTTTTCTGCAGAATCTCCTGGTGGAGTGAATGCTTCTGCAAATGATGCTGGTTCCCAGATGGGCTTTGAGGTAAGGTGTTTCACAAACTGAAGCTATCACAGCCTCAGTTTGTTGTAAAAAGTGCAAAGATCAGATCCTCCAAAATTCCTGAGCTGCCCCAAAACCACTGGGAAACAAAACAAAACAAAACAAAAAACTCTTCCTCTGTCCATTTTGCCGTTCCAGAGAGGCCTTTCCTCCACCGCTCCCATGTCTGTGACCATACAGCTTTGTGAGGCAACGCAGAGCTGAAGTTTACCTGGGCAATGCCCTTTTGCCATCTTCCAATGAGCCAAAAGCCCCAGGCATGGCAGTGCTCTCAGGCACACGCTTTGCAGCCCATTTTGCAAGAGAGAGCAGTCTTTGAACTACCTGCAGTCCCTTACCAGTGTGACATTTTGTGTCCCTGTCAGTCTGGGTACCACAATAATTCACTCACACTAGCTTTCTTCTGGGATGATGTCCTCCAATGCACTTCTTTGTTATTACCAACCACTGTGTGTGGTGGAGCTGGAATTGCTCCTCTGTCCACCTGGGGACAGCACCTCTCTGGCAGTGTAAGCTGCAGATCAGCTCTGCTGCCTTGTCTCTGCTGCCTGTTTGTAGGGATTTTGGAATAATTTTTTGTCAGCTGTACTTCTGACAGAAGGCAGCAGGACACAGGGCCTTGGCTGCACCTCATCAGCTGGCTGGGGGTCTTGGGGCTCTGCTCATATAGGTTTGGGGTTGGAGGTATGTGTGGTCAGACCGAGAAACAGGCTTTCTGGGTCACGGCAAGAACATTTGATCTCAGGCTTTGAACACAAAGCTCCCTCCTCCAACATTAAGGTCTTCATTTTGATGCTATGAGCTTTCTTAATAACCAGGATGTCCATGCTGCCACATCTCTCTGCAGATCCCAAACACCCAAGGAGATGCTTCATCCATGCTGGACAGACCAGCTGTGCTGCGAGTGTGTTGCGAGTGCACGGTGGTGGTGAGGGCAGGCGAGGTGCCGTCTCTGCCAGAGCTGCGGGCCCTTCTACAGGAGCGTTTCAGCCAGCAGGCAGAGCGTGGGAAGCTGAGGTAGGCTGTCAGTGTGCATGCCTTCCCTGCAGCGTGTGACAGCAGTGATTTCCCTGAGGATACAGGCAGCTGACTGTGTCTGGTCTCTGGGACCATTTAATTATCATAGAATCATAGAATATCCCAAGCTGGTAGGGACCCATAAGGATCGAGTCCAACTCCAACTCCTGGCTCCACACAGCTCCACCCAAAAATTCAGACCATATGACTAAGCACAGTCCAAACGCTTCTTAAACTCCGACAAGCTTGGTGCTGTGACTGTTCCAGTGCACAACAACCCTCAGTGAAGAACCTCTTCCTGATATCCAGCCTGAACCTCCCCTCTCGCAGCTTGACACTATTCCCTTGGGTCCTAATTGGGGTAATTTAACTGGAGGCTCTTTCCAGAGAACCTGTACCAATGGGGGAACAGAAGGAAAAACTCTGTACAGATACAGCTGCTGTATATTGGATTTTTCCTGCCCAACTCAGCCTTTAAGACACTCTAGGATCAATGCAGAGCAATCTGGGAGTCTGGCCTAAGTGTTAATTGGTCCTGGGCTGAAATCCCACACTGACAGCAACACCCCTAGGGGCATGCAGTCAGTGCAGTCATGAGAGGTTAGGATCTACCCCTCAAGTAAATGTCTAAGGAGGTGAGTCTCTTCCTGACAGTGCCATTTTTGCCCATTGAGCATGCAGGATGGCTCTGTGTCGTCGTGCAAGGTGATAAACTGGAGCTGGTTTACCAAGTGAGCTTTGGAGACTGAAGACAGTAGATGGCTAGAATTACCTCAAAGCTTACCTTCAAGTCAGATGATTTGAGCCATGTTAATGAACCCTTGCAGCTACAGGCATTCGGATGGCAAAGAACTGGGTGCAGTTTCAGGAGAGGAAGATCTAGGGAAGATGTGGCACCAGCTGACTGATGGCAGGCTTACACTCTGCTGCCAGGTACGTGAGCCGTGACAAGCTTCTCTGCTGCGCTGGACTCTAATCCCTCTGCCTTGCAACCTCCATTCTGACTTTCTGCTCTAGGACTTGGACTCGCACTCAGGCCGACCCATCCTCTACCGGATGCTGGCTCAGCACGCTTACCGTGCACAGGGACCAGGGGACCTGGAGTTCAGCAAGGGGGACGTGCTGGATATTCTCTCTGAAGGTAGCTCTCCAGTCCTGTCTGCAGGCTGTCCCAGGCCAGGCTTTCAGAGTCTGATGCAGGGAAGGACTGGGGTGTACATGGCTTCTCCGATGCTGTTTCAAGCTTGTACCCTCAGGATATGGAGACTAGTGCTGGGTTTTTCCCAGAGTTAAATTCCAGCCATGAAACCTCTCCCTAATCCTGCTCCTAGGGGTCAAAGCTAATCTTGCTTCTTTATGTTTCCCCAGTGAATGAGGACTGGCTTGAAGGACACTGCAATGGCAAGACTGGCATCTTCCCCAAATGCTTTGCAACCCAGACCAATTGTGGTGCTACCTTCCCATAGGGAACAGGAGCCTTCTCCAGCCTGACTGCACAAGGAGCCCACTGCCATCAGTCCTGACTCCCAGGGGTAGGAGACACCAGTACCAGCTCATTTGGCCACAGCCAGCCTAGCCAGGAGCTCTGAACAGGAGATGACCCCCACAAACAGATCCCATGGGGTCTGTTCCAGCAATTTGACAGCATTTACTATGGCCTGTTCCCAGATACGACATTTTTACCTCTGTGCTTCCACTGCCAAAGATTTGCTTGTACAGGGCAGAGAGGGGGGAAGAATCTGATGTTTGTCTATGGGAAACATCCATGCAGCAACCAGAGTTGTCTGCCAGAGCTCGGGAGCTCAAACTACAGGGTGGGAAGATGCTCCTTTGCATGGAAGAATTCACCCCATCTCCCTTGCTGCTAAAGTTCAGGCTGGGAAGGCTGAGCCTCACTCTAATGAAGCAAAAGGAAGCTGACTGTGAGCAGGAAACAGAGCAGTCCCTGGGCCCCTTGTCCACATATTCTTATCTCCACCAGAGAGAGCTGCTGCTCTTTCGGAAGGCTTTTGTAACTATTTTGCAGTGGGGTATATGGGATAACACCCTGGGTTAGGACCATCATGGATCTGCCGGAGCCAAAGGCTCTGATCATGTATTACGCCAGATGCCTTTGACTTTTTTCCTCAAGCCCTTAAAAAGTCCTACCTGGATTTTATTGCTGTGTGGACGGGGGTCTTGCAGTGCAGAGGAGAGGTAGCTGTGGAAACATCCCTGCTCGCAGCAGCCCTGGGCTTTGTCAGAGGCTTGGAGGGATTGTGGAGGGATCTGGCTGGGCAGTGCAGCACTGGGCTGGTAGCTGTAGCTTGGAAGACTGAAATGACTGTCTGTTTCCTGCAGCTGAGATGGTCTGGGCTCTGCTGATGTAGATAAAATACTCAAGTGCCTGGAGCTGCAACCTGCTGTAGATTAAGTGCCTGACAAAGCTGAGCTATATAACTTGAATATAAAATAAACTCTGAGCCAGAGTTGGCAGTTCTTAAATCAGGTTCTGATTGTATTTTTCTGCTGAGATATGTCAGTAAATATCTTAAGGACAGCTGTCAGTCAGTCTGTCTTTGGAAAGATTTTCTGTCACATGCTACAAAAATCTTGCACATCTTGCAGAGGGCAAGATACAGAAAATGTCAGTCTTCTTAGAGTTTAGGTGGTCACTGCTCTCCAGCACCCATTGCCTCCTGTCGCTGCAGCTGGCTGGCTGCTGGGAGAGCCAACCCACGAGGACTGGAAGTGCCAATGGATGGAAACTCTGCTAAGCTGGTTAGCAACCTTTGTGTTTGAAAAACAAAAAGAGGTTTATTTCGAGTTTGAATTTATATGGCTTCATCTTCTAGCCACCTTGTCTCGGTTGGCCTTTGTCAGCCTGATTGAAGACATTCTTGCAGTCAAGCATTTCTTCCTCTTAGAGGTGCGTAGCGAGCTCAAGATGCCTTTGCCATCTTTGATGTCTTTACAGGGGTGGCTCAAGCGGGCCTCCAGAGCAGTGGAGGTGAGTCTAATGCCCTTCACCGTCTTCCCTTTCCACCTTCTCTTGCACCACTTTCCCTGTCTGGTTCAGTGGGCAGGGTGCCCCTAGCTTGGATACTGGGAGCTACTTGGATTTCCAGAAACACTGAAGGAGAATTGCCAACAGGCCCACAACTGTGGCCAGCACAATGAAGGAGATGGCACCTGCCCACAGACTGGGCTGGTGCCCCTTGAGCTGTACCAGAGGTTCCGTGGGGATCATGTTGGTGAGGTTCAGCATGAAGCCCAGCGTCCAGCCGATGTCTGCGTTTGCTGCCTGAGGAGACAGAGCAGAGGAGATCATCAAAATGTGCTTCTCCCAGGCAGTAAAGGACTCTCCTTGCTTTGGTGCAAGGGACGGGTGGGTGCCTCTCCCAAGAGCTGCCCCAGCTGTGATTTCGTACGCAGACCTGGCAGGGGCAAACCTGGTCTTGGCAGCACCATTTACACTGAGAGCTTTGCTCTCCCGCTTTCTCAAGGGCTAAAGGGCAGCTGAATGGAGGATTGCTTTGGTCCAGATGTACCTCTGTCTTCCTTCCTCTACAATCCTTTGAATTTGGACATGTTCAGTTTTAGATAGGTCATGGGACCACCATCGCCTCTCTGATGCTTGCATGAGTTCTATCCAAAATCAGAGATCAAAGTGGCCATTCCACCACCACCCCCCCGTTAAAATTAGCTTACATCCACACGAGAGTACAAATGAGCTGGGGGCAGAGGTTTGGGGGCACGCAGGAGTGAGTGAAGCTGTGCTGGGTGACTGGGTGACAGGCACGAGGCAGGGACATGTTTCTGGTTCAGGGGACTCCAGGCCTACTGCTGCTGAATGTGTCCTCAGGCCAGGGTAAAGATGTGGCCACAGATCCTGTCCACTCCTGCTGCCCCACAGGGCTTTTACCTTCCGTGTGAAGTGGATGCTGTTCCATGTGTGTTCATCGAACTTGTAGCCATCAACCAGCAGCGTCAAGATGTAAGTCGCCATGGAGCAATATGTCTGTAGGTATCTGTCCTGCGGGAAGGTGTCTACCAGCTGCGGGGCCATCAGGGGACATGGTGCAATGAGGAATGAAAGAGATGTTCAGAAACCCTCCCTGGCCCAGGAAACAGCAGGGCATGTGCTTTCTGGGCAGAGCTTTGGGACAGGGCAGGCACAGGGCTCCTTGCTGCCCTGTACAGGGCTCTCACCTCTTGCCAGGTCTTGTTGCAGAAGGCCCGAACCGTAGTGTTGACATGGGTTAAAGACTGTTGGCTGGTCAGGTTCAGGAAGTGGAAGGCATAGTAGAACCCAGCAAATGCCTGAGGAAGAAGGGGTGATGGTGAAAATTACATCTCCCTCCTGACCCAAAGGAAGGCCTCTTTTCACAGCCCCTCTGCGCTGGGGTCAGCACTGCCATCCCTGTCCCACAGGAGTGGGATGACAGGAGATCAGGAGGGCAGGCTGAGCCTGTGGCAGAACATCTCACTACGACTGGTTGGGCCAAATCCTAGCATAACACCTGGCCCAGGGGACCTTCTGCTTGGGGACAGACTGATTTCCATGTAAGCTCTGGGGTTCTGCATCCAGCACCCACTTGATGGTCTACCACAAAGACTTGGAGCTGGTGGATGAGCCCTGGGACTGCTGCTTGCACCTGGAAGCCTGGCCAACTCAGACTTGTTCCTTGAGAACAAGATCTTCCCATTTCTCTCACAGGGCTGGGACTTTGCAAGAAACAGAAGCCACTTCCCACTTTAGGAGGAGAGGTTTGCAGATGGGACTGGCTTCAGGGGCCCCTCTCTCCTTACGCCCTCCTACAACCAGCAGTAGAGGAGACTCCCACCCTCCGTCCTCCCCACACCACCACGATGGGGTCGGAGGCTCCTTACAAAGAACTGTCCCCGCACGGGCGGCTGATAAACCCCGTTGAACCCGCACGTCCTGTTGGTCCCACAGGTGAAGTTGAAGAGTTTCTGCATGGCAGCGCTGCACGCCGCTGGGTCCCCTGTCCCCGTTACCATGAGGACCTGTGCAGGGCTGGGTGTGCTCGGTGTGGGGACACAGGGGCTGTTGTAGAGCTCTACCATGGTGATGTTCTCCTGGTATCCCCTGGGGTAGCAGGGGTGCGATATGTGCTGGGAAGATAGGTTGCCCTGGAGAGAGAGGGAGGCATTAGCAGTGCTCGGTTTGGGATGCCAGTGAGACCCTACCCCCCAGCTCAGCCTGTGCTTACATCCTCCCAGAAAGCAGGATCTAGACCCTCACAGGGTCTGATTTCTCCCCTCCTAGGATTTGAGGAAAAGCAGAATCCGTCCTTTAAATTTAACCTTCCCATGACTTTTGCTGGTCCTGCCATTGACCCTGCTGTTGAGCTGGGCTGGAGTGGCAGTGCCACTGCCAGCCACTGCCTCCCTGTGAGGCTGAAACCTGCTCCTGAGTGCAGTGTATGCACTCTGCCTGTGCAGAAAGGTTGTTCTTGGTATCTGGTTTGTCCCCACAGCATCTCGCAGGCCCTAACCCAGGAAGGACTGAAGGTGTGTTCTATCTGCACACTTCTCAAGCGTCTCCTTCTCTGATGGGATTGGGCTGTGCCCTCCACGGGAAGCGAGGGGGAAGGACACTGGTTCTTGGTGGAGCAGTGTGCAGGAGAGGGTGTTGGGAATCCTCTTTGGGGCAGAGGTCAAGGGGGCAAATGAATTTACTCCCCATTAGCAGTAACCATGTCTGCACTGAGTCCTGGAGTCTCAGCTCCCCACCCTGCCTGCTCTCTTATTTAAGGGCATGAAGACTGGAGGCTCAAAAATCTTAGCCAGGAGGTGCCAGATCATGCCTGTGGGTGACTGGACTCCCTGTCCTCTGCTACCTGGATGTTGCGTCTATTGTTCAGTGGCCTTTAGAACCTGGTGGCCTTTTGAACCACCATAGTTAAAATGAAGCTGACACCTGGAAACCACCCAGGCAAGGAAATATTTCATGCCCCTATCAGTGGGAACAGGGAAGAACATAAAGATATAGCTGGGTTAAGGAAATCACAGAATCACAGAATCACAGAATTTCTAGGTTGGAAGAGACCTCAAGATCATCGAGTCCAACCTCTGACCTAACACTAACAGTCCCCACTAAACCATATCCCTAAGCTCTACATCTAAACGTCTTTTCAAGACCTCCAGGGATGGTGACTCCACCACCTCCCTGGACAGCCCGTTCCAATGTCTAACAACCCTTTCGGTAAAGAAGTTCTTCCTAAGATCCAACCTAAAGAAAGAACTTCTTTATGAATGACAAAAAATGACAAAAAATGACAAAGTGACAATAAAGGGGCAGAAGGGAGCCCTGGCAGGGAACCAGCACCACCTTCCACCTAAATCTGAGAATTTTTTCATTCAGTACATAAAGTCTAAGCCTTTCCCAGGTTCTTGAATTTGTGAAACTTCTCTGTTCCCTGACACATATCCAAACATTTTGGAAGATATTTTTCAAGGCAATGGGAAAAGGTTCAGATCCTGTTTACCAGTGGCTGCAATACCTGGTGGAGAGCTGCCATTAGCATCTTCAACGCCTGCGTCTGCCCATAGCAGAGGTAGCTGTGGGTGTAGAGCGAGTAGTTGGTGCCATACAGCCTGAAGAGGACAGATGTGTTTTTGTCCTCAATGGTGACTCCGGGCTGGAAGGTTATTTGTGTTGAGGCACCTCCAAGGTCCAGAGCTCCCAGAACCTCCGTGCCCTGTGGATGTTCCCATTTTTCTGCAAAGGAAAACTAGCCCCATAAAATGGCAAGTGTTAGTGTGAATTGAAGGAAATCATAGTCCCAGTCCCTTCCCTCAAGGTTTTGTGGTTTAAAAGCCCCAGAGAGAGGTTCCACATTCTGTGTCCTTGTTTAACCCCCCACTGTCCATGTCCCCCTTAGATCTCCATGTAGCGTTGAGGTCCAGCCCCTTGGCTACTGCACATCAGCTTGGATCCAGGGACTCTGAGGAGGGAAAGCGTAGCTGGGCTGAGCTGGACAGAAGATCCTCCTGCCTCTGAGTTAATCATGTCAGTAGAGTCAAAGGTACAGTTCACAACAACAGGCTATATTTGTTTGGGTAACTATTGCCCTAAAACAACATTTTTCCCTCCTCTGGGAATAAAGAAACCTGGCCATAATTCAGGCAGGGATATACAGGCTGCTTAACCCCCATGCCTTCTCCTCTGGCCTGCACCTTGATGAGCGTATCCATCAGGTAGTTGACGGTGATCCAGCCGAAGGAGCCTTCCTCGTTCCCTGTGAGGATCTGAGCTCCACGGAAGTCCACAGGGTACTCTCGAATGGCCTTGGTGACCTCGGTGAAGACCTGCTCAGCTTTTGTACTGTTTTGCTCCCTGCAGAAGGAGATAAACCCACATGGTGAAGGAGGCAATTGCTGGGGAGTTTTCAGGGCAGAGCTAACAGTTAAAAGGCTGCTGTCTTCTTCAAAGTAATGGAACTACTCAGAGAGAGGGAACATGCTCTGTCCATCTACCACTCTGCCTGTGAGCTGTCTCTTCTTCAAGCCACCAAATGACTAAACTCATGCATTGGGAGCCCTCCTAAAAATGCTGCCCACAGGCTCTGCCTGAGCAGATGGTGAGGTAAAAACAAGGCTGGAACACCTCTCACATGAAGAAAGGCTGAAACAGTTGGGGTCATTCAGCCTGGAGAAAACTCTGGACAGACTAAAGCAGCCTTTCATTATATAAAGAGGGCTTATCAGAAAGATGGAGGAAGACTTTATACCAGGGACTGCAGTGACAGGACAAGGGGCAATGGTTTTAAACTGAAAGAGAGTAGATACAGATTTGATGTACAGAAGAAAATTTTCACAATGTGAGTAGTAAGACACTGGAACTGAATTCCCAGAGAAGTTGTGGTTGCCCCATTGCTGAAAGTGTCCAAGGCCAGGTTGGGCAGGGCTTTGAGTAACCTGGTCTGGTGGGAGGTGTCCCCGCCTATGGCATGGGGTTGGAACTAGGTGTTTGTTAAAGGTCCCTTCCAACTGAAACCATTTTGTGGTTCTGTGATTCTAAGTCTGGTAAAGGAGGTTTCTCCTCCTTCATGGCACTGTCATACTGCTGCTGGTATGGGCAGTGGGGTTTCCCCATGGGCACAGTGAGTCATGTCTGTTGGACACCCCCAGCAGGCTGCAGAAATGGATGCTCTGCTCATTGCCATGGTCTGCCTGGGCAAGAGCCCCCAAACCCCCTGCCTCCACATCCCAGCCTCATGCACCAGCTAAGATTCAGCAACGTGTGCTGGGGCAGCGCCAGTACCTCAGCAGCCGCATGCCCGCTGTGGCCCCCAGGTAGGCAGGGGTGTCCCGCTGCTGCTCTGCAGGGATGATCGTCATGGCCTTGTCCAGGCAGGGCTTCAGGCTGGCTCCAGCCCCAGCGGGGTCATCTGCATAGCTGGAGATGCCAGATCCTGCAAGAGAGCACCCCCGATGGAGCCAGCCCAGGAGGGATGTGACAAGACAATGGGGGACATATCCACCCAGACAGCCTATAAGCCCCCGGGTTTTTTCTCCGTGTTCCCAGATCTGGCACGCCCTTGCCAAGGGTGTCCCGAGAAGGGCAGTGCTCAGAGCTGGTTTGCCTGGAGATGGCACATGTGCCACGGCCACAGCATCTGCAGAGACAGGTGGTGAGCTCTTGTGATGCTGAGTGCATGCTTAATCCCAGTGAGGCCAAACAGCAGGAGCATAGCCATCCAGTCCTGCAGCACTTGGTTAACAAACATCGTGGATCCTTATCTCCCCAGTGGAGGGGGAAGCTCTCGTTTGTCCTGCTGCGAGGACGTGTGGAGCTGATATGCACACACAGAGGTGCTCCATGCGCAGCTCAGTGCAAACAAAATCTTTCTATTTTCAGAGGCTGGTGCCAGAACTGAGCACCCAGCATGGTCCTGTGGTGGGTGGGGATGGTTAATATCACTATTTACCTTCCCCTGAGTTCTGCATTACAGTATTGTCGCTAGCCCAATTGCCCTGTCCCTTACCCTTTGCCCTCCACCAGACCTTTGCTTTGGAGCAGTTAACCAGTAACTGCCACACTGCAGCCACAGAGCCTTGATTTGACATCAGGGCAGGCTCTGCAACCTCTCACCCCCTTGCCCAGGCACTGTCCCCTAGCCCATAGGCCTTTGCCAGTCCGAGCCCAGCTCATTGTACCATCTACCTGGCCCTACCCACAACAGCCACCACTGTTGGGCACCAGGACTGCAGCGTCCCCAGGCAGAGCAGAGGCTGGGCAGAGGGGCAGACCTGTCCTGGCACACTCACCATTCACGGTGCAGGTTTCCACCTGGCTGACAATGCCTGTGCCATTCTCCTTGTTCGCAGGCCACTGGTAGATGTAAAGAGCCGTGTGCGTGGAGCCAGCATCAAACACCAGACCGTACTGGGGAGGCAGAGGGGACACGAGGTGACAGGGGGTGCAGAGCACCTTCAGCTGGCTGCAGAGCTAGGACTGCTGCAGGAGAGTTGGCAGAGCTACCTGTGGGCATGGGGAACTCAAGTGGCAAAGCAAAGAGCATCACCAGAGCAGGCAAAAGGTGACATTGCAGTCACCAGCTGTATCGGAGACAAGGTTCCATCACGAGCCCTGGGGGCTAGCAGGGAAGGTATCTTGGTGCTCTGCGAGGAAAGGACTGCATGTGCTGTCAGCAAGAAAACCATGACACACCCACATGGCACGCCAGCCTGCATGGCCATTTGTCCCCACCTTGGTGACAAACAGCATGGCCCACCTGAAGCATGGGGAAAATCTCCTACCAAGGGTTAGCCAACACGCAAGTGAGAGCAGGCAGCTGAGCTCCTGCCAAGGACCTTACCTTAGTGCCAGGAGGCAGAAACACATCCTTCACATTTACGGCACTCAGTATGAGGGCAATGATACTGAAGACACAGGTGGCTGCTAGGAGACCTGCAACGACCTTGGCTTTGTACTCCATTCCTCCTCCAACCTGCAAGAACAGCCCCAACCCCCAACTTAGCACACCTGCATTTGCATGACCAGTTTTGTAGTGCAGATGTCATGGATGGAGATGTGACCTGTCAAGATAGAGCTTCTCCCACGTACTGAACGAGGGCTGGAAACCATTCCCAGAATCACAGTCACAGCACGGCTGAGACTGGAGGCACCTCTGGGTCCCTCTGGTCCAAGCCCTGCCCCAGCAGGGCCACCCAAAGCAGGGTGCCCAGCACCACATCCGGGAGGCTCCTGAAGATCTCCAAGAAGGGAACCCCACAACCTCTCTGGGCCTCACCTGTGCCAGTGCCCTGCCACCTGCACAGCACAGCAGTGCTGCCTGGTGTTCAGGGGAGGCTGGAACAGTCCTGTGCTCCAGGCTGTGCCTATTGCTTCTTGTCCTGGCACTGGGCACCACTGACGAGAGCCTGCCTCTGTCCTCTGCAGCCTCCCTCCAAGCATTTCTAGGCACTGATGAGATCCGCCCTGAGCCTCCCCTTCTCCAGGCTGAACAGTTCCAGCTCTCTCAGCCTCTCCTCACAGCAGAGGGGCTTCATCCTCATGGCCCCATTCTGCAGTGTCCAGCTGCTTTTATGGGAGGCCCTTGGCAGCCTCACCAAGACACCCTGTCCTTCTGAGCCCTGCCTCCCTGGGGGATTTTCAGATAGGCTTTTTCAAGACAGGCACTACTCAAACTGGGTGGAAGGTGTGGATCCCCCTTTCCAGCAGCAGCAGTAGGGAAGTGGCTAACACGAGACCCAGGCTGGCAGCAGGACCATGCCCTGGGAGGTTCCCAGTGGGGCTGTCCCCTCTGGGGTGCAGAGCCACATCCCTCTGGCACCCACATGCTGCCATCATACCCTGCACCCTCACACTATCCATCCCATAGACTTGGGACCATCAGGTCACATAGAATAGAACAGTCCAGATGGAAGGGACCCAAAAAGATCACCAGGTCCAAATTTCCCCAGATTTCATGGGAAAGGGAGCCTAAAGGAGATTATCTAGCACCCTGTCAAAGTGCGTCTTGAAAACCTTCAGTGATGGGGATTCTACTGACATCTGTTGCTCAACGGTCTCAGACTATCCTAGGATCCCTCTCCGTGCAGGGGAACAGCATCTCCATCAACGTCTTGTGCCTGCTCCAGCTCCCCTTGGCTCTTGGTGATTCTGCAGCAGGAAAGCAGCCACACAGGGGTGGTGTCCGGGCTTGCAGGCCACCGATGCCCGAACTTCTCCCGCAGACCCTGAAGGGTGCCAGAGGCAGAAAGCTCCCTCTGATCTGGGCGCACACAGCCACGCTAGCCAAGCTGGCATGCTGACGGTCACAGGAAGGCAAGGCCAGTGAGGCACTGAGGAGCCCTTGGGAAATGGATTGGGCCTCATTGCCTGGCCAGAGCTCAGCTCCCAGCAGAATCAACCCTGAGGCACCAGTAAGAAATTGCATCAGAGAAGCAAAACCCAAGGGCCTGGTTCTCCACAGCAGCCTCAGCACACAGCAGGGGACACGTTCACATTCTCACCACCCTGAGGCCACCCCAGGTATGCTTTTCTACACACACAGCTCTCCCTCCTCCTCCTGCATCAGCTCGCTCTGCAGCACCAGCGCACGCAGCGTGGGAGCGAGGCTGACTTCCACCTGTGGCATCAGGCTGCGAGCCAGATTGCAGCCACGCGACAGACGCCCCGAGAGCCCTGGACACAACCTAGAGAAGAGGTCTGACCCAAATGGAGCTTTGGGGGGCACCTCGGGGTGTGCACTTGGCTATGTGGTTCTCCCAAGAGCACATAAAGAGTTCCCTCACCCTTCAGACTGGCCACATCAGCAGTTTCAATAGGAGAGAAAAAGATCTTTGGCAAAGTCACAGGAGATGCCGATTCCTGTTTCATTCAGCATCTCCAGTGACAAACAAGGGTGACCAGTGCCCTGTGTGACATCAGATGTATAATGATGGGTGACAGCTGTTCTCTTCTGTTCCGTGTCACGGCACATGGGACACAGAAACCTTTGTCATGAAACAGGAAACATTTATCAGACCTTATCCAATACCCCAAAGCCCTGCCCTGTATGGTAACAACAGAGACATGTAAGATGGCGATGAATTCCTGTATTGTCACATCTCCAGTACTATTAGCCCTGCTGGAGTCCACACAGGGGTAACTGTTATTGGGCTGTACCTTCCCTTCTCCAGGTTATAGAGCAAACAGAAAAGTCCTTATCCCAGCATGCATCGTGGAAAATCCTGTCCCAGCACTGTGTGATGGTAATAAACTGCAGGGTCTTGTGTGCAGGAACAGGTGTAAAACTACCTCCACCTGTTCTTGGAAGGGACTAAATTCCATTTTTTCTTGGTAGCAGGCAACACCCAAAGGCTGAGCCTGCAAGGCCGGGGTATGAGAGCAGGGCATGGTGAAGGAGCCCTGCAAGCAGAAAACAAGGAGGGAGGGATGTGAGAAGTTAATGGATCTGCCCTGTTTCTCAGTGGTACCTCAGGGCTGGCCAGGTGCCCATATCTGCTGCTGTACCTGGCACGGCGCTCTCAGGGAGCAGGTTTGGGACACAAGCAGAAGGGATAGAAAAGCGGTGACGGCCCCAGAACAAAGGAAGAGGCATGCTGCTGCACAGCTCAAGCAGCAATTCCCAGATGTTTCAGCATATGGAAAGTCCGCAGCTTTTCACACTGCTTGGGCTGCTCTTGCACTGGTTTGTGTATGACCAGACACAAAGAAGTGATCTGCCAACAGCTGCAGGACAGCATCTTGCAGCATCCCTTGAGGGAAGGGAGGGAGGGAGGAAGGGGAGCCTCAAAATCAAGGAGAAAAGTCTCGCAACACTGTTGGATCTAATCTGTGTGTTGCTCGGGAGAATGGAAATCAATCCTCCCCACCGTGCACATGTGGGATTTGGATGTCAAAAAGTTCTTAAAGTTATATGAAAGGGGGTGAAAGCACATGCTGGGAGCATCCCTGCCAGGCAGAGCGGTCCCCTGCCTCCCATCCCTCCCACCAGCGTGGGGGCTCAGCGGGGCCCTGCACATCCCCTCTGCACCCCGTACCGTGGGCACCTCGAGCAGCGACCCAGTGCCCTCCCGCTCACCTCCCCAGCCCACGGCACGTGTTTATCTCCAGCGTCTGGCTCTGCTGCTGGCCAGAGCGCCCCAGCAGCTCTCAGCCCCCTGGGGCAAAGCCTCATGGAGGGGTGCCCCGGCCCCCTCCCCTGCCCGCAGCTCACCTGGGCTGCTCCCGGCACGGGGCCAGGCCGCCGCTCGCCTCGGTGTCAGCGCGTACCTGGAGTGCGACGCTCGGTGCCTGGGACAAAGGCTGCCTCGGAGTCCCCCGTACGGCCCTCCCCTTGGCCCCAGACCAGCAACCTGCCCAGGAGAGCGCTCGTCCAGGAGGCAGCAGGGCTGAGGCTGGAGAGGCCGGGTGAGAACAGCACCTGGCATTAACCACTTCGCTGCTGGAGGAGAGGCTCTGCCGTGGAGATTTCCGCCTTTGTGGGTGGTTTGGGTCCACACGTGCCTGGCAGCGCTGGCGGGGCTCGGCAGGGCTCAGCTCTCCACGACTCCCACGAGAGCCACAGCCCTCTCCTCTGCACCTCGAGGAAGCCACCAGGACAAAGACAGCAGCTGAGATCTGGGAGAGGGGCTTCTGCCCCACGGATATCCTTGTCCCACCCCTGCTGCATAAACACGCTGCAGGGTAAGGCATGGGCCGAGCCCGTCACCCTGCACCCCAGTTGCAGAGGTGCCCAGGGCAGAAACATGAGGGACCCGGCAGGTGAGGACCCATCCTCATGGCCAGGGACACCCAGTGGAACCCGTCCCCACTGCCAGGGACCTGCCACCACGCATCTGCCTCCGTGGACAGGGACCAGTCCCCACGGGCAGGGTCCTCTCTGTCCCCACAGCCGGGCTCCGCCGCCAGCACCCCGTTCTCAGTCGGGGACCCGTCTGCCTCCACGGCCGGGCAGACCCATCCCCGTGGCGAGGGACCCATCCCTGCAGCCAGGAACACAGCCGGCCCCGCCGCCGCTACCCGTCCCCACAGATCACAAGCGAGTCCCCTCCGTCCCCGCGGCGAGGGTCCCGCCCGTCCCCACGGCCAGGGGCCCCGTCCCCGGGCGGTGCAGCCGCGGCTGCCGCCGCCGGCCCCGTCCCCTCAGCGCCCGGCTCCGCGCACCGCCCGCAGGCGGCCCGGGGCGGACTCCCGGACGTCCGAGCGGCGCGGCCCCGCGCTTTCGCTTTGCCCGCGGGCCCCGCCTGAGGCGCCGCGCGGCTCCCGGCCCCTCGGGGCGCCCATCGCTGGCACGATGAGGCCGTGCCGGGCCGGGGCGGCGGGCTGGGGCTCGGCAGCTGCGCTGGTTGTGCTGGCGGTGCTGGTGGCGGCCGTCTTCCTCCTGGTGCTGGGCCCCCACAGGGACGCTGCCCTTCCCGCGAGGACTAAAGTAGGTGCCCGGGGCCGGGAACGGCCGCCAGCCCCTTCCACTGCTCGGCCCGGCTCCTGCCCCGGCGCTGCCGCTTGCGAGGCCGCCCGGGAGCGGCCCGGCTTTTTCGGGCTTGGCGGAGGCAGGGCCGGGCAGGCCAGGCCCCGCACCGTGGTCCCGTCTCCTTGGTGAGGGGGGGAAGGCGAAGGGCAGCCTTCCTCCGGCACTGCGCCGTCCTCACCCGGGCGCTTGCTCTTCCCTAGCGTCAGACCTCTGGACCACGCGGTGCTTTCCTTCTCTCTCCTGCTGCTTTCCGCCGTCGTCTCGTATGGGCTTTTGCAGATTTAGGGGTTTAAAAATCACATTTTTTTTTGGTGAGATCTACCACGGCTGCTGGTCTGACAGCAGCTCTGGCTGAGCTCTGTAGAACATGTCGGGATGCCTCCCTGCTCTGCGCATCCCGCAGCCGTCCTGCCTGTCTTCCCTCTGCTGTGGCTGCCTTGGCTGGCCACGTCAGGGACTTAGAAGAGAAGCGGGACCGGGGAAGGAAGGCTGAGGGCGCAGCCTGGAGCTGCTGACGGGTTCATGTAGGAAGCGAGACTTCCCCTGGCAGTTGGTGCAGCCCCAAAATGCTGTCACCTCGTGTCCCCTCTGCCTCCCCAGTACGGTCTGGTGTTTGATGCTGGCTCCACGCACACAGCTCTCTACATCTACCAGTGGCCTGCGAACAAGGAGAATGGCACAGGCATTGTCAGCCAGGTGGAAACCTGCACCGTGAATGGTGAGTGTGCCAGGACAGGTCTGCCCCTCTGCCCCGCTCCTGTCCCTCACTCCTGCAGCATGGTGGGCGACCTGAGTCTCACAGCCTGTGCTGTGCCAAAAGGAGGTGGCCCAGAAGAACCAAACTAAGCTGTTGTGGGGGAGAGGCTCTGGTTTAGGGAGCCCTAGAGTATCAGGGTGAGGTGCCCAGAAGCTGCCCAGAGGTGGGGAAGAAATTGGGCCCGCAGTTAGCACAGTTCATGGAACCAGTCTTGTCTTGCAGCCAGGTGTTGTGCTTCATCTTGCGGCCTTGGGTGTTGGATGTGCAGAGCTTGAGTCTTCTCCAGTGCAGCCAGTTCTTTAGCTCTTCCCATAACATCTCTTTACAGTTTCTTTCAAGACTTAAAGTGTGTCTTCATGTTCCCATGAGGCCTCCTAAGAGCTCTTCAGATAAATGTTACTGTGTCTCTGTTGAGTTTTTGCTTGCATTTCCTACCTGCTCTTTGGGTCGGTACCTGTCTTTTAGGTATGCCCAAAACACAGAGTTTTGGGCAGTGACTGAGACTTGTGAGTATTGCCAGGGAGGCTAAGAGAGCTCCTTGGGCCGGTAGGATGGGTGGACATCCTCTGCTATCTCATCCCTCCTGGGCTGGCTCCATCAGGGGGTGCTCTCTTGCAGGATCTGGCATCTCCAGCTACGCAGATGACCCCGCTGGGGCTGGAGCCAGCCTGAAGCCCTGCCTGGACAAGGCCATGACGATCATCCCTGCAGAGCAGCAGCGGGACACCCCTGCCTACCTGGGGGCCACAGCGGGCATGCGGCTGCTGAGGTACTGGCGCTGCCTGGAGCTACGCACCTCCACAGCCCTGCCCCAAACCCTCAAAGCCTGCTCTCCAGTGAAAGCAGCAATGGGACGAGGCCGCTGGTGATGGGAAGGGCTGAGGTTATGTTGCAAGGTTGAAGGGACACTTTGCCCTCCTGGCTGGCATCTCTGGTGGACCCACTTGTGGTGGGGAGCCAGCGACCCTGTCGTTACGCATTTTCTGCCCATACCATGCTCTCCCTCCTTCCCTTGGCAGGGAGCAAAACAGTACAAAAGCTGAGCAGGTCTTTGCTGAGGTCACCAGGGCCATTCGAGTGTACCCTGTGGACTTCCGTGGAGCTCAGATCCTCACAGGGAATGACGAGGGCACCTTCGGCTGGATCACCGTCAACTACCTGCTGGAGACGCTCATCAAGGTGTGGGGTGGTGAGAGGGCAGAGGGGAGGGAAGGTCTCACTGTGCTGGGAGATCCTGCTTTGATGGAGCATCCTCAGTATTTCTGGGCATCAGGGTCAGGATCCCCTGGGGTCAGTCCTTGTTTGAAGGTGAAACAAGGAATCTGGAGCCTCATCAGCCCCCACATGTCTGGAGAAGCCCTAGTGGCTGTGAGGCCGGTGAACTATGGGTCCCCTCTCCTTACCATGCTGTAGTTTGGGCTGGGAAGACAATACTCCTGCGCTCACCCTGCACTGGGTCTGTGTGCCCTGTAAGTGAGTCTTGCTTCGGGGCAGTGTTCCTTCACAGGCAAGTGGACCCACCCACCAGTGGAGGATGCCGTTGGAGCTCTGGACCTCGGTGGGGCTTCCACCCAGATCACATTTCTTCCTGGGACCACCATAGATGACAGCAACACAAGAGCTCTCCTCAGACTGTACGGGACCAACTACTCCATTTACACCCACAGCTACCTCTGCTATGGACAAATGCAAGCCCTGAAGAGGCTGATGGCATCTTTACACCAGGTAATTGCCTCCAGCCTTGTGCTCACCTCCTGCAGCCAAAGCCCTGATCTGACTGAGGGGGGCAGGCAGCAAGCACGTGCGGGGTGTTATGGCCAGGGGGCTCAGTGCCTTTGTTCAAGCAGCAGTCAGGATAGCAGATGCAATGGGGCCACCTTTGCAGGAGCCACCTCAGGCATGTCCCAACATCAGGGCAGGGATGAAACAGATGGAGTCAGATGCCTGGTGCCTGACCACAGGCACTGCCAAGGCAGCTGGTGCCCGGGGTCCTGTCCCAGGGCCACCATGCCCCCCGCTCTCCTTTCCTGTCCTGATGGAGGGGCTGTGTCAGCCCAGCCTCAGTCACAGCTGCTAGAAGGACCTGAGTCCTGGAGGAGGGAACACACTGGGTGCCAGGAGGCTGGGGAAGATACAGTGGGATTTTTTAGCCCTGGGCATGCAGCTGTTGCTGTGGCTGATCCCTGACTGCGACATGGCATGCCCTGGCTGTGCCTACAGCAATGTGCCTGCACCTCATAGCATGGTGTTGGATGAGACCTCATGGGCGGTGGGGCCTGCATGATGGCAGGGTGCTTGCATCTGGGTGTGCCAACAGGCACTGTCTGTGGGCTGCTTCTCTCCATCCTCAGCCTCAGTGCCAGAGTGATGCTAATGCCTCCCTCTCTCTCCAGGGCAACCTATCTTCCCAGCACGTATCGCACCCCTGCTACCCCAGGGGATACCAGGAGAACGTCACCATGGCAGAGCTCTACAACAGCCCCTGTGTCCCCACACCGAGCACACCCAGCCCTGCACAGGTCCTCATGGTAACGGGGACAGGGGACCCAGCGGCGTGCAGCGCTGCCATGCAGAAACTCTTCAACTTCACCTGTGGGACCAACAGGACGTGCGGGTTCAACGGGGTTTATCAGCCGCCCGTGCGGGGACAGTTCTTTGTAAGGAGCCTCCGACCCCACGGTGGTGGTGTGGCTGTGGGGTTTTGGGGCACCAGAGGCTGGCCAAGGCTC
Source organism: Nettapus auritus (assembly GCA_011076525.1). NCBI lineage: Eukaryota > Metazoa > Chordata > Aves > Anseriformes > Anatidae > Nettapus > Nettapus auritus. The sequence continues at coordinate 844,328 of CM021781.1, forward strand.
TGGGAAACCTGTTGTGGGAGGAAAGTGAATAGTGCCAGTGACAATGGATGCCTTGAAAGCTGGGGTGCTTCTGATGCATGGAGACATGCAGGGTGCTCACTGGTGTGCCAGAGTACCATATTCTGTATTTCCAGTCTCCAGGGCTCTCTTCATGCTGGTCGGCAGGCAGCACCCTACATGGTCTGCCCTGCAGACACCCGCAGAGCACCCAGAGTGAGGGTGAAGGGTGGCAGGAAAACCTGGGCCCTTCACTAATCTGCTGCTTTTGGTCATAAACACCCACAGGCCTTTTCAGGGTTTTATTACAGCCTTCACTTTCTGAACCTGACTGGAGAGCAGTCCCTGAGCTCAGTCAATGACACTCTCTGGAAATTCTGCACCAGGAATTGGAAGAAGGTAAGATCCCGCCTAGCTGCTGCTGGCCCATGCCCATATTTCACCCAGCCTGGACACTGGGCAGCTTGAGGGCCTGCCACAGCCTGGCCTCTGCTGCACAGAAGGGCAGCTGGAGGGAGCTGGAAAGAGCACAAAGATCTCTGGGCAGGGAGAGAGGTGGGAGAGCAGCCTGCAGCCTCACAGCTGCTGCTCCTGATTGCACTGCAGAGCCCTTCCCCACTGGCTGCCTCCCTTTGCTCTTCCACATCTACAGCTGCAGAAGGAGTTCCCCGCTGTGAACAGGACCCACCTCCGTGACTCCTGCGCAGCCAGCTCCTACACCCTCACCCTCCTGCTACAAGGCTACAAATTCAACCACAAGACGTGGCACAACATCCACTTCCTCCAGCAGGTAGGAAAGCACCCGGCTGCCACCTTGCCTTGCAGCTGCTTCACTAAGCTTGCACGCTTGTGCCCACCCTGCTCTGCCTCACTGGGATGTGGGAACAGGGGATGATAGGTCGGCACAGTCCACCACCCACGTCCAGGCTTGCTTGATACTTTGCAGCCCTTCACATCCCTCTTCCTTCTCTGCACAGGTTTCAAATGTAGATGTGGGCTGGACTCTGGGCTATATGCTCAACCTCACCAACATGATTCCCCCGGAGACCCCAGAGAGTGTCATAGGGCTCCCAAGAAGCAACTGGATAGCAGCCACGGTCTTGCTGGCTGTCATGCTGGTTCTCACCTTCTGCCTGCTCGTGGCTATGTGCTACCAGAAGAACTACTCCGGTTATGAGAGCCTCTAGCAGTGCTGGCTGCAGAGGCTGCTGCAGCCACCTGGTCCTGCTGCCAAGCTTGTACAAGGAGCTGCCAGTGGGGGAATGGACCCCATGTCCCAGAGCTGCGAACTTATAATGTGGGGCATCTGTGTCATGTCCTGGTGAGCTGGAAGCAGAACAGGCCTTAAAAACAAACAAATGAACAAACAAACAAAAAAAAACCACCCTGTAACTCTGTGCTGTGTGGTTTCTCTTTCCCCTTGCTGCTGGTTGAAGAAGCCTCTAGGAGAAAGGGCATGGCTGTGGGGGGCAGGGCCCAGCACTGGGGGCTTGGCAACAGCAGTGATGAGGGGCAGCTACGACCAGAGCAGCCAGGAAGAGAGAAGGGGTGTCTGGCAGCAACAGGATCATCGCAGGGCTTGTCGCCACCTACAGCAGATACCCCAGGTGGGACAGAGGTGCCACTTAGAGGGATGTTGGGGACATGGGGGAAAGTTGGCCTGGGCTCTCCCCAGGACTGGGAAGCTCTGTGAGGTGGGGAGTCACAGAATCACAGCATGGCTGAGGCTGGAGGCACATCTGGGTCCCGCTGATCCAACCCCTGCTCCAGCAGGCCTCCTCCTTTCCCAGCACCATGCCCATGCAGCTTTGGAGACTCCACAACCTCTCTGGGCAGCCTGTGCCAGTGCCCTGTCACCTGCACAGCACAGAAGGGCTGCCTGGTGTTCAGAGGGAGCCTCCTGTGCTCCTCTTGTCCTGGCACTGGGCACCACTGATGAGAGCCTGCCTCTGTCCTCTGCAGCCTCCCTCCAAGCATTTCTAGGCACTGCTAAGATTCCCCTGGAACCCCCCTTCCCCAGGCTGAGCAGTCCCAGCTCTCTCGGCCTCTCCTCACAGCAGAGGGGCTCCAAGCCTTTGCCTGTCTCCGTGGCCCTTTTGGGGGGACTCGCTCCTGGTCTCCTGTTCTGGGGAATTCCGAGCGGGACCCAGCCCTCGGGGTGGCCTCAGCAGTGCTGAAGGAGGGGAAGGATCACCTCCCCCCACCTGCTGGTAATATTTTCCCTAATGCAGCCCAGGGCACCCTTCCCTGCTTTCTTTGCCCCGAGGGAGGGCCGGTTGCTGCCTCACAGTCAGCTTGGTCCTTTGGAAAAAAATACAAAACTGAATAATACAATCATTAATCTTACTTCGTTGGAAATCGCGACTAAGAGCAAATATGATTAAAGTAGTAGTAACAAACCTGTGTTAAACCTGTACTGGACCAGTTTGAAGACCAATCTTAAGTAAATAAAAGTGCCGTGTTACTTTTTCCATGCATGACAGTACAAGCCTTATTTCCACCTTATCAAGTCAGTACACAGTAAACCACTTGGAGCCAGAGAGCTGAAGAAATTTGGGGATACATTCTCCTTAACATTCAGCTGTGTTACATGTTTACATTGGAGGATACTGGAAAAACTGACAGTCTGAAGACACGTAAGAGTAAGCTGTTGTTTCCGTCTACCATCTAGGTTTGGTTCTATGCATGTGTGCCTCATTTGATGGCAGGGAGTAATGGGACTGCCACTGGCATTTGGCTTTGGTAGAAGTTTGACCAGGACAGGAGAGGTCCTAATTTGCCATGATATCACAGTACATGCATGCATACAATGAAATAAATACACGCCTGATTGAGGTTAGACAGACTGTTAGGGTCCTGACTAAGACCCTGATATTGTCCTCTGAGTCGATCTCCAGCTGCTATCTTTCTGAACTTCTTCAGATCCACAACGTACAGGGCACTACATGGAGATGACATAGTTAGCGGTGACATTTGATTGACAGGTAAATTACTGCAGCGCCAGTAGACCCTGAGATTTAATACGTTAAAAACAATTTGATTTACTGCCACCAAGAGATTATCTAATATAAGGAAGGAAAGCAGTTCTAACAGCTTGGTGCCCACCAGGCTGCTTCCAGCTGGGAGCCCCCAGCACGTCCTGGTGCCGGGGCTGTTCCTCCCCGGGGGGAAGGACCCTGCACCTCTCTCCCTGGGGAACCTCAGGCGGATCCTGTCAGCCCATTCCTCCAGCCTGTTGAGGTCCCTCTGGTTGGCAGCCGGGCCCTCTGGTGCATCGGCAATGCCACCGCATTTTGTGCCAGCTGTGCACTCGCTGAAGGTACGCTCTGCCCCTTCATCCAGGTCATTAATGAAGTAGTTAAACACATCTGGACCCAGAGCTGACCCCTGGGGCACACTGCTAATGACCCTCCAAGGGTGTGGCTGTTCAATCCACCTCAGTCTGCCCATCCAGCCCCTACTTCAACAGCTTCTCTATGAGGATCTTATGGGGGAGAGTGCCAAAGGCCTTACTGAAGTCTGGGTAGACAATGAACGTGAGCAGCCCCCCTGTTTTCCCACACAAGGTCCATCTTTTGTCATTTGTGCCCCGTGTCTGTGCCAGGCAGGTATCTCACCCTTTCCAGCACCCAGGCGATTTGGGAACCCCAGCTCTTGGAAGATGCCCCCCCAAGGTCCGGTGGGCACTGTGTGGGACGAGCACCCTGCTCCCTGCAGCACTGGGCGGTGCTGAGGGGATGGATTTTGCTTCCTGTGGCTGGGGCACTCGTTCTGTCTCCTTTCCCCTGAGTTCCTGTTGTCATCATAACCAGCCCTTAGCTGGGACATGGAAGCAATAAAATCTTATCGGCTCAGGAGCAATAGAACAAGCATTTCCGTCTTCGCTGCCTTTTGCAATGTTTATTTCTGGATAACAGGAGTGGTTGGGTGCTTGCTTCTCTACAGAAACAGCAAATGTCAGCTCTGTACTGCCGGAAGGCAAATGTGCTGCCGGCAAATAACAAGATGAATCATGCGCAGGGCAGATAAGGAGTGAGCAGGACCAAAGGCAAAGGCAAGGACACAGCTGTGGGCAGGACCCAGTTCAGTGCCCTGTGCAGGTCGGGGCAGGACTTGCAGCCTGCTGGAGTCACAGCCTGACACGCAGAGTGCACAGGACTTGTGCTGGTGGGACAGTCAGGTGTCTGGGAAGGTGCTTGGGAATGGCAATCCTTTATCCCATTATGGAAGGGAAGAGAGGGGAGGGGAGGGGATATGGGCCCTGTGGGGAGGCATGGACCACCCCTCTGGCTCTGGATGCTCAACTTGCTTTTCATCTCCAAGGCCATCAGCTGAGCACGGACAATGGGTATTTAGGAGAGCCAGCTGGGGCACCACAGAGCCTTGCATGCTCTCAGGCTGGCAGACCTGGCAGGGACCCTCCTGGCTGTTGGTGGCCATGGTCAGACCAGCACTGGAGGAAGCACCCGGCCACCAGGTGCCTGTGGCCACAGGCTGGCGGTCTGGCACCCAGGTCCTCCATGGCCTGGCTGGCTCTGCCCAACCCCGCACTCCGACTGGTGGGTGCAGGCGTGGTGGTGTGAGGAGGCAGATCGGCATGGCTGCGGTGCGTAAGCTGATCCGAAAACCTCCTGTAGTGCCTCTCCTCATGTTTGGGGCCAGTCCCATGGGCCAGCTGCTGGTTCTTCAGTGCCCTGGAGGTTACTGTTCCTACACGCGCAAGAGCAGGAGCAGGGCAACAAGCCCCAAGGCCAGTGTGAGGGCAACAAAGACGACGGCCGCAGCCCACAGGGAGGGAGTGTGCCCCTTCAGCCGCCCCGGAGCCTCCGCCGGGATCATGTTGGTGAGGTTCAGCATGTAGCCCAGCGTCCAGCCCACGTCGGCGCTCCCCGCCTGCGCAAGGAGAGGGGACACTGAGTTAGCCTAGTGCTGCCCCTGTCCCCACCCACCGGACAGGTTCCCAGTTCACCTTCATCTGGAAGAAGATATTGTTCCAGCTGCTCTCGTTGAACTTGTAGGCATCGAGGAGGAGTGTGAGGATGTAGTTGGCGTTGGCACAGTATTTGGGCAGCCTCTCAGGGTTCTCTTCAGGGTAGCTGGAAGAAAGCTGGGAGGGGATGTTTAGAGAGGAAAGGAAGTTATTTGCAAGTCATTTCCATTCAGGGACAATGCCCTGCTCAAGGAGCAATGGCTCTACAACCACCAGCATGCAGAGAAAGACTTCAGGGCTATATGGATGTTTTGGTTCTGTCCACACAGGACAACTCCTTTGAGGAGGATTTAATCCCCACGTGAAAATACAGAGACACATTGGATGGAGTTCCTCTTGCTCCATATTCTCCCACTTCAGCCTCCTTGTGCAAGGGGCTCCTGCTCTCTGCCCCGTGGTGGTCCTGCCACACCTCTTGTCCTTACTCATCCCCATTTGACTCTTCCCCAGCAGCTGAATCCTCTCACACTCCTCCAGGTCTCCATCCCAGCTCCCATGATGATGGGGACACAATGCTGCTTTGACCTGCCCCTTTCCCCATGTTGTATGGGCAAAAAGGGGCCCTGAGGGTAGCTTCAGGATGGTCCTAGCTCCCTCCCAGAGCCCAGGGATGGCTCCACTGTGTAGGGCACAGCTCAGCAATCAGGGAGACTCTCCCTGGGGCAGTCCCCCCACCCATGTTCTTGTGCAGCTGCCCCAGAGCCTCCGATCATTAGGAACATACATCCTCCCAGCTCCTTGCGCAGAAATGCTCGATGGTCTCTCTGACGGTGGCCAGTGGCTGCCCCTCGGTCAGGTTGAGAAACTTGAAGTTATAGTAAAAAGCAGAAAAGGCCTGAAAGGCAAGAGGTACAATTGCTGATGTGTTACTGTGAGAGAACACCCCAGGGGGAGCTGCCTTGTGTCCCTCAGAACACAGCTGCCTGCAGGGGCGGCTTCACCAGGTCTGTCCCACCCTTGCACAGTCCTAGGCATCGCTGTCCCTGTCCCAGCACAGATGGCTGGGAGTCTGTGTGCCTGCTCTTTTTTTTTTTTACTGAAAACTTATTTTTGACTAAGCTCCTGTCTTATTAAAATGGTCCCATATGGAGCTCTGGCTGGAAAACCCACCAGCAGCAAGCCCTGGTGTGCCCTGGGGCACCAGCAATGTGGGTGCTTCTTGCCCCTGTTCTGCTGTGGGGAGGTGACAGTGGCACGGGGCACAGCGTGACACTGTAGTGCCCCGGGGACACGTGCGGCTGGGCAGGTGGGGGGCCAGGGTTTGCCTTACAAAGAACTGCCCACTGATGGGGGGCTGGTAGACGCCATCGAAGGTGCAGTCCTGGCTCTGGCCACACGCCGAGAAATTGAAGAGCTTGCTGATGGCAACCAGGCACCCGCTGGCATTGCCCCTGCCCTCCAGGGTCACATTTCTGTCACTGGGGGGCAGGTGTGGGTCGCTCGCATTGGTGCAGGGGCTGGTGTGGAAGGAAGACAGCGAGATGGTTTCATTGTAGTCTTTGGGGTAGCAAGGGTGTTCGACTCGTGTGCTGGAGGACGACTCCTGGGAATAGCAAAATGCTGTGATTTGCAGGCTGCAGCCTCCTCCAAACCTCTTGGCGGCCATGCTGGGTGGCTTCCCTCCAGGACCATGGTGCAGGCACATCCCACCTCCACAGCAGGGAATGACCCTCACACTGTTTAATCCTGGTCTTGTCCACCTGCAGTCCCAGACTGAGCTTAGCATTAGTTCTTCCCCCTGCTTTATGCAGCTCCAGTCTGCATGATACCCTCCTCCCACTGAGGCAGACAGATGCTGCAGACCCAGCAAGCTGCTCCATGGTCTGGGACACACAGACCCTCTCTACCCCAGCTCTTACTCCAGCTCCAGTCCCATCCAGGGACACCACATGGGTCCTTCCTGGCTATGCAGCATGAACAAACCTCAGACAAGGTGCAACTCCATGAAGACCCTCTTCCCCTCTGACCTTCCAAAAGTGCCCTGAGCAATGTCTCTGGTTGTCTTTTCTCAGGCCCACACATTCACAGAGTAGTTGGGGCTAGGGGGCAGCTGTCAGACTCTCTGCCAGCCCCCTCCTTAAAGCATCACCAACCAGATCAGGTTGGCCAGAGCCTTGTTCCAACAAGTTTTGAATGTCTCCACAGCATTTTTGGGTCCTATTCCAGTATTTGGCTACCCTTTCTGGGGAAAAAGTTCTGCATCTGGTTAGAAGCTCCCATGTTCCAGCTTGTGGCAATGTCTCTTTGCACCTCTGAGAAGAGTCTGATCCTGCCTTTTCTGCACCCTCCTGCAAGGCAGATGCATACAGGCAGATGATCGTTCCTGAGCCTCCCCTTCTGGTGCTTCCCATGCTCCTCCCCATGCCTGCCTGCCCATTTCTGTACCTGCTCTCGGTCCCTGCTGATTCCTCTCTGAAAAAGCATTGTCTGTTCTTGTTTTATACATTAACAAGCCCGTGCTTGGTATCCCGAGAGTAGTCTGATTACCTCCCAGTTCCCCTCTCACCAGAATTAACTGCTTTGCCAGGCGCTTCAGCATCTCATCCTGCCCGTAGCAGAGGTAGCTGTGTGTGTAGATGTTATAGTTATACCCGTACAGCATGAACCTGGAGGTTTCATTCCAGTTTATAACTGAACCTTTGGGGATAAAGCTGATCTGAGTTGATGCTCCTCCAAGATCCAGTGCCCCCAAAATGTTGGCTGCCTCTGGACGGACCCATGTGTGTGCTTTGGGGGAGTACTGCCAAGGCAAACAGGAGAGGAAGAGGAGTGAGATATGGCTGCGATTACTTGCCCTGAGCAAAACTGTCATCCGTTTAAGTCAGTAGGGGTTTTGTTACTAAATGTGACGGGTGTGGGGTCTTAGCTGTCTCTTTCTGTACATGAGGTCCCACTGCCTTCCCACCTCAACCAGCCTGGACATTTCTCAGAGCCAGGAGAAAACAGAGGTCTGATGGTCAAGATGTGGGCTCAGTGGGCTCAAGGTCACTTGTGTCCCCCAGAGGGCTGCAGGGGACCTGACTTGGAGGCAAGTCAGAGAATACCTGGCTGCTGCCCCCAGACCACTGCTGAAGGCCCTTAACCCAGACCCTTCCTTCTGTGCTATCAAAAGAGTGGGTGTTTTGCCTGTCTCCCACCTTGGTGAAGGACTCCAGCAAGTAGTTGATGGTGATCCAGCCATAAGCTCCCTCCTCTTCTCCTGTAATGATCCGAGCCCCACGGAAAGCCACAGGGTACTCTTGCATGGTTTTAGTAATTTCGGCCAAGATTTGGTCTGCAGCTGAGCTGTTCCGTAGCCTAAGAAGGATTCAAAGGTCAGGACCTATACCCAACTACATCAGTACTGCAGAGGAAGCACAAGAAACAGATTGCTTTTTTTTGCTTGAGCTTTTTGCAACAGGCAGATTGTGTGAAATGTTGTTTCCTGCTACATAACTTGTGGGAGCAGCTCACACAGCTTCTGCTGCCTAAATCCTAGCTGTCCCACCATCTAGGCTCAGAATCACAAATATAGGACCTCTTCCCTCCAGTGCAGCTTGATCCCAGTCACATAGTGGTTTGCCAGACCACCCTTTGCTACCTAAGTATCTTCATGGTGTTGAAGGCCAGAGGGGACCTTCAGGACAAGCTCATCTAATGTGCTATGTAACACAGGACATCAGAAAATCATGCAATCATAGTACTATAGGAGGGTTTAGGTTGGAAAGGACCTTAAAGCCCATCCAGTTTCAACCACTGCCACGGGCAGGGACCCCTCCCACCAGGCTCCAGCCCCATCCAGCCTGGCCCAAGGCACTGCCAGGGATGGGGCACCCACAGCTCTTCTGGGCAGCCTGGGCCAAGGCCTCACCACTCTCATTGCATAGAATTTCTTCCTTATATCTAATCTAGACCTACCTTTTTTAGTTCCCTCTTGCCATATTACTCCACTCCTTGACAAAGAGTCCTTCCCCAGCTTTCCTGCAGCCCTCTTTAGGCACTGGAAGGCCTCTATAAAGTCACCCCGTACCCTTCTCTTCTCCAGGCTGAATAACCCCAACTCCCTCAGCCTGTCTCTGGAGGAGAGGTGCTCCAGACCCTTGATCATCTTAACGTCCTCCTCTGGACTCCAGCAGGTCCATGTCTTTCTTGTGCTGGGGGCCCCAGAGCTGAATGCAGGGCTCCAGGTGGGGTCTCACAAGAGCAGAGCAGAGGGGGCAATCACCTCCCTCGCCCTGCTGGCCACGCTGCTGTTGTAGCAGCCCAGGATGCAGTTGGCTTTCTGGGCTACAAGCTCACACTACTGGCTCATGTTTAGCTTTTCATCCACCTGTACCCCCAGTCCTCTGAAGGGTTGCTCTCAATCCACTCATCAGCCAGCCTGTATTTGTGCTTGGGGCTGCCCCAACCCAGGCACACAACCTTGCACTTGGCCTTATTGAATTGCGTGTTTTACACACGGAACCACCTCTTGAGCCTGTCCAGCTCCTTCTGGGTGATATCCTTTCCTTCCAGTGTGTCAACTGCACCACTCAGATCACTTTCACTTGCAACTTGTTGAGGGTCCCATATGACCACCCACTGACCCCCTGCCAAAGCCAGCGCTGGCTGCTGAGCTCAGGGGTCTGTTGGGAAGGTGCCAGGCTGGTTTCGGGCCTCCAAGTGGGGCAGGTGTCCTGGAGCTGCGGGCTTGTGCTCGCTCTCTGAAGCGAGTAAGCTTCAGGCTATGACCCAGCTCCTTCCCAGGGAAGGGGTCAGATCACCAGGGCACAGAAATAATTTTAGAAATGTGCAACCATAAAAGCAAAAACCGTGAAATGAAGGTTGATATTTGAAGAGAGCTAATACTGGATGGGTAAACGTCAGGACCCACAAATCCCTTTGCCTCCTGCCTCTGCCCCGTTTCCCACCAGCACTGATCCATCTAGGCATATGGCTCATCTGGGCAGATGCAGGACCCTCCTGGGCCGTGGGGTCCCAGGCTGCCAATGCACATCTCTGAGCAGCCTCTCTGACCACCGGACCAAACGCTCAGGACAGCTCAGCCACCTGTGTGTCCCCACTGGTCTGGCACCTCCCGCTCCCCAGGGCCTGGCTTAAGGCAGCAGGAGAGCAGAGAGCAGGAGAGGATGCTGTGCCACTGCCCCGTCAGCCCCGCACCCCACAGCAGTACCTCAGTAGCCTCATGCCTGCCGTTGCTCCAAGGTAAGCTGGGACATCCCTCTGCTTCTCAGCAGGAACGACCTTCAGGGCTTTATCCAAGCACTCCCTTAGGGAATCACCGGCTTTTGAGGGATTGTTGACATAGCTTGATATGCCTGGCCCTGGAAGAGAGTCAGGCTGGGACAGGCTGATAGGAAAGAGATGAAGGAACAGGAGGACATAGGGCAGTGTCATCTGTCACCTCTTGGAACAACGGGTATTTTGTCAGGGTCCCCTGGTCCTGCAGGACCTGGCTTACCCGGGTCTTCTCTTATGCTCCTCCACCTCTGAGTGCTGGCCCACTGCACCTGTGCTCCCAGCCAAGACCAGAGTGGGTATTTAACACTTGGCCATGTTTTGTTACTGGGTCCCAGGCAGAGGATGAAACTCCTGAAGAGCTCCAAGACACTTCAGTCCCACCAAGTGTTTGGGCACTGCCTGATGCTGAGGGACCCCAGCCATGAGCGAAGCCACAGGAGAGTTATGGACCCCCTGCCTGCAGCCAGGTGACACCATGCCAGCAGTGACAGCCTGCAGAGGGGGTGCCCAGCTTGGGCAAAGAGCAGGAGAGCAGGTCACCCCACCTGCTATGTGAGCCCATGCCCAGGGGATACTGACCCTGGACATCGCAGGACAAGGTCTGGCTGACCACACCGGTGTCGTTCTCCTTGTCTGAGTCCCACTCGTAGACAAACAGAGAGGTGTGGGATGAGCCTGCATCAAACACCATCCCGTACTGGAAGAAACAACCAAGATGTCATGCCAGAGGGAGGAGCAGCCTGCCCCTGGCCCTGCCAGGATGCTCAGCCCCAAGGATGCCCCAAAAGCACCACTGCAAGGTATGGTTCTGCGCCCCAGGCAGACTGCGGCAGTGGAGGACACATCCGCCAGCGCACGACCTCAGCATGGGGATCTCTCCCTGAGGGGCTTTTAATTGCCTCTGCTGAGCCCTATTCAACAATGCCAGCTCACACAAGTATTCTCTTGGTGATTTCCTCATGCTTTCTTATTTTCTTTTTCTGTTAAATGCCTTGTTTATCTGCCCTGCCCCACCTCGGGGCCAGCAGCTCCTCATCCCCCTGCTCCCCCCTGTTGCTGCACAGCCCCGCAGAGCCACACCTGGCCCTGAGCACCCAGCCACGTCACCCTCTCCAAAAAGCCCTCCGGATCCGCTGGGACTCTGCACCCCTCTTCCAGCAGCCTCAGCGGGATGTCAGGCTGCCAGGGGACAAAGGCCATGCAGAGGGACTCTGCCCTACCCACCCGCTTCTTCATAACACATCAAGCACGCAGCAGGTTTCATATAAGGCTTCCCTCTGCTGACTAGAAAGGAGTCTGGCCCCAGCCCGCTGTCAGTTTTTTCTCACTGCTTGCATGCTCTTAATGTCATGCAGGAGCCACGATTTGGCTGTGCTTGCTGCCCCGCAGGCAGGGCACAGAGACGCAGACTCAGTTGAAGGGCAGGAGCCATGCAGAGGCAGCCCAGTATGCAGCGACCTGAATTCCATTTACCCAGGCTGTATTTCTTCTGCCTGCAACTGGGAATGAAAGTAAAATGCCCACCCAGCTGATAAAGTTAGGTGCCACCACCCTCTTCACTCCTAATCCCGAAGACAAGCCATTGTCTCTGCTCACCTCCCCAGGGTGGCTGCTGAGGGACCCACTTATGGCCTCACCTTGACCGTGGGTGGCAGGGCAACATCTTCAATCTTCACCAGGCTGAGAACAAGGGCGATGATGGAGAGTGTGACCAGGACCCCGAGGAGGGTGGTGGTGAAGAGCTTTTTGTTAGCAAACATTGTGGGAAAGCGCCTGCAAGCACAAACACAGAGGAGAAAAGTGGTTGGACACATCCACCTGGTCAGCAAGAACTGAGGAGAGCACCCCCTAAAGTTCTCCCGAGGATGACACTATTCAAGCTCAAAAATCCTGGTAGGTAGTCGGGTCTTTCCTTGAGAGCAGCAATATTAGGAAAAAAACTGTGGCGCTGAGGATAGAGGAGCCTGTACCCAGGAGCCTGGCACAACCATGGGGGTTCACAATGGTCCTCCACGTCCCACAGCCCCTCCGGCTCAGCTCACTGCTGTGGGAAGGATCAGGTCGAGGAAGAAGAAAAGAAACACTGCACCAAACAAAGAAGGACATGGGAAGTTTCAACAAACCCCACTGCAAGATATTGTAGAAGGGGAAGGTGATCTTATTTTACAATAAAGTTCAGCTCACCTGTTAGTTTAGGAGCTGGCCTGTGAGTCCTCACTGTGGCTGTGGGCTCCTCCACTGCTGGCACCAAACCCAGCTTGGGCTCACCTTTTATATCCTTTGGAAGTGGACGTAGGTTGAAGGTCTTCTCAACCACATTTTGCCTCAAACCTCATCAGCCCTAAGCAAAACTCATGTGTGATTTACGCGTGTATTTATGGCTCAGCCTCCTTCTGCATCTTCCTGACAACTTATACTTGCCCAGGTAGTTCCTCCTCCTCATTTGAATGCAATCATACACAGGAGTCCTGTGGCTGTTGGCTCACGCCTGTCTTTTATCTCACTTAACCCTTATTCCCCTGCTCCTCTGGTGCTTTTACACACACATTTCTGTTCTCTCCTTGCTCTGACCATTCTTAATCCTTCCATTACAAGTCTCTATAAGGTCTTTAAGAGGTGAGAGTGATGTTTCCAGTATCCAATGCTCTGCAATCACACACAAAGTGGAAGGTGACTTGATTAGAAGTTTTATTACGATGAGAAGGATTATCACACTGGAAGAGGAGGGTGGCCCTGCCAGAGATCTCAGTAGCATTCCTGAGCTTTGCCAGGGGAGACATGAGAGCCTGGGAAGGAGGACGTCTGCATGGCCTGTCTAGGGCTGTGGTCACCGTGTGTGACTCGGCTATCACAAGGCTGATTTCAGTAGGAGGACTCAGTTCCCAGCCGCCTTATCTCAGCTGAATCAAGCAGAGAGTTGCCAGGAAGGAGGAGCTCTCACTGCGTGATACGACTTTCCCAGAGCACCCTTGCCTGTGCCTGGAGGGAAGGTGGTTTCAGAGGCCCTGCTGTGTGCACTGAAGCCGAAGCAGCACCCTACGAAACGGGGGGCTTGGCCATCCCTAGGGCTCTCTGCTTCTGCAATTCAGACCTTCAGGCCAGTCACACTTTGGCAGCCTCCTTTGCACTGGTACATGCTGCTGGTGGGATGTGTTGAGCCCAAATGGTGCCACCATTCCTCTGCTCCTATCTCCACCTACCACATACCCTTTGGATTCAGGTAGTTTCTCTGGAAGAGGGTGATTGTGTGTCTGCTCCCTTCCTAGGTCTGCACAGCCACCAGACAAGGCTTTCCTGAGCAGAGGGGACTCATCCCCAGGCAGAACAGAGAGGCACTGACCCCAGTTCCTTCGTGCAGTGCTCTGCACCCACACCCACCAGACCCTCCATCTCCTGCCCCTGAGCAGGGCTGAGTGACCCCTCAGCCTACTGTTCCTGGTCGATCAGTAGGAAATGCAAAGTGCCAGATTTCACATAACAATATTGGCCCCAATCCACGTGGGCACAAGGGCAGTGAAGGACACACCTCGTGGACCCAAGCGGAGGCAGCAGTGCAGGACTGTGGTGCCTGGCAGGGCGCCCTGGGCTGCGGGGAGCAGGGATGGATGGGAGCGCCCCAGGTCTGCATCCAGCCTGGTGCACATCCCGGCAGGGAGCTGGGACGCAGCTGGGGCCACACGCCAGACACAGAGCCTTGCAGTGCTGCCGGGTCCACCAGCACAGCTTCTGAGAGCAGAGGACACCTTGTGAATGTGGTGCGCAGGACTACACATTCAAGTAGGTGGGATGTGTGCCACTGCAGGGTTGTGTGGTCCTGTGATCCCACCCATTGTCTTTGGCTCCAGCACAGGAATCTGGTCCTGGTCCCTCCAGGAGCCTTGGCCAGGACATATCCTTCTTCACCCACTGGGGCCCCAGTCACCCACCTTCCTCTTGGGAGGAGAAGTGGAGGAGTCCTGGGAGGAAATGAGCATGAGCGAAGACAGGAGAACCCATTCCCCTGCGCTTTCCCTGAGCAAAGAGCCCGTGTGAGTGCTGGGGCTGGCAGGGCTCGGTCGGGCTGCAGCTGGGGAGTGGGCAGCTGGCAGCACAGGCTCTGGGCAGGTGGGCACAGAGCAGGACAGGGGCTTTGCTGCGAGAGGGAATGCTGTCTTTAAATAACTCAGTTAAAAGATCCAATTGCTTACATTAAATAATCCTGAGCCAAGTCACAAGGAAATTTGTTGACAAAACTCTCCCTGTAGAAACTTCAGGGAACAGAAGAAGGTGCAGAGCTCAACCGGGGCCAAGTGAAGGCTTGCTGCAGACCCCTTCCCAAACCTGCATTGTGTCCCCAGCATGCATCACACACGATGCATCCGTGCCTGCTTCCTTGGTGGGTTTGCTTTCAGCCTGCATAAACAAATTGGGTAATTACCTCAGCTTTTACCTCCTCTGGGCTGGGCACTGACCCATTCTCTTCCCCCTTGCTCCCCAGGAGGCACGAGGCTGGTTCCCTTCCCACCTGCGCTTGCCCCACATGCAGCACACTGCTCCTTCTCATGGGTGTCACTGTCCTGGCTGGGCTCTGCCAAGGTGACAACAGCCCTACCTCTATGCCAGAGAGTTACTGGGTGATGCCACTTGAAAGGGTGTCTGCCTGGGAAAGCACGGGCTGGGGCTGCCTGCACACCCTTGGGTGCTCCGTCCTGGCGCTGCTGAGCCCCAGCCTTGTTTGCCTTCAGGGATGTGCTGTGAGAAGAGATGAATGTGCTGTTTGCTCATAACTGGAGAAGTGACCTAAAGGTCACATTTTTCTTGCTGCAGGCTGACAGATCTGTTGTTGGGAGGTATTGAAAGAGTACACGCACACACATATTGACACGCATGTCTTTGTCCCCAGCCCTCCGGGTGACTCTTTGAGACCCAGAAGGAAGTTGTTCAGCTGCTGGAGGCTCAGCATGGTTCAAAACCCATCGACGACTGCCAGCAGCTGGCACAGCTGCTGTTTGTGAAGTGGGATCCCCTCAGGCACTAACATCTCCCCTGGGCCTTCCTAAAGGACTGGATCCTGGAGGAAGGAGAGCCTCTCATTTCCCTGCCAGGCAATGGCACCATGAGGCCACCCCAGCTCTGGCCACAGCGGGTGCTGGCAACTTGTGCCTGGCTGAGCTTCTCCCCTCACTCCAGCTCCTCTTTCCCCTCCCAGAGGCTCCCAGGCCTCACTGTGAACCATCCCAGGGGGAACAGCTCCAGCCCCCCCTCCCCATCTGACTCCATCAGGACTGATGGAGCCGGGGACATTTGCAGCTGCCTATGGGATGCACACCTCTCATCCCTGCTGTTCCCCGCTGGCAAACAACAGATCAGACCTTTCCTTCCTACCTACCATCTTTCCCTGAGTGTACAATTAATAACCATGTCCTGACTGCCCCAGCTGTGCCTGTCTTGGAGCCACCTCTCAGCTGTGGGTTCAGGAGCTCTGGGCTGGGGATGGGCACCTGGAGCCAGGCGCTGTGCCAGCCACACGGTGCGGGCACCCCAGGGTGTTCCCCCTCCCTGTTGCTGTGTCCTTGATGGGGGAAAACCCAGCTGGAGGCACGGATCTGCCCTGGTTCACATGAGTCTGTGGGTCCTGGCATGGTGGCAGGCAGTCAGATGGTGATGCTCTCCAGGATGAAGGGGGAGGTCACGTTCCTGGGTTCCCCTGGTGCCATCCCCCCCCCCCAGCCGTGCTCAGAGACCTCATGGAGCTGCACAGACCCCTGTAGAGCCAGCAGAGCAGCTCATCAACAAAGTCCTGCCCTCCAGGTGTCCTTCCCACCAGCCACTGCATTTTCCGTCTTTGCACAAGCCCCTGAATTAACAAAAGCCACACGAGAGCATCTTAACATTGAGGTGCCCTTGCAGTGTTCATGGGTGCCAGCAGCGGCCACACACAAGCGGAGCTGCTGCTCCTGTCTCAGAGCTGCTGCCGGGGGATGTGCCTGGGGCTGCAACGTTAACCCTGATCACAGCACTGTGAGCTGCTGCTCCTGGTGATGGCTGAGGTCAGGGATCAGGCAGGAAGGAGGCATGCTGCTTCCCAAAAGTCCCAGCTTCCAGCTAAAACACTTGAATTTCTGCCAGGCGCTGAGCTGGGACACCTGCCCTGCGCGTGGGCTCGCCCTGGTGCTGAGCAACCTGCGGTACCGGGATGGGGCTCAGTGCAAAAACACCTGCATCCCGAGGCTGATGCTATCAGTGAAAGTACCAGGACTTTGATACCAAGGAGGCAGCTGGTTGAGCACCAGTGCTGTGGTGATGGGGTGGGAGATGTGTGCTGTGGAGCAGAGGCATGGGCTGAGGACCGTGTTGAGGGACTGCTCCCTGCTCACCAGCCAGGAGGTGAGAGCAGGATGAGGTTGGGTGTCTAGGATCCGGCTCACCACTGCCCCAGCCACAGGCTCTCCTCTGGCCCTGGGCATCCTGAAGCTTGTTCCTTCCTGAGAACAGAGAAATGAGGCTGAAGCACCCTTAGGGCAGGATTTTCCCTTTCACCTGTGTCACAAGTGCTTGGAGACAGCGTGGAAGGAGGCTGAGGTGAGCTGATCTGGCAGGGTTTGACTTTCTTCAGTACTATCAACAAGGCCATAAGGAAACAAGCTGGAAGGTGGAACGGTGAAATGATAGAGGTTTCCCTCAGCATGGCCGTAGGCTATCTGCGGGAGACCAGGAAGCTCTTGGGCCCTTGGGAGGTCTCCCTCCAGCTGCCGAACTGGTTTGCACTGGCAGCTGAGCTGTGATGGAGCTGCTCCCCTGCCATGGCCCACGTGCCTCCTCTCCTGCTTGGTGGTCCCACGCCACCAGGCAGTGCTGCTGCAGCACCTCGCTCTCTGCAGAGTCTCAGCAAAGCTTCTGAGAAGCTGCTGCAGGGAGGTCACCAATTCTGCAACCTACTGTCCAAGCCTCTCCTCCTCCTTGTGCCACCCCATCCCAGCTGCTCCCCTCTGCACTGTCAGCCCTCGCTACACACTTCTCATCACGTCCTTCCAAGAGTGGTGATGCAAAATGGACCTATGCTTTCCACTAGAACTTTGTCAGCTTTGAATTACTCTATAAAATTATAGGTGAAGACCTAGGATCATCAGCCATGAACCTGGGGGCTGCAGCAGCTCAGAGCACCCTTGCCAGGATGAAGACGTCGGTGCTGTGTGCTCACAGGGTGACGTTTTGCTTTTGCCTGTATTGGCCAGGGACACCCTAGTCCACCTCTGGATCCCGTAATCCCAAAGGGTGAATGATCCATTGTTTTTTTCCTTTCCTGGACGTCTTCTCCTGCTTGTTAGGACCTTCTGAAATCTGAAAAATGGCCCAAGCACGCGATCATCCTCTCCCAGCAGGGAGCCACCAGCACGTCCCTGGGTATCCTCTTCATCCCTTTGGCCAGATCACAGTTATAAACACTGCTGCAAGGCTGCCTTGTTTGAGCTCCAGGCAGCCCCACTCACTTGTACAAACCACTGAAAACAGCCGTACAGTCTCCTTGTGACTATTTTTCTAACAGTTACAACCCAAAGGAGCAAAAAATCTGACAAGAAAGAAGCTACAGGACTCTTATTTCCTGAGGGCATGTCACCCATAAGAGAAGGATGCCAGGTTGGATTTTCATGGTTTCTTGACAAACCGAGATGAAACACTACTTCTCTCTTTGTTTTCTTGGGACTCTCCAATAACTTTTTGACTGCCTGTCCCAGTGCTCCCAGCAGTTCAAAGCTGAGCCACCAGGGCTGCAATCTGCCATTTCCTATGTGGAGGTAAAACACATCCCAAACACAGGAGCTTATTGAAAGCAAAACAAAGCTAATTTATGGGGATTCAGAAAGAGGTGGGAAGCTGGATGACAGCAGGTGGGAGCCATGAAGGAGCCCACAGGCAGGGCTCTGTGATTGCTGCTGGCAGGGCTGTGCTGTGTTTCTCTTGTTTTCCTGGTAGGACAGAGCTGGTGCAGACAGCCAAGCCTCTTATCGTGGTACAGGGAATGTGCAAAATAGCTGACCACACTGGTACCACATCACAGGCCATGATTTGGTGTTGTGCTCTCACCACACGGCCCAGGTGCTGCTGGTGGAAGAAGACACCAGAGGACCTGTCCGGCTGCAAACACTGCCTTTGCCACCCTAAACTGCCATCCTGGCTCTCCCAGGATGCAGGGATGCTCCAGCTCTGATATGCCAGGTGGCACTGGGCTTCCCTTTGCTGTTTGAGGGCCTTAAATAAAAAGGGAGGAAAGTAGAAAAGCAGACTGAGAGCACAGGATGGTGTGGGAACCACACCAGCAGTGGAGGTGGTGGAGGTGGTCAGCATGCTCCAGGCAGCTCCAGGGCCAGAGGAAGACCTGTGGAGATTTCTCCTTCAAAGCACAGACGCTGCTCATAGAGCCCTGGTCAGAGGGCTGGGACACTGCCGAGCAGCCTGCAGCAGGGCGGCTTCCAGCTCTGCTCTGCCTTCAGTGTCTCCCCCCACTGAAATGGCTGCTCAGGCTGCAGCCTCCAGCTGCCCCCAGCAGCCCCCAGCACCAGCAGCAGCAGTGGTGGGGTTGCAGAGGGGCTGATCCTGCCACAGCTGTGACTTGCCCTTGGAAGAAACTCCTTTACCACAGAGCACCATGCAAACCTCTGGAGTGATTCAAGCATCAGAGCCAGCACAGGCCATGGTGATTTGAAACATGTTTCAGCTAATTTAGCAATAAAAATCTAAGTTGCACTTGCATGAATCAAGCCATTTCCTTAAAGATATGCATGGGTGAGAGCTGGATATGAAGTTAGTGTTTTGGCTGTGAATTCTTTCAGCATGTGAAAGTTACCAAAGCCATAAGAAAAACCTGAATGAACGCATGGCTGTCCATCAGAACCTTCCTTTGCTGGGTGGCACCTGCCCAGCCCCTGGCCAGCAGCCGTGCCTGGGTGCTTGGGGTGCACCCAGCCTGGGCAGCCCCTGCCCGCAGCCAGCAGCTGCTGGGTCCCTGCAGCTCAGCTCATCCCAGGGAAGGCCGCAGAAGCCAGCATGGTTAATGCCAGACATGTTCTGGGCTCGCCAAAGTCAGCCACTAGCTAGGACATCATGTAATTCCCACTCCTGACAGCCATGTATTGTCTGTACCTCCCACACACATGGTAAAGCAGGATGATCCTTCCTGATCTTGGTGCCTCACTCCTGACTCTGCAGACATCTGAAAGCTGCTCCACCACCCCTGGTTTCCTTCCATGCATGTCTTGGCCACAGTCCCCCATCATTCACAGCAAAGATGCAGGCCCAGACCAGTGAGTGGTGTGTACATGCTTTGAAGGTGGGAAGGGAGGCATCTAACCAACCCCTGAGCACCAAGGGGTGAACTTGCCCTCTGTTCTGGTGATAAGCATCCAAGGATTAAATGACAATGTCAGACAATCATCCGGTCATCCAAGGATTAGATGACAACCTACAGACAACCTCTGGTATGGGCAGTGTGGGAGAAGAGTCGGTGAGACTGGCCAGGGTCAGCTGGAAGGGGAAGCATTCCAGTTAAAGGCTTCTTTCTAATCAACTGATGGTTTAGCTTAAGCTGTCTTTTGCTGGTACGTGTGAAAATGAATGGTTGAAAGACATAAATCATCCAGGCTTGCTGCCAGGATTGCTAATCCTCTGCAAAGAGCATTGCAAAAGGCTGGAGTGTTTCAAGCACAGAGAGCATCTGATGGAGATGCTTTAGCAAAGGCTTTGTTCCACCCACAAACCCCAATCTCTGGGGTGAAAGAGGTGAGGCAGCCCCAGGCGGGAGCTGCTGGGAGCCCCGGGTGCATGGCTTGGCACCACTGCTGCTGCCCGGCTGGGAGTCGCAGGACCTCACAAGGACATGCTTACACATGTGTGGAGATATTTGAGATGGTCATGCTCAGCCTCAAAGCCCAAATGAAGTTAGGCCTTTTGTTCCCCTTGCCCTCAGGAAACACAGCAAGGGGCCAGCCCAAGACTTCTTGGCAGACGTCCTTGTTCCTGATGTGTGTTCTGAGCACTAGGGCCGGACGGACAGACAGCAGCAGAACTGCAGGACTGCTGGAGCCTGGTAGAGGTGAGGGTGGTGGGGGGGTTGCTGGGTGGCTGGGCAGTGCTGGATAGCTCTCCCTCACGGCCCTGGTGCATCTTACCCAGTTCAGTGGGATTTTGTCCCTGTGTGAGCATTGGAGGTGGGAACAGGCTGACTAATGGCATCTTCATTCTCTGCTCCCTTGGCCTTTCCACACTGCCTCTGGGGCGGTTAGCAACTGCTCCAAGTTAGTTTCAAGACTTGGGCTTATTTCTGGGGCAGCTCCAGCAATCTCTACATGGCAGAACCACTCTGGAGGACACAGCCCACCTCATGGACGCAGGGCTCAGTCCTCAAGCAGTGGCCACGGCACTGAGGGTGCTCCACATCTCCCAGCTTGTCTGTGCCAAGCTAACGGCAGCCTCAGCTGTGGGAGCCCTTGCTCATTCTCCCACACCATCCTCCTCATACACCCCAGGATGTGTGGCTGCTCATCTCACAGCCTTGCCCTCGGGCAGTGGCTTCTGCTCCCACCAGCCCTGGGCAAGGCAGGACGCTGCCCAAACCACAACACAGGCATCCTGCCAGGGATGCAGCTCACAGCTCCTGTCTGGGAGCCACCCAATGCATTGTGATGTTAAAACCACAACTATATTGAAAAGGTTCCCAAGTGCTGCCCACATCAAGATGCAGGTGGAGATGGAAGCGCCTGGCACCACCTACTCCCAGCTGTCTCATTTAGGACCCCTCTTGTCCCTGCAGTAGCTCAGGTCATGTTGGACATTCATCCCCCCTGCGTGTGAAGCCCAGCTGAGGTATCCCAGGCTGGGCTCTGCTCCGGAGATGCCATATGGACACGACAGCCCCAGCCACGTCTCCCTCCCATGTGGTCATCCTCAAATGCAGACGTCTCTCCAAGAGCTGCTCCTGTTGCAGGAGGAGGCTCCAGGCACTGGGACACATGGAGGGGGCAGCCAGGGCTGGTGCCGTCCCTCCCACGGTTCCCCCACAGGGCCAGGAGGTGCCTGGGCTGCTGGGGGCTCCTTCCCCCCACCTCAGGTGCATGGTGCTGCATCTGCAGGACCAAACCGGAGGCACTCCCCAGCATGGGCTTTCCACCCAGGAGCTTCATTTTCTTTGGGAATGGCCCAGCTGGCAGCGACTTGCGGCTGCAGCAACAAAAATAAACCCAAGGGTTAGATTCTTATCTTTGCCAGAGCATATCCCAGCGTGCTGAAAGAGCCTGTCAGTCCAAGCCCTGAGGAGCCTTCCTCCCCAAGCCAGGGCTCCTGCACCAGGCAGGGACAGGTGCCAGGGCCTGCCCCTCCAGCCCATGCTGGATGCAGCAGGACTTCACAGGGCGATGCTCCCAGAAGCTTCCATGGCCAGTCCACATCTCCCTGTCAACAGGGACATGAAACCCTGGGAAGTTTTACTGCTGGACTTGGTGCCCCTGGGCAGAGTGCGACTCCTCAGGGCAAGGAGTGAGTCCTGGGAAGCAACCTGGCTGGTCCAGGCTGCTAGGTGAAGCCCACCACCCCCCACTATGCAAGGAGCACTCGCACCCCCACTGAGGGCAGCACCCACATGCCATGGCTCAGTCCCGTGCCACCCCTGTGTCCCCAAATGTACCTGGGAGCTCGCCTGGTCTCGGAGAGCAGGGCTGGGGGATGTGCAAAATGCAGGACAAGCTGCTTGCAGGTGAGCTCAGAGGCATGCAGGTGGACGTGGCATCGTCCCCCGTGTCACGCACCACGCCCTGGTGACATGGCTAGCTTGGGTCTGACGGGCCTGGGCGAGCCCCACCACGGGTCAGCACCAGGAAGCTGCCCCGCTCCTCTGCACAGCGTTACAGCGAGGCTGCGGGATGCAGTCACTTGTCTGCTCTTTATTGGTGTGCCCCTTCCTCGGGTTAATTAGCTGGGAGAGCCCTGGGAGCCCAAAGGCAGCCACCCATCCCCAGGGAGACTCAGTGAGTGCCCTCTCCTGACTCAGAGCCTCCTCCTGTTCCCTGTCCTTCCATGTCCCACCATGGCCTCCATCCTGTTCAGCTCTAGTCCTTGGCTCCCTGCAGCAGACACCGGCAGTGCCACCGCCTGCCCCAGCCTCGCTCCCCCACCCTCACACCATCACCCCCGTCCCTCATCCGCCCTAGACCCCCGTGAGTGACCCTGTGGCTGCAGATGACACAGTGCCTGTGGCCCGTGCACTCAGAGTGACTTGTCACATTGTGGGCAGAGCCACAATTGGGGGACACAGAGCGTGGGGATGAACCCAGCAGCATGAGGTGGAAGAGGACCAGAAGCAGCTGCCTGCTTCCTCCCAGGTGACCTGACCTTGGTGTGCCATAGCTTGACACAAGTAAGCCACAGCTGGCTCCAAGCAAAAGGATCAGAGGCATGCTTGGGGACAATGTGGCTGCACCTGGCTGGCACAGAGCCCTGGAAAACCACATCACAAGGTGACACAGGAGTGGAGGAACCAGGTCCCTGTGCTCAAGTCCTGGCGCCACCTAAGGGTTTACAAGGAGTGAGCAAAATGGGTGCTCCGCTCCTGTGCTTTCAGTGCTGGAGCCTGGTGCCAGCCTAGCACAGGCCATTGAGACTCGCTGGGGACATCGAGCCAGGTGCCACATGACCAGAGGCTGGTGGGGAGCAGGTCACACCACACTCCAGGGGCTAAGCCCCAGCATGGCCCAGCTGGGTAAGCTGGTGTCAGCCAAGGGATCCTGCTGGGCCAGACACTGGCTCTCCCACCACCTTTCCATGACGGACTGGATGAGGCAGCATCAGCATGAAGGGACAGCCTTCGTCACTGTGTTGGGTTTACGTGGCAAGGGTTTGGCAGTGGGGGGCTGCAGGGGTGGCCTCTGTGAGCAGAGCCCAGCAGTGGCCCCAGGTCAGAGCAGAGCCAGCTCCAGACAGCTCCAAAAGGGACCTGCTGCTGGACAGAGCTGAGCCATGAGTGGTGCTGGCTGGGCCTCTGTGAGAGCAGAGTTAAGAAAGGGAAAAAACAACAACAAACATTGTGCTACAGGAGGTGGGAGAGAGGAGTGAGAACCAGCCCTGCAGACACCAAGGTCAGTGCAGCGGGAGGGCAGGAGGTGCTCCAGGCACTGGAGCAGAAATTCCCCTGCAGCCCGTGGAGAGGCCCCTAGTGGACCAGGTAGATCTTGGGGGAGCTGCCCCCCTTTCCAGGGACTCATGGTGGAGCAGTCTTCTCCTAACGGATGGACCTTGTGATATGGAGCCTGAGGCTCCGCTCAGGCGGGGCCCACTCAGCACCAGCAGGCCCAGCTGCATCAGTAACATGCAAAGCGCAGCCAAAGCCCACGCCAACCATTCCCTTCTCTACATTCAGCCAGTTCCTCCTCCTTCCCTGGTTCTGCAGCACTGTATTTAACCCAGCAGCAACCTCCTTCTCTCACCCTGGGTACCCGTGGGCACTGACAGGCACAGCTCCCGCGTGCTCTGTAACTGCTCATCACGCCGTGCAGACGCAGCCTCCGGTCTCAGCCGTGCCATGCATTTGGCTGGTGCCGTCTGTCCTCACCGCTGCATGCACAGGGTGCCTCATCCGCACGTCCTCAGCAGCTCCGGGTGGACCATGCAGGGCTGCGCTGCTGTGGCGGCTCAGGACCTGCATCCTGGCGACATCAGCAGTAACTCCATGAGGTGGCTTTTCACATCTACCTCAGTGGTGCTTCATCTCAGGGGAACCCAGCCACTAGAGCTCTGCTGCCCTCAGATGGCTTGTTTGGAGCCAACCTGGTGATTTATTTTTTTCCTTAACTTAGTTTCCTTGCCATCTACTCAGAGCTAACAATGGGAAATGAACTGATTCACTTTTCAGTCAGAAGTGCATTTAAGATAAAGCTGAATGATGAAAAGTGATCTCTTCTTTACGAACCTTCCCTGGGGAGTTCCTCTGCTAAGGACAAGGAAACATCTCCTTGTGTCCCGAGAAGAAGACAGCCTGCCGGCCATGGGGAAGAGAGAGGAGGCTCCCTCCTCCCTGGGCAGCTCTAGAGCACCAGGTCCCTGGGGGTCATCATAAATCTCCTCATAAATGAGTAATTGTTGTGAGGACAAGTGGCTTTTCACATCTCCAGCACATTTACGAGTATTTGTCTAGATTCAGTATCTATTATCTATTACCTAACATTGGTTATCTATTATCTCCACTGAAAAGCAAGAGAATCATTGGGAGCTCCTAGTGCTTTACTGAATTACTGGATTATTAAAATGAATTATTTGAAATTAACACTCTTTGCTTATACTTGTTTTCCTGGGCCACGCTTTGAAGCCTGTGTGCCTACACCTGCTCACATGGACTGCGCACAGGTCCCCTACTCCTACCCCTGGGCAAGAGAAGCCCCTGAGAAACGGCTGTTTATCACTGATGTCTCTTCCAAGTCCTATTCTGTGCAAGTTCTCTCCTCGAAGCCTTCAGCTCATGCCCTTAATCAACACAGTAATGTTTTGTGCACTCCTTGTGCAGGCCTCAGAATTTGTAATGAACTTTTTCCAGGATGAAGCATCAGGCACCTTGCTAAAGAAAGCTTTTTTGAAAGGGAATATCCGGTGAGATCTGCTCTGAACTTACACCGCAAGTTTATACAATTAGCACACCAAAAAAAGGGAAATTGGTTGTTTTTTTCCTGCATGCCTCTGAAATTTAAAAGCAAACACAAGTTACACAACAGGCTAGGTAATTATAGATTTTCTGGAATCCAGGTATGAATCTGAAAAAGTCTCTTTTATGCATCCTGAGATGCCTGAGATGCATCCTAATTTCTAAGATCACAATGAAGTCCCACTCTGCAGCAGTTCTCAGCTCTTTTTAATGCATGCTCTGCCAGCTACATCCCACCTCCTCTCCCGAATTTGAGAGCCCTTTACGCAGCAGTTTTCCATTTCAAGACCTTATCTCAATGAAACAGATCCTGAGAGCGCAGAGAGCACAGGGTGGTACCAGCAGGGTGGATGAGGCAGACACAGATGGGTGAGGGAGCAGCTGACGCTCAAAGGGAAGCCCAGGAGGTGTTTTGTTGCCGCCATCATTACTGAGAGGGCTTGACAATTCTTTCTCCAAAGGAGAAAGCCCCATCGTCTGGGGCTGGGCACCAAAACAGCACGCGACGTCTCACAGCCAGGTCAGGGGCAGACCCAGGTTCTCAGCACCCTGGTGGTGGCTGTGACACTGTGACAGGTGACACAGGTGTGTCCCTGGTGCTGGGAGCTCCCCACAACATGGACATTTAACACATCGATCTGTACATCTGGCTGAGCTACCCCTTGTCTTGCCCTCCCAGCACCCCCATAGCTTTATGTGGGAAATGGATCTGCAATACAAAGAGAAAAAATTACATTTCCATTCAAAAACACGCACATCAGTTCTCTATGGCTCAGAGCACAGCCCCATAAAATCTCATCAGTACCCTGAAGGCATGAAGTACCACTCAAGGGAAAGTTGGGAGTAAATTAGCGTTGCTGTTGGTGACAACAGATAGAGACGATCGTGGTCTTGGACAGGGTGGCACAGGCGACGCAGCAGCTGTGGTGCTTCTGGCCAGCAGCAGCCTGAGGTGCGCACGGTGCCTACAGCAAACAACCGGCCTCCACGGGACTCCTCCCGGCAGCAATTTTAGGTACAAACGCTTTGTAGTAAAAAAATAATATTATAAATAAAACCAATCCTTCCATGCACTTTTATTTTAAAATAAAATAACTGGCATACCAGACAGTGCCCGCACATTGCGATATTTTAAGACTAACACCAAGGACTATGTGAACCTGAAACAATGATGCTGCAAAAGGACCTTCTGAAGAAAGATTCGTACAAAGCTATGTACAAGGTGACAGCGCGCTGTCGCAAGCCCTGCCTCTCGCTGCGCCGCACCTGCGCCCAAAACCTCCGTCCAGAGCCCAGGGTGGGGGAAAGCCCCCGGATGGCGCTGGGGTCCCCGCAGAGCCAGGTGTGCCAGCCAGGGCTGGCGCGGGGCTGCGGACTCAGTTCACGCGGCAGGCCCTGATCATGAGCAGCTGGAGGAGAATGAAGACGGGCGACATGATGAGCCCGTACCACAGCTCCCGCGTGTGCTCCACCAGCTTCTGGCACAGCAGCATCTCGAAGACGAACTTGAGGCTGAGGATGGTGAGGATCCAGAAGAGCCGCAGCACGGCCAGCCGCTTCTCACCGTCCTGGAAGAGCCGCACCGAGACGATGGCGGTGAAGTAGGTGCTGAGGCCGTCGGCGGCGAAGAAGGGGACGAAGACGACCCACCAGGAGAGCGCCGAGGCCTCGCTGTCCACCTTGAGCACCAGGAGCACGGAGAAGACCAGCAGGGCCAGGCCGTGCAGGAAGATCTCGAAGGTGGCGAAGCCCAGCCACTGCACCAGCTCCCGCAGGGAGAACAGCATCG